>JAMWET010002645.1:0-585783 GCA_024036415.1 Prochilodus magdalenae
CAGTGTGTCGTCGTATATAAATTAGAAGTTATGTTGCAGTATACAGTCGGTTCTCTGATTCTTTCCATGTGGACCGATCAAACATCATCATCATCGATTAGCTTTATCCCTCGACCCACACTTTGGATGGGCCTGGATGAGCCTGCAACCCTTCTCTATCCTAGGGGGTTCCCTGCTAAAGTAAAGTGGACTGCAATTTGTCTAGTTTTTATGTCCAAAGCAATCAGCTTAGAGAATGACGAATTTAATGAGAAATGGTGTTCTCCCCAAAACAGAATGTGCTAGTTTAACGCCCATCTGAAGTCCAGTTATGATAAACACACAAGAGCAGGGGAGCTCTTAGTGGAGCCTGTCCTGCTAACAGAGACATTCAATGACACCTGTTTTTTTTTTTTTTGGGCTTTCTTTTTTTAGGTAGACAACTGCTAACATTACTATGCGGGACAAAAAAGAACAATCATGTAGAACATCTGGTAGGTTCATTATGTACAAAACGTGTTCTCCATCGCACATATATTCAGACCGTCAACAAGACAGAAAGAGACAATTCTTACTCCATTACACATCCATACAATGCATGTAATGACAGCCTACTACGGTTTAAAGTGTGCGAACTAGAAAGGCCTTTTAGGCACTCTTAAACCCATACAAAAGGAATTCCCTTTCACCACCACATCCTCATATTTTACTATGCAGATGATATTTTTATCCTATGGAAAACCATTAGAGTAAATATTATGCATGAAGTGACCCATTCCTTTTCAACTTTTTAGGCCTTAGGGTTTTATAATGGCCTCCATGTTCTCAAGGAATGACAATTACCAAGAAATCTGAAAGATGGATGCAAGCCATGCAAAGTTTTAACAGAACTCAAAGCCTGCAATGTCACTTCATGCTGTATATGAAACCCTCGTAGGATGTATAATTTTGTTCTTGCTTCAGCATTTGGATTTTCAAGTTATGAAGACAGACCAAAAGAACGGATGTACTGAGTGACATTAAGTAGCTGGTTCAAATTTTACTCTCAGCTCCCACCCCCTGAACCAGAATCATAAAATAAATGCCTGTTTTAGTGTGGTTAGGACACGAGACAGAGAAAACATGTCCATACTGAGAGCCCCTAAAATGAGATGAGATGGACGGTGAAGTCAAGCTAGATAATCAGGACATTACATAATGCATTTAAAGATTAAAAACAAATAACAGGTAAATGTTATTTTTTTTCTTCTTCTGTATTGCTTTTTGGATTTCTGTCTATTGCATTATTGTATCTGTTTTAAACCCATACTTAACATTAATAAGAGAAAATAAAATGACTACAATAATGCCATTTCATTTGAAACACATCAATCTCATAAGTAACAATGTAACCATTGTTAATAGATTGTGCGGTACTTGGTAAATGGTAGAGAAAGCCCAGAGAACATTAATTCCAGATGCACTCAATGTAGTTGTCCACCACATGGTAACGCTCGATGGAGCTGCCTTGTGGCTATGGAAGACAAATTCCTGTCAGGAGATACTGATGGCAGAAAAATACGAGCTGTTAGTTTTGGGGAACTATACATTAGAGTCTAGACAATAAGAACGATACTGGTTTAAAAAAAAAAAAGGGGAAACGAGGCTTGTAGACAAGTAGAAGCAGAGTCTTGGGATACGTTGCGATTTTCCATTAATGTAAAACTGACTTAACACTAAATGCTGAAAGTCTGAAGCTGATTTCATTAATGGAATTGTAGACAAAAGTGTACAAAGGGCATTGTGAGTAAACTGCAGAGATATGAAAAGACATTGCTGAGATGATAGAACTGGCTTTTACGTAGAATAACATCTAAAACCATTAGAGGAATTTAGAGACTTACTTAGCATTTAGACAGTAATTACTTCCTTACAAAATTAACTTAATACAGCACTAGCCTGTACAGTCTTCATTTCTAACTACACTGTAAGAGTATTTTATAACATTCAAATCACTGTTGTACTGGGGGGGTGGGTGGTAGACTGAAGAATGCCTGCAGATATATCTTCTAAATCAAGTTGAGTGCACATGCTGATTTTAGAAAACATCCATATTCAGTAAGCAAAACAGGCACTCTGACTATTCCCACCAGCACACCTGTAATACCTCCCATCTCTTCATTTATACATACAGCAGCATTAGCTGTGAATTATGAATACCCACCTGGTACTAAACTCAGTCACCCATGCTCAGTTTTAAAATGTGTGTAAGTGGTTTAAAGCATTGATCGTTGTTTCCTCTTCATCATGCTTGCTTGGATTATAATCTTTGACCTAGAAAAGTGATGCTCACGCTCTCTCGAGTGCACATTTGTAGCCATTACGACCATGGCAATTCACACATTAATCTTGCTGATGCTTAATTATCTTCTTTTTGAAAAACATACTTGACAATTCCAAATGATTTCAGTGGTGGAACCGAATCAACGCCTAACCTTACTGTATTAAATCTCTTTCAGATGTTTCCGTTGGGATTCAAGTTTAAGAAGGCAATTTTCTATCACACTATCAGTGTTCAATTGAAAAGTGAAAGGCTTTGTGTGCTATGACATCGATGTGATCTCCAAACACAATACTAAGGAACTCATGGTTGCAAAAAATCATTAGTTCAGTTTCAGTGAAAGTCCATTACACTTGGGATTGTTATTTGGCGAATGTTGCTTTTTACAATACAGAATTTTGATGATGTTTAAATCCTAACAATTTCTTAAAATTTAAATTTGATCAACATTTATATTTTGAACTTCATATTGTATTGTTTATTGGAACGGAACATGGAAAGCATCAGTGCCTCCACCTCATGGGTACACGAAGAGATGTGCCATGCCACCTTACCTTGTGAAGTGCTAAACGTCCGTCTATTTGATAAGAGAAACCTCTATCTATAGCCATATCCACCCCCTTATGATCTAAGATGCACATAGCTTCAGGAGAAGAAAATCTCTTAAAAAGAAAATACTTTATGAACACTGAGATGTCCACACGTAACACTGGAGGCAATGAAGCTCCGAGTTTAAAAAACAAAAAAAAAGCAACTTGGCTTGTCTAGTCAATTCCTCAGCATCTGGGAACATCCATGCGTTTGCTTGCTGGTTTTCCTCAGATGAATAGCATTGGCATGTGGGCAACCATGTCCTGCGCTGTGTGCCATTCCAGTCAGGGATAACTCTAAAAGGCTGACACACATAATTCAATCACAATACCACAGAATCCGAGCTTGCATATCGTAACGTATAGATATGCATACGTATACAGACTTGACAGAACTGTGTATATATTATTAATATATATCTATATATATCTATATAGATATATATATATATAGCTCTATCTTATATATTCTATCTATATCTATATATCTACCTGTTTAAGTCCTATTTCCTTCCCCACCTTTTACGAATCACCTCACCAATTCTCCTGTACTTCGCCAATTCTTCTCACATTTTTGGCGTGTTCAGGTTCTCTTCACTCGCTCCTTTTTTCCTACACAACTCCTTATTTTTGTTTCCTTCCTACCTCACTTTGATTCTCAACCGGTCTTTCTTTCATTACGCTTTAACTATAGGGACACTATTTATAGCATTATACCATCTTAAGCTTGTTGCGCATCCTGTACCCAAGACCCCCAGCGGTAAACTAAGGAATCCAATCTAATGGAGATGCAATCAAGTAACGTACGCTTCTCAAGACGGTGGTCTGTGTCTGAAGGTGCTGGGGAATTTAGGCATTCTCCAGAGCACTTTATAACAGATATGTAAGCTATTGTTAAATAATATATCTTATCAAGGTCAGCAAATCAGAGTAGACTTTAAGACATGCTATTCCTTATGATTCCTTTAAACCGCCACGCACATTGATAGTTAATAGTTTTTTAATAAAGCTGTAATTAAGTCTGTCCCCCCCTTACTAATGCTATTTTAGGTGTTATACCAACCAATAGTTCATTAGCTTAATATGGCCTATATATAATATATAGATAATATATTATATATATATACACACACACACATACCCAAAGAATTCAGGCCTTTCCTAGTTTTTTTCCTGAAAAAATATGAATTTTAAGCATGCACTCTCTCTAAGAGTCTCCTGACCAAGCAAGTAATGTCAAAAAGACTTTACAAAAAAAAGCCAACAAAAGTGTGTCCCTCTCGAGATCAAGAGCCCGTTTCCAGGGGTTTTGATGAACCATACCTCCTTGAAACTTCAATAGGTATCCCAGATGATCAAGTTTTTTTATAGGAGCCCTCTCGTGAGTCCTCTCCAAACAGCGGAAGTGGTTTAGTTTGAAGTAAGTCAAGAAGTTGTTATGGGTGGGTGTAAAATAACAGGCCTCATCTCACCATTTCCTTGCATGTATGAGATCTACCAAGTCCCACAACGCAAAGAAATTATAATGTTTCCATAGAGAGCAGTGTGTCATCAGTTTTGAAATGCACCATTACCCCACTGTATTAGAAGGAACACTGGGGCTGAGATTTAACATTTTATATATCGTCGAGTTGGCTCCCATTTTTTCAGAAACTTTTTTTAGGATGCAGGAATCATGGCATGGGTTGGTCCATTGTTATGAGTAAACATACCAGCGTAGATTACAATCCTCAAAGGCCCACTTATGGAAATGCTACAAACACCTGCAGCGCCAGTCTTCAACAAAAAGCAGAAGATTTTGGGGGGGGGGAACGAAAACGACCGCGTTTAATGAAACAAGGGGCGCCTTTTTGTTTGGAGATGCTTTGGTAGATTTTGCTTTGCTTAAATGGGCTCGACGATGTGACTTGTACAGAACGTAAACCCAAGAATGTAAAAAGCTGCAGTAGCCCGTGTTATGTAATTAGATCCAAAAGTTTATGCTATTCGGCCCCTAAGGATGAAGAGAACTATCCCCGGAGGAGCTGTGTAGAGAAACCTTGGACATATGTGAGTGCTGATTTAAACTAAACTATTCAAAATTAAATCTATCACTCAAATCCTTTGAGCCATTCAGGATCTGAAACGCTTTTTGAGTTCGGAAGTAAACGCCCTCAATCTCCCTGTTCCTACTTGTCCTGGTTTCAGCTGACTCTCTGCCCTGGCTTTCGTCAACCGTTTGCTTCAAGTTTGGCCCACAGTTTAATTAATCCAGGCCTTGTCAGCGGTTAGTCTCCCAGCCTAAAGGCTGAACATATGGTTTCAACTAAATGAGGGTGAGTCAACACTCAAAGCCGTATTCAGGCTGGCCAACCGAGCCCCTCCCTTGTGACCTCTACTCGAATCAATGGCTAGCCTTCTAATCATGGTTGTTGTGCTCGTTGTGTGCTAGGGCATGCATGTGGAAATGATTGACTTTCACCAATCCAATGAGTGTGTTTTAATGCAGGAAACACCCTCTTCTGACAGCAAATGAAGGAGATTTATGTTTCAAAGCTCGAACTATATTTATTACCTTTAAAAATCAATATGGGATCCAGGTGGACACTAAGTGGGAAGCCGGACCACCACAATTTTTAATGCTTTCTTTAGTGAAGGCTGTTTATTGTTTTTCCCTCAGGACCACTAGGCATTGGCTGCTAGTCACAAAGGGACCTTGATCAAAAGGCAACTTTGTCAGTTTACGACGGTTTGTTTACCATTTTTTTTTCCTCCCAACCACTTCTCGTCCCGCAGTTTGAGAAGGCGCCTGGTGCGGTTCCTCCAAATGAAATACCAGGACTACATTATTTTCCCAGCCTAAAAATAGGTTTAAACAAGCACAATGCCCCATACAAATAATTTCCTTCCATGAAAGATTCATATGCTTTTTAGGAGGGAATATGATTCTGGTGCAAAATCAGCTCAACTTCAAAAAAAAATATGAACACAAAGCTGTTCTGGCATTTACACATGCCTGAATAGAAGCTGGATATACTGTTAAAAATCAAGGATAATAAAAATGTTAACAGAATAAAGTAGGGTGCAGCGGCCACTATTCCTGAAGATGCCATTAAAAGAAAAAGCATGTCCTTTTCCTAATCACCATCAACAGACATTTAAGTGAGGTGCTGGTAATGTACGTTTTTATATAAACTGCACTCCCTCATTGTGGGTCAGGAAAAATGGTCACATTGTGAAAGACACTGACATTAGTAAGAATAGAAATATAATATAATTAGACAAAATACAGAATAACTGACTTGTCTATTCGCTGAAAAGATGAACATCTGTTTATGAAATATAGTGCTTCATTACTTTATTTAAATATTGTACTTTACTCAATTTGAACATTATTTACAGGTAAATTAAAACCACCTACGATTTTCTAATGTCAATCGGATTCCTATGTATTTTTTTATCAAAACAGCAAAAAAAATTCACAACATGCTTTCCACAACTATGCTGTTGGTCTTTGTTTAAGGACTAGTATTGCCAATATGTCACCGCACCACTCACCACCAATAAACACTCTCTTTAGTAAAAGAGTTACTATTTGCTTTTATATAGTTGAACATGAGGTCCCGATAGAGGTTAATTGGAATTATTAATAAATAAACTTGTATTGTCACCATTACAGTGACCAAACCTATCACAGTTATCAGTATTATTGTGGAATCGTTGAAATGTGCTGCATAAACATTAAAATAGTAGCACACCCAATACCTCATGTAAACATATGAAACCAAAACACATGGGCATTGACACTAAAGATGGCAGCGACCCTATGAAAGTTTTAACGTTCATATTTTTAATGTTAATTCAATATAGGCTGAGCTTATAATTACTTCGGCTGATTTATGCTAGTAAATATGCTAGTAAATTGTTATTACATTGTGATTGTTACATTTCCGGATAAGAACATTTACAATCTCAAACTACCATACCTGTCAACTTTATATTCATGGCTTACAAACTACTTCCAGTGGTATTACAATAACTGCTGCACCATTCAAATTTAAAGTGGAGTAGGAAAACAAACAAAAAGCTGGTATTTTTCTCCCCTACTTCTCTTAAAAAAATGTTAACAGGAGGTTTTTTTAGGTGTTTTATTTGAAAGAAAAATGCTCGAACCTCCATATAAAATAATACTATAACTATATATAACTAGTAGCAGGTTATTTTCTGCTTAATTACTCATTATACTGTATGTATGTATATATATATATATATATATATATATATATATGTATATACACATACACACACACATTTATATTTATACAGAGAGAGAAAAGGTTATATATATGGAGAAAGAAACAGTTATTTCCTATTTTTTTTTACTACTGCTATCTTTGTGTTTAAAAAATGTTGAGATAAGGCTCCAGGTGTATTCCCCAGCCTCATAGGGGAGTGCTGAGTTAGGCCACATTGGGAGGGTCTGCATCATATAAGTGCAACCGGAGTGCAGCTCACAGGGGCATGACAGTGTGCAGCCATCAGTAGTCTCAACACATTCTTGTATTCCAACTGCAATTTCCACTCAGGCTGTGACTGAGAGAGAGAGAGAGAGAGAGAGAGAGAGAGAGAGAGAGAGAGAGAGAGAGAGAGAGAGAGAGAGAGAGAGAGAGAGAGAGAGAGAGAGAGAGAGAGAGAAACAGAAACAGAAGACAGAAAGACGGAGAATTACAGCAGTCACCTCAGTGGAGGAGGGTACTAATGGAAGAGTAGGAGCCTGTGCACTGCTCTGAAGATGAGGAATAAGGTAACCCAGTGGAGGTGGTAATACAATAAGGCCTAGGTAATTGCTCCCAGCCCAAGACTGAATGACAAACGCCTCAGCCAAAAAATGAGATTCATTCTTTCATGCTCTCATACCTGTAAACCAATTCTCTCACTTCTGTTCAGGCAGAACCAAATGGCAAGAAGGGGATTTTAATAATATCTCCTGGCCTTCTGAAACTTGGGAATGTCATAAGAAAAGATGCAAATTGGGAATGATCAAGTTTGCTTTGCTCACTGACAACACATTTACGATTTTCACTCCTGTAATTCCACTAGTCTCCTCTCTAGGGAACTGAATGAACTTCAGCATCCAAAATCACACCCAAAAAATGAAATAAATACATCTATAAGTTATATAGCTTATAATATTAATATATATTAATACACAGGGCGCAACATATCACTAAAACATAAATATCACAAGAAATGAATGAACAAACGAAGAAATGTACTGTTCCTTCTCTTCCCTTTTAACTTTTCAGTGTACAACTAACATGGTGAATTCAGTATCAAACTTCATCTCTGTACCTGCCAAGAGTGTCTCCAGCAATGGAAAACAGCAGCAAATGTTAACTCTTGTTTTGCTTCTTTCAGAGACTATCACCTCTTGAGGTACCAAGTAGTATTGCTAGACAGGAAGGGTCAGGTTCTAGCTGGTTATGCTAACTTCAGCAGATATCTCTACAACACAATACATGAATGTCTTTGCCATATTGTGAAACTGTTACTTCTCCACATTCTGTTGATAATCTTAGGTAATTTTGTAAAGTTTAAAAGTAATAATATAGTAATTCCGGATGTATTTCTGAAAACCCTGCAGAACAGGGCAGATGCTGATCCAAAAGTGTTTTTAACATGCAGTATAAGTTAATGTAACATGAATTTAATGGAGCAATTCTTGTACTTTGTTGTTTTATCATTAAGCTTCTACACAGTGTAAAGGACTCGATTAAAATGGAGGCACATGCATTTTTTATACAATGATGTTATATAGAGGTCAGACACAGCAGTGCTGCTGAAGGCTTTTACCACTATGCCCCTTACTGTCCACTCTGTCGTGCACTCAAAATAGTTGGTCAATTTTGTTAATGTAAATTCAGAGACAATAACTCATCTGTTGTTGCATTAGTCATCCTCTAGCCCTTCATCAGTATACTGTGTGCACACTCTCACACACACTGTATGGGATGTACCCTATGGGATACTATGTGATTTTTTTTTCCAAGCATAGCATTTATAGCTCTAGTTTCTATACTACAAGTCTAAATAATATCTTATCTTAGCAATAGCCATAATTGCTTTATTTGTGATAGCAAAGACAACAGATTGAACACATAAGGTCAGTCCCTAAGCCCATTTTAAGTCAGAAAAAAGCATGATAACAGAAAAAGAGTCTCTTAGAAAAGGTTGAAAAACAACTAGAGAAATGGAGATGAAAAGATTATTGGGAAAATGGTAGGTTCTCCCCTCTTTGAAGTATCTCTCCAATGTGACGATTTTCTCTCATTACAGCTGTCTTTGTGGCTGAGTAACAACATTGATCGCGAGGTTAAGTCTGTAAGGCTGAAATGTGTTTGCCTGGAATGTAATTCACAACACAGTGAGGCTGTTGGTGGTAAAACATGATAACAATACATTTCTACACATTCCACGCTTGCTAGTCTGCTAGAAAATGCTTCATATCTCAGAAGAGAGAAAGTTAGCAAAAAGAAATTTATTTTTAACATCTTTAACATAAGGTCCTAAATGAAAAGCCAGATTATTAACAGTTGCCCTCAGGTGCAATCCAGCGCTCAGCAAAAAACTATTTTTCCCTTTCCATCCTGCATCCTGTTTGGATTAGTGTGATATGCATGCTGATCTAATCATATCATGATGTGTGAGACATGACATAGTCTGCAATGCCTTTTATAGATACTGTATCTGTTCAATGTAAGTAGCATATTTCTATCTATCTATCTATCTATCTATCTATCTATCTATCTATCTATCTATCTATCTATCTATCTACTTAAATTGTTAAGATGTAAGCAAAGTTTAATAGTGATTTGTTATGAAATGCTTTGTTCTAAAAAATGATCAAGTCAGATGCCTGAGACATTGTTTTATGTTTTTTTTTTTATTTATTTTTTTGGTGGCTCTGTAAAGATATAGTCCCCAAAGAACACGTCTCTTGTTCAGATTCTCAGGAGATTCACTGGAGGTTTTAGATCAATAAAATGGTAAATAAGTTAGTAACTTTCTCTACAACAGCCCACTTCATAACAAACCACTCTAAATAACTTTGTTTACACTGAATCCACTGAATTATGCAAACATTTTGAAAAAAAGAAAAGTGAATTTAATCACTAGCTATTCATTTTTCAAGAGCTGTTTCCATGGAGATGAAACATAGCATAATTTACACAACTTTAGGAACATAAAGAAGGGTCGAAGCAAAGAAAGTTAAAAAAAATGAATAAAACTCACCAATTTGGTTCCAAAAAGAAGACAGTTTTACTGAAGGGGAACATAAGTTGATGCACTGGAAACTAAAAAAAGATATATTTAATGCTGAGGCTATTACACAAAATGTGCTAAAAATGTGTAACTCTTTCTGGAGTGACATTTGCACAGTACTTTAGGTAGATAAAGTAAGTAAATCATAAGGAACTTATTCAGACTGTAATAATAATCTCTAATATGGTCAGACGCCTCATTACTTAATTTGTTGTTGTTATGTAGCTAATATGTAGAGTTTACAAACCACTATAAATAAGTGTTAACACAAAGTCTTTCCAATTTGACCACTGTGGCAAAATAAAACAGGGCCCACATTCTTTCCATAGAGGAGGGAGTGGGATCTAATATTTCACATGCTGCCAAACTACACACAAACGCTTGATAAATAGCAGCAGAACCTTTCCAAATGTCATAAAGTGAAGGAGATGACCATTACATTAGAGCTATGTTTCCACAAACTTCACATCATCACATATCCTGATATAAAACATCATCTAGACAGCAGCTCTCTTCAAATATTTCAATAGTGCCGCATCACCCAACTGAACATTTACATGCTTTTTGATGTTGAGCACAGCACATATCAATAAGATGCACCACAGCTTTGATCTCACTCTCTCAGACTTGTTCAAATACCTCTCATAGCAGTGCATCTCCTCTACAGTTATTGTCTTACTCCAGTGTAATTATTTCTCCCAGTCATCATAAGATAGAAGCTCAACACCAAATTACAACTTGCATTGATCTTTGTGTCATGCTGTGAGCTTGATTCTAATTATGAGTCTATGGAGAATGACACGACCCACCCACCAACAGCCCCCCTCACTGAAAGCTTCTGCGTTTTTGATTCCTTTTCTCGCCCCTCCAATAGCTTCTCAAAAGAAGTACACAGACAGGAGACCTCATAGAGGCAAACAGAATAGCTCAGAGTCGACGCGTGAAGGCAGGAGAATTCATACAAGAACATTTCTCTGTTAAGGTTTTCCCAACAGGAAATGGTGAAGCTGAACGATGGGTGCTTGGTTTCGAAGGTGCGGTAATTACCATGTAGAAATGCCAAGCACTGGCCTCCAGCATGGAGCTCAGGATCCATTTTGCTCTCACAACTTTGTTTGCTTTCAGCCTCCATGTTGTCAGATATGTTACCATGGCAACAGATGTCTTGCGTGTCCCCTTCTTAACGGGCCTTTTAAAGGGGCCTTTTGTCTCACCATAATTGCACCAGACTGAAATACAAGGCTTTCTCTTCCAGCACCAACGTCATTAAGCCGTTATGATGTATATCATGAAGCTAACCCTCTTTAATTTATTCTCAGTTTAGCTCAATGCATTGCCATTCCATTCCGAAACGCATTTAGACTGAAACCTAAAAGGAGATGAGAGATGATTTGGACAATCATTTATGAAGGAGGGAAACACTTAGCATTTTTAGGTAGGTATGCTTGCACTTGGTGGTCTGGATGACTATAGGTTTTACCAGTATGAGGTATTTTGAAAGTAATACTAAAATGCCAATAATAAAAACAAAATAATTATTTGGTGTTAGAATGTTTTTTTTTCTTTTTAAGTTTTTAATGTCCAGGATGTAGATCTGTAGTAACGGTGTACTGTAGTAATGGATTTTTCCAATGCATGTTAATATCAATGTTTAAAGCTGAGCTATGCAAATATTTTTTTACAGTGTACTCTATATTTATGCTTGTTTTGTTTATGGCAAGTTGGCTATATACATATATTTTCCAAGTCAAGTAGTGGGCCATATGCTGTTTCATTAAAGTATACTGGTTTAAGTTCTCCTTAAGGTATGAACTTTTATCTACTGTTACTCTTAACACAGCAAATGCATCCCAATAAGGCAACGTAAAAAAGTTCATGTAGAAATCACTCGCTTCCTGTGCAGTGGGGTGTGGCATGTTAGTCTTTTTGTGTTGTTGGTAAAGAAGCAGAACGAAAAAAAAGTTACTAAGTTACAGAGGAAAGAATGTGGAAGAGAAGCCATTTATTTTTTTTTTTGGTTTGTTTCAGTTGTTAGCCATAAGCCTAGCATGGATACTAGCTGGCTTTCTGTGAGCACTGCCTATAGCACCCTTCTCTCAGTCAGCTGCTTCAGGATATGCTGTGGGCTCAGGCCTGGTCCTTGCTTTAACCCAAGAGGCTGCTCAGCTTCTTGGCTAATAGCAATAGTGCGGATGGCTTGTAATATTCATTATTTCAGGCAGCATCTGACAGATTAAAGCATGGAGGAAGACACATATGAGATAAATGACAAGAGAAATTCTGTTGTAAAACTGCATTCAGCAGCTTTTTTTTGCAGAGCTTAGAGAAGTTGCTGTGTGCTTGCATTCACTCGCCTTTATTTAGTCAGGTTAGGAAACCAACAATGAGAAATACAGGCCTAATTCCAGACAGCTGGAACAGAAGATAAAATTCAATTAAAAACAAAAAAAAAAAGTGATTTGTCAGTGTATTTTAACATGCATTTGAGCAAATCAATATGAAGACAAAATCTCTTTATCTTCATTGCTTTTGGAAAATACATGCTCATTGTAATGCAAGTCATGCTTGTTTATAGATGGAGCATCCATGAAAGGCCTAGGCCTGCAAGAGAAAAGATGGTTGTGGCTAATCGCTTTGATAAAAACGTATCGGCAAAAATTCTAACAGTCTAAAACTTTGTTCCCTGGCAAACAATTGCAATTGAATCCATAAAGATATCCTATGCAGAAAAGAGCAGGCCAAAAACACACAAATTAATGTTGTGCAATGAATGAATGACCCTTCTGATGACACAGCATTAACAACCAGCATGTTTCTGTCACAGATATAATTCCATGGGCTCCAAGTAAACACTCTACAAGTTATAACTGTACTATGCACTGCAACAGGCACATAGCAACAGCTTTTAGAAACAATGTTGAATTCTCAGGTCAAGCTCATCAGAAATGGAACGATGCCAAGAGGGAATATGTGTCGCAGTCCAACGGATTGACATTTCAGATTCAGGTTAGGAAAATAACGGACAAAGAAAAGGACCATTCAGATTGTTGCTATGTAAAGTTCAAAATCCAGCATCTGTCATTATATGGGGGGAACTAATGTACAACTATAAAAGCACCATTAGAGCGCTTTTGGAGCAACATAAATGCCACCTTTTTAAAGACATTCACGCTTAATTCAACATGACAACATCGAGCCACATTTGCACTTGTTCCTAAAGCATGGCTGTGTAATCAGAGAGTGCAGGTGCTGGGCGGTCTCCCACTGAACATGTGTCTTATTAAGCTCAAAATATGACAACAAAGGCCCTATATAGTTGCATGATGAAGGCATAACAGCAAATATTTGGATTTTGTACAGCTTTCAGTTAAATACAGGTCAAACAGTGTTTCCTAATCAGACATACTATATATTCACATACTGTTTGTGTACTGGTGTACTGCTGGGCTCTGTTTAAACTATTTTACCCAATATAAATCATTTAGGGTTAATTCAGTTGTTAAATATGATTTTTATTAAAAGTTAACATCCCAGAATAATATGTCATTGTTTATGTATAAAAATACATGCACTTAAGCATCCAAAAATATTGAAAAATAAACAATACAGTGTGCCCAAATCAACAAAAATATTAAGTATTAAGCACTGTTTTAAGAGAAAGAGAAAGATGTCACCAGATGAAGCTTGTGTCACCAGATGAAGCTTGTGTCACCAGACGAAGAAGTGAAAGCTTGTCCACTCTTTGTGTATTTGCCAGTTGTTATTTTTGTTAATATGGAAAACGAACTTGTTGAATCTGCAATCCACAAGTCCAGATGTCTCTCCTTTTTTGATTTCTGAAATTTTGCTTGTGGTTGATTAGTATACAGAGACTGCTTTTAAATTTTTGTAAGCCAGCGACAGATCTGCTTCCTTGATTACATTTTAACATCAGATAACATGTGGTTTATCAGACATAAACCACATACTGTCTATATACCAGATCTATGGCCACATAATAATACTGATCCTGTTTGGGTTTCATCATTATTGTTTTGACTGAACATTTTTCGATCCTCAGTTAATAATAAAGTCAGATATAACAGGAGAAAAAATATTGTGCAAAAAAGTATTCAATTCACACAGTAGGATAATGTTTACAATGCCAGAATACTAAGTCCTCCAGTGTCTAAACCAACTCTTCATACAGATGGAGCGGGATATATTTTGAAATTAATGTCATTTGAGCTATCTAGTGCCCTGTACAGTACAAAGCCCATTCCCTTGAGTCTCAGCAGATTAATTTAGGTTCAATAATGATTTCAAACCAGTGTGGAGGAGACTTTCAATATGAGTCAGGACCTTTATTGACAAGGGGATATTTAATTATGATAAGCAAGTAAAATCAAATTTGTCATTCAGAATTTTTAATTGATTAAGTTCAATCTTTTTTTCTCTGCAACAGAATAAATTCAAAAGGGGAAGAGAATGCCAATTCCTCACATTTTAAGTAGCACCTTTTAAAAGAAGCTATGAGATTAAACAAGCAATGGTACTTTTAAATTCTTACACGGTCAGAAACCTTTTCATTTTTTTAATCAATTTACTTATTCCCATTTTTTTTTTGTTATAAACCAAGATATACTGGCCAATCCGAGCAACACTGCACTGATAACATTGCATGCAATCTTAGGTTTACTGTGACCAGAACATGCTCTCATTTTGACACAATTATTTACCACATCATTATTTATTCGTCAAATAGAACATGTGCTAAAAAGCAAAACCAGTTCTTTTAACAACCAAGGAGACCTTGTACAAATGCCAGAGCATTCTCTCCAGACCTGATCAGACAAATTAAATTACTTTCTCTCCACAATTCCACTGACACTGTGACCCCACAAATTAAATATTCAAACCATGCCACCCAGTCACACTTCCCCTCCGGTACGGAAAGAAAAGGAAATATTTTAAAGACTGCAAATTCAAGGGTCTTTCAGGATTTTTATCCTCATCTTTACTTACCAGGCGGTCTGCCAGTTTCCCATTGCATAATTTCAAACACTTCTTAAACAGCTCTCTCTCTCCCTATCTTACTCTCTCTCTCCCTGCATCTTTCTACATCTCTCTCTCTCTCTCAGACCGGGGTACGCCATCTGTCAAAATTGGCCCTGCACATTCTTGCAGCATCTTGCTATTAGGACCTTGGCACGCAGCTCAGTTTGTTGAAGATATAGTGCTGCTCTGTGGTTTTAAGTGTCTGATTTGAACAGATTTTTATGGACTGAAGGTTTTGTCAGCATCCAGCCCTACTGCTTTTAAACTGAATTTACTCCCCCTGAATTCATGGGGACAAGATCAACGCAGGTAAGTATATTTTAGTCAGTAGAGTAGGCCACTTAGAGTATATCTCAGCAGAGTGACTGCTTATTTGACTATTGTGTAATTACAGCATGCAAATAACATCTAAAGCAAAATACTCTCTCTAGTGACCTGAAGGTATTTGTGTCTCTAAGGCAGTGCAGTAGTGTTACTGTTTCATCTCCAGCAAGTGAACCAATCTGAAGGTTGAACATTGTTATACAGGCATTATTGTGACCTTCATCTTCTCCGCTGAGTCTTACTATAATGCTGCATGCTTAAGAAATCCAGACCTTGTGAAATATGGTCATTGATAGAAAAGACAACCTGAACATCATAAGAAACTCTGACCTACATACCCACTGCCCATACTTATGCACATACTAAGGCAGTAATCAATACTGGAAGCTCTTTTCAAAGATGGAATGATTATATGTGAAGGGAATAAAGATTGACGTAGAATTAACAGCAGTCCTTCCAGACAGGTATGTAAATGCAAAATGGTTTGCCGACTTCACATAACGGATCAAACAGATAAATCTATCATAAAGATCCAAGTAGCACCAGAAATAGCATAACACTTTCTTTACACATTCCATTCCACCGTAAATGCTGTTGTAGAGGTTAAAAAAAAAAAAAACAGTACACCCCTGACTATTCTCCAGGAGCAAATCAGTATAAACAAAATGCTGAATGTATAGACCTGTAATTTCCTAATCTCAAAAGAGGGACAGGAATCTGATGTTCAGTTTGGCCAAATGCCACTACTATACAAAGCACTTGGAGAGGTACCTGGATTGCATGATTAGACAAAATGTTTCTTGGATTACGTCAGATACAATGGTATGTCATCATAATCTGCCAAGGAGACTAAATCAATATACTGCTAGGAGCAGAGCAGTATTGTAGCTCTCTCTCTCTTGATGCTTCTATCCTTTAGCCAGGCCCCTAAAAGCAAGCACCACCATCAAATCAACAAGAGATAAATTAGCATATAGCCAAAGTATACATTGCTAGTAACATCTTGTGATTTTATTTGTTGTAGTTATAAAAAATATCACTTTCGGTGCACATTAGTGTAAAGCCATACCCTTATCTTCTATATGTAATTAATGAAAGGCAATAGACTTTATAAGGAACTTATCTCAAAGCTAGAAGGTAAATATATGACAATGCTTGCTAACAGTGTAAAACTCAAAATGGACCCAACGCTGGGCACTGTCGACTGTATGGATGGGAATAGAAGGTGGATCCAGAGAGTAAAAGAAACATGTTCCAATGTTCTTGTATTTGACCTACTTGACTATTAGAGGTTTGCGTTTCTTTAACTTTGGGTTATGCTTCTTTAACAGTAGGTTTGGTGATCGGCTGATGTCTTCTTTACTTTGCCTAGTTGTCATTTCCTTAGAAATCAATTTTAGGGCCTCTTTATTGATTTTAGTCGATGTGTGCATACACAGAGGCTACATGCCTTTTCTCTATTAGAAAACTATGCACTAGGAGGCAGGTCAAAGGTAAAACATTCCCTGCTGGCATGAGAATGCCTTCCTCAATTACATCTTATGATTTAAAACAAGACCAAGAATGGGCGTGATAAATGCTCAGGAGACTACATTATTATATACTGAGAGAAAAACGGCAGACGTGATTCCCATGGATAGTTCACTCTGCTCACAGTGGGCTATACTGCCATCTTATTGCGCGGGGCAGCCATCTTGCACAGGTGCAATTGAGCTCTTTTGAGATTAATGCATTTTGTTATTTAAACATAAATAAATCAATTAAAAAATATTACTGTTGTTTGTACATAATACAACTTAACCTCCCCAATATAATTTAATCTTTAGGAGCAAACTTAGCTTTCTTCTTCATGATCAGCATTGCTGAATTAAATATTTTTTCCCCCTACACTTTTGCCTTGTTTTGTGGCTTTATAAATGTAGTCATAGTTTGTGTTTGGCTTGCATAGGCAAACAATGATACTGCCAAATACAAACCAGAACAGGAACTTAGAATGCTTTGTCCTTTTGTACAGTGGCATTGTTCTCAACAAATAAAACATGATATTGTCGGCTAATATTGTTCTCCTCACACTGGCATTTCAGTTTTTTCTTTTTTTTTTTTAAATGGTAACCTTTGCCTAGCATGATCCAACATTAACATATCTGATATGTTAAACTTAAGAAAGAAATAAAAATGAATGCAGAAATGACCTAGCAGGTATGAAAGACTATCTTGAATTCAGGGGTGATTAGAGACATAACACTGTGAACTATATACTCATTATAGGGTTGAATGATTTTGTTTTTTGAATGGAATTTTGAATGGAATTGTGTCGGACCAATATTGCAATTAGGAATTAAATTGTGATTGATTTCTATATATAAAAGTATATTTTTGGACAAAGAACACTTAACACAGTGCACCAGCCTGTGTCACAGCACAAAGGTGTTTGACTGTTTCTGATCAGCCTAATTCAACTCAATTCAACTGTGAACAAGCAGTTCACAATCACTTTGCCATTATGCCTAAAGCTTGCAACATATCAGCACTGATGATAATGCAGAGTAAGACTACAATAAAAATCTTGTAGTCTGGAAATAGTCCTTACACAGTATAAACGGGCACTGGGCAGATTTATTGCTTCCTTTCAGTAGCTTACTAGAAGAAAAAAATACCATGTAACATTGTACCATGTCATTGTTATTACACTTACTGGCTATTTTGTAGTATGATTACCGCTGGACAGATTTTATTCAGTTGAATGCATACAATTGATTTTTACAAATATCCCTTTAAATTCATTGTAAATTGAGCTAATCAGCAACAAGAAAAAAACCAAGGAGAGTAAATGCCATGGCAACAGTGGATAGTTAGAAAAGTTGGAAGACGAGAGTGGAGGCAGCTCTTCTCCTGAGCCACTGGACTGTAACAGAAACACATTAATTGGAAGTAAATCTGACAGGTCCGTGGGGAAATGGTGGTAGGAAAAGAAAGGGGTGTGTAGGTGGGGGTGGGGGGACCAGCAGCAGACATATTGTTCCATGAACGAAAAAGGTGACTTACTTTGAGATCCTAAGTAGGGGTTTAAATCTGCTGCCCCTTATTGGTTTATTATTAGTTTTTACAGCGTTCCTTATGCCCTTAAAAGCATCTGGGGAGACATAAGAGGAAGACGCTGTGAATTTGCGTGTATTCTACTGTTTTTAATAACATTGTATGAAACCCTTACGAAAAAATCATTAACAAACATTTTGCTGCTCCTGGCAACTTCACAGGAAACTGGTGATTTTAATCAAGTACAAAGGGAACGGAGGAGTGAAGCCTTCTCCCTGACAGGCTGAGGAGGAAGGAAAGTGCTGCTTTGGAGTTTGCAGGTTGGACTGAGCTTTTTGAAGCTGACAGCTTCCCCTGCCACCTAAAAAGAGCACTCCAGGAAGTTGGAGGGAAAATATTAGGTATGAAAGAGAAAGGGGGCCTGCGCTGAAACCCACTGCCAGAAAAGTGTGAGATAAAAGCAGATGGAGCCATTGTGGAGACGGCAGGGGGAGAGCAAGCAGAGCCAACAGATAGCAACCTCTGGGAAAAATACTGGAGCTTCATGTAACCTTCCTCAAGAAAAAAGGATTCATTCAAGGAAAAAAAAGGCATTTAATAAACAGGACAAAATGCTTCATTTATTGTTCCTAAATGAAGAGTGCCCAAGAGGCCCTGGAAGAAAAGAGACATTCTGAATGTCGATGTAACCGCTCAATTAACTACAGTCTTTGATGACCAAACCTCGCCAGTAAAAAATGCAAAGATAAGTGCACCTGTGTGGTGGCTTTTACCAGTCTGAAGGCTTTGTTATGACATGGTTCAAAAACTGCTTGTGTGCAAATACTCTCATCAATTTTTTTTAGAGACAATTAATCGAAAAATAATTTCAAATAAAGGACATTTGTTGACTGTGTGTATGTAAAATATCTGTCAAAATTAATTGTAAATTATGTTAAAAAATTTTATTTCACTGTCTGCTTTTAAATTTAAAAAAATTGTCATAGAAGTGATTTTTTTCTATTTGCCAAATACATCAAACACAGTCTTATTCACATGCTTACTCTCTGAGAAACTTTTTGGATTTCCAAAATACACTCATCACCAAAAGATCTAGATGCACCCAGAAGGAATCACCCGACAGGAATGAAACATGGTGGGTAGGTTTGACAATGTGAGACATGTAAATGATGCAAGTTTCAGGCTCAGCTGCACATGTGATGTAAGTAAGGATGGGCCTTATCGCTGTACCTGACTGAGCCAACAGTCACAACTGCAGACATGTAGCCCTCAATGAGTCATCCTGTTAGTACAAGCATTATTGAAAGATGACTGCCTGACACAGGACTACATCCATGCAGACCGTTACAACAACCGCCCTTAACACCACATCAACATAGTTCACACTACTTCTGTATGTGTAGCTCAATAAATATTGCCCATATCAGTCAATCTTCCTGGTAACCTTTATATTCCTCCCAAATGGCATGGCAATATTAAACAAATTGATGATGGCTATGATGTGTAACTGTATTTGTACCATTATTGTACACTGTGCAAAAGTCAGTGTCACGAAACAAAGAAACAAAAACATGTATTTACTAGATAATTAGACACAAGCCTTAATAAATAAATAAAAATTACTGACTCTGGGATGGTAAGTCCATTTTTCTGAGAACATCAGCAGCTTCCTTCTTTGATTTACATACGTTCCCTTTTGTCTCTTTCCTTGTCTTTGTAACAGCTTCCACACATCCTTTCAGACGGATAGTTGTAATCTCAAAATGGAAGGATGGATAGAAACACCTGTGGCTTTTAGATTTAGACAGGTCCTTGATTTTTTTTTCAGGTATATTTCTTTGACATTCTTCTTCTTTTTGCAAGTGGATTATCATGTATTTAATCTCCTCATGAAAGTCTCCTGCAAAATTAATAACTTGTGCTTAACAGCGGGTTTGATTGGACATTAAATAAACAAAGGGTGGATTTGATTGCAGTTTATTCAGACCTGTTTCAAAGGGTTATTACAGATCCTACAGATGAAATGATTAACCAGTAGCAGCTTATAGTGTACATAAAAGCTGTTCCGACTGCAGTGGAATGGTAGCCTGCAGCTCTCTATATGATGCCACTGATGTAATGCTGTCAGCTCTTCAGACGGCACTGTAAAGCTTTGTGTTCTACTCAGGGTGTTGTATGGATAAGAACCCTGAACAGTCTTATACAGGTAGGTGGGTAGCAGCTATTCATATAAAATATTTTCAGGCAGACATTACAACGGTCACCATGGCAGGGGAACAAGAAGATGAAATGTCAGCCCTTTGGCAAAAAGCATCTTTGGACTGTCTGGCAGGTTCTGAGGAGCCAGCCAAAGGCCATTTATTGATACTCCATAAAGTGAACCCCCATAAGTGTACAAATCAGATATCGCATGCATTTTGATTACCCTTATGATTAATTAAAGCTGCTGGATGGTGCAGTTGTCTGAGCAGCTTTCTGTGCTCCAAGCAAGTTTCAGTTCACTCCTTGATAAAACTGGAACACAGGTGATATACAACTAGTATATAGGATGGCGATTAGAGAAGAGAGAAAGTAAATATCCACATGGTCAGTAGAGTAAAGAAATGGCCAAGTACAGAGGTACTTCTGTAAACCTTAAAGGGAAATTTGAATTCCTCTTTGACAACTGTCAAAGTCATTACCCTGTTAGATAGGGCAAGACAGAGGACCGTAAGAGGAAAAGACACACTGAGAACATCATGTCTTTCCCTTCTGTTGCTAAGCAGCAGTCAACCGACCATAGCTGAGCCGACAGGCCTAGCAATTCCTGAATATTATCATGGGGCAACAATGGAGAGGGTGTGGATCCATGACTTTTTGACTCCACAACTGTTTGAATTTCTTTAAAAAGCTGGATTCTGACTGAGTATTGCAGTCAGCAGAAACATAAGAGAGATGATTTGTTAAAATGATTTGATAAAATGTTAAAATGTTATAAATGGAAATAAAAAATGAATCCTATCATGGTGAGTCATCATGGCCATCCACGTTGTTAATATCACCCAAGTCCCAAAGAACACAATATAAAATATTAGCATCAGTTTAGTGATTCTTATATTGAGTGTTGTATTGAACATGCAAAATGATAAAAAAAAAAAACCCTGAGCCTAATATGGCGCATGGTGGTCTGGGCATCTGGGCAGAAACATGAACTTGTTTATATGACATTTTGTTTAAAAAGAAGGCGTGGTCAGCATGGTCAAATGGAAGAACAAACGAGAAAGAACGAGTCTGATAATCAGACTAATAGATTGATGAGTTAGCTTTATACTTTTTTAATGCTTGTCAGATTAGTTTATACTTTTAGATTTGTTAGATTTCTCTCTGTAAATTTCCCTGAATAAATACCGTGAGCCAACCAAGTTTTGTTAAAGCTGTGCATTATTATTATTATTATTATAAATAATTCCAAGTGATTGGAAGACAAGTCCACAATAATACATTAGCCTCACTTGGAGCAGTCATCAGCAAAAAAATGCTTGTGGATACAGTGGTATGTTAAGACATCAGTGGATGCCATGCTGAAATTTGATTGAACCTGAGCCCTAAGAGCATTCCATCAAGATACATTTGTAAGTATTGCAAAGATTTCCCTGAATTTGTTCCCTAAATGTTCTCACTTGGTACACTTTAGAGTATCTCCTGCAGCAGCTATGGAGGAGCCATTTCAAACACATAGTCGCAGAGTCCCTATGGATGCAGCTATTCAAACACACAGTCAGTCACAGAGCATTAAAAATAAAGCCATATGACACCAAACACCCTCCCAGCAGCTTACATTTGCTTCAAATAACCCTTTCCCCATCTGTGTTGGGTATCAGAGACAATCCATCAAAAGGCAGATCTGTGTTTCTATCAGTAAAGAGGCTCATGCATTTTTCAGCATTCAAATACCTTCAAGCTCCAGGGATGGATGCGGCCTGTCTATCAGCTCCATGACAACAAAAGTGTGATTCATAAATATTAGAGAGAGATGGAGTCAAGTGTTTCTTCCTTCACCACTCCTGCTGAAACCACCTTGTTAGTGCACTCCTTCTGCAGAGCTTTAGTCAGAATGAGTCAATACATAGTTTGCTCTTCCTCCCCTGGGACTTCAGCTCTGTTTATTTTGTGCCATACACAGTGGCAATATGAAAAATAAAAGGCTGAGTGATTTGGATGCAGAAGCTTATCAGCGGCAGGGAAATCGAAAAGCACTTTGTCATATGTTTAGGGCTCAAAGGCAAATAAGGATGTCTGGAATGCACAGTCACTAGAATATGCATAGAAACAAAGCCTGGAATCTAGACTGAAAAGAGACACATCCTTCAGGATGATTCACAACTCCCCAGTTTACTAAGTACCACGTTTTAACCTCTGAAGTTGTTCACCTGAAATTAATCAGCTTCAGCTATATACAAAATTTACTTTAAACTTCGAAAGTTTCATGGTTGAGCTGACAGTGTGTTCTTTATAAATACCTGGTACAAACCAGAGCCGAGGCAACCTAGCCATTCATTCTTCATGCTGAATGGCTGAATGTGCAGCATTTTGCTTGCAAGGATATTGCAATTTTTTGATGAATGCCTGTTTGCTTTGTGATTTTTAATACTAACACGACAGACACAACAAAACAAAACAAGCCTAGTCTCAGCTGTGAGGCAGCGTTTTTATTTGTTTTCTCCACTCTGCAGATGCCACCATATTCATGGGAATTTCCTGTATCCTCTGAGTGATTATGATAAACGAATGTCATTCCTTGCCTTTCCAAAAGCTGCCTACACATTGCCTATTTATCACCACAGCCAATAAAGATGAAAGATGGCCCGGGTGTCTTGTTACTGCCATGCAGTGGAGGTGGGGGCAGAGGATACATCACTCCAGGCCTATGTAAAATGTCAAGGCTAATGACCTGTTTAGACTGGAGCTGCTTTTATGTTCTAACCAACAGAAAATACTGTACATACGTTACACACACACAACAAAACATATGTACAGCATTTTATGTAGGTATGTACAGTATATACATGTAGGTACTCCCATGAAGGGTCAAATTGGGAACATATGAAATTTGTGAAATGTGAAAAAATTAGAGGTGTTCATTTTTTATTAATTTTTTATTTTAAATTAATTAATTGCAAATAAATGTGTATATTCATCCACATGACTGCTACAGAAGGGTTCGAAACTGGAATCTGGAATATCCCTGAAGGGATAACTTCAAATCCATGGCCTTTAATATCCATTTTAGCTTAAGACAATGCAACCCACTATTGCTTAAGAAATTGTTAAATAAGCAAGACTTCCTCAGTGTGAACTCGAATTGGAACCAATGGCACCTGGTTCTAAGACTACCAAGAGATATACCTTATGTGCAAGGTGTCACTTTCACTTCATAACCTATTCTGCTTGGTTGCTTAATTGATTGATTGACTGATTGAGATACTGGGGTCTACTCCTCTACATATTATTTAAATGATTTAGAATCACATGTAGAAACAAGAAGAAAATCAAGCACCTGCCTGTGTTAAGGGTGAGAATGCATGATAAATGGAGTCGGGCGATTCTCTCCAGTACTGTTCTGTTTGAAAAGTCTTCATTATTGAGACCAAATAAGCTCCCCTCAGTGCCTCTGCTCTCTGCAACCAGACACGTCTTTGATAAACATCCCCCACTGAGAGAACTTCAGGTTCCTGATGTCCTTTGCATCCTCTTCATTAGGTACAGTTCAGCATCATAGCCTATGATGGCAAAGCATGAACAGTGGAAGTCTTAAGAAGCCTTTTAATGAATACTCTCAGTTTCTGTCAGGCAGATGAACCCAGATGGTAATAGAAAGTGCCAAAAACCTAGATAAGACTGCAAGAATCTATAAAAAAGAGAAAATAGCTATTCTTTTCTTTTTTAAGTTATTATGAGTTAACCAAATCATACACTCATTGTTAAAAGGAAGGAAGTGTCAGATTGCAATGCTATTGGGCAGGAAGATAAAGGTTATGAGCAACAAAAAATTATAATAAATTTAGACTGATATGGGCAATTTTTATTGAGCTACACATACAAAAGTATGCATCTCACAGTATGGCGTTGGACTGCCATGTTTGCTAACACAACATGCCAGATGTCCTGGCATGGAGTTGTGGAATTTCCTAATAGTGGCCTGCAATAATCCATCCTATGCAACTTAATTATTCTTCCACAGATTTTGCGGTAAAGGTGGAGGTGGAGTGACACCAGGCCTTTTAGACATGTGACATGACATATGAGAATAAGCTTTTCATCCTGGCACCACGGTGCCTCCACACACAGAATCGCTGGTCATCACCACCAAGACAAAAATTATGATACTGGCAGCCAAGCATGAAACTTGAATGAGTTTCATGTCTCACAAATCTAAAACCTACCCACCAAGTTTCATTCCTGTCAGTTTATTCCATCTTGGTGAAACTATTTGTGCAACTAATTTTTGATAATAAGTGTATAACCTTACAGCATTGAATCTTGTGTACCTTATTCATCTGTGTAAATGAATTCATTGATTTATTCTTTGATTGGATCGTTTATATTTGCTTTGCATTCCAAAACATTAGCAGGAAACAACTTAATTCAGGCTTTTGGCAATATGTTTCCAAATCTATCCAGCAGTGTCTCTGATTAAAAAGACACTGGGAGATGGTACTTTCTCTGGCATTCAGTCTTAAGTTCTTTTCCCCCACTGTCATGGTAGAGCCTTATGCATAAAGGCTTTTAGAGGGAGGAGACAGACGGTTTATTGTCAGCCGCCAATGTGTTTAAAATTCAAATGGCTTGTTACAGCAACTGTTCCATCCACAGACCATTGCCCAAATGATCTGGCTCTATTTACTAATTATCTGGATGGGACAAATATTGAATTGATGGGATTTCATTTGTTTTGACAGCTATAAAACAAAAAGAAACAATAAGAACATCGGCTACATGAAGACCCTTTTTTTTTTTAAATAAAAGGAACCAAAAGCTTGAAGTTACCTTTGCTTCATCATGATCAATCACTTTCAAAGGTAAAGAGCATCTAACGATTAGCATAATCACTCATAATGTGAGCGCTCAATACCCTCCAGTCGCACTTTACAACAATAAAAACTATGCTGGGATGTTGTCATTATATGTAGCACATTTTCCACATATTTTAGAGTGAAACAGTATGTTTTAATCAAGTCCTGCATGAAGGAGGAAAAGAAAGATATAGAGAGCTGCTTAATTTTAATGACTGAGTTAAGATGCAAAGATGAAGGAAGACTTGAGTGCAAGTGTTTGGTAAGATCCCATGCTGTAAACATTTGCATACATGCATCTGACACTATACAGTATTTAGAATACAAACCATAGAAGAAGCATTGAGGATATATGATCAGAGCGAATGGTCTACGTGTTTAATAAAATATATTGCAATATGAGGTTTGCACAGTTCTCCCGGACAAAACAAATGGCCTTCATGCCTGGAATTTGAGACTTTAAATTTACTATTTTATATCTTACCTGGAATAACAGTATGTTGCTTTAAAAAAAAAACATAATAATAATAATAATAATAATAATAATAATAATAATAAAGGTTTACAAAAGATCTTCCCTTTTCCTTGGAAAAAATGACAATTTTGCTATGCTTTTCCTGTTTAATAGAAACCTATTTGAAAGCAACTGTGCAAACTATATCCTAAGTCTGTATATACAGGTATATATCTCATTGCCTTCAGATAATTTGTCAATTAGAATTAATTATTTCAGATTATAAAAAAAGTTCCATTTACAGATACTTATGTCTACAATTATTATAAAGCTGGTGCACCATTATAGCATACATTTAGAAAGTGCTCTCAAGAACCTATGCTTACATTATGCAATAAGCCAAAAACCTGATACTATAAGAAGAATTTTCAAGAAAAGATCAGCTTGTATATGATAAACCTACATACTTTATATAGGCTTTCCTAACTGGTTTATAGACTTGAAAAAAAAAAAAAAAGACCTCAGACAGTCAGAATCCAGAACAGGCCATCCATTTCCAATATTCTGAACACCGGAGTCCCATGGGGCTGGGTTTTTCGCTGTACACCCTGCTTACCCACAACTGCACCACAAACATCACAGTAATCACATCATCAAATGTCCAACAATGCTGAGACAGTTCATATTCCAAACATCTCTCTAAATGTGGAAAAGGTGTGCAACTTCCAATTCCTGGGGGTGCACATTACTAACAATTTCCCCCAGTACTTGAAAATCTCCTCCAAAGTGAAGTAAGCACAACAGGGCCTACTTGCTAGGGAGACTAAAGAGAGAGCTGGGCTGCTTCTACAAATACTTCTACAAAAGCATTGGAGAGAGCATCCTCACCGCATCTTCACTGTCTGGAAAGGAACACTGCTCTGCTGCGGACAGAAAAGCAATGCAGAGGGTGGTAAAGGCTGCCCAGTCTATCACTGGGTCAAGCTTCCTTGCCATTAGGGTCTCTCAGTGAATGGTGTAAAAAGGAAGCATGCAGTATCGGGAAGAACCCCTTTCATCAATCATGCTGACTGTTTACACCTCTCCCATCTGGAAGAGGCTATAGAATACTTGGGCCAAGTCCTCCAGGCTCAGGAACAGTTTCTTCCCGCAGGCAGTCAGACTGCTGAATGGATCAACCTGATGGATCCTTAAACATTCTCATTGAACTGCTACCTGAGCTACTACTCACTTTCATCTTTCACACACAGCTAAACTTTAACCTCACTCACTATCTGTGCACGGTTACTAATCTGTACATCGTCTGAAGTTTGTTTCATATTTAAGGTAGCTTTTCTAAATTATTGCTATTAACTATCAGCGCACTGATAAAAATATACACACAACTTTTAGTGCTGCTGTGAAACTATAGCTTGTCCGTCTTCTCTACGGGCTTGTTCTTAGGGTTTATGTAGCTATGCAGTTATTATATATTGTACAAAATAACTTAATTTTGTATAGTTTTTGTATGTATTAGTTGTCTGTATGCATTGTTGACTCTTGCTATGTGTTAGAAGTAGCACCGTGTCCTGGAGAAGTTGCATTTCATTTTTCTCTCAACACATCTAAGCACAGCAAGAGCCAATCTGTCCATGACTGCCAATGAGTCATTGCACAACAGTTTACAGACATTTCCTACACACCAGAGACACAGTGAAAAAGATGTGCAGTAGGGCATTCAGGCTACTTCTGACCACAAAGTGACACCTTGCTCACAGACACACTTTCTATGTGGACTATGAAGCACAGAACAACCTGGTGGTAAAAAAAAGGACCACCTCTCTTCTCACTGACTATATACTTATTCAATCCACAGTGGACATTCGGACTATTCCTTCTACCCTCAGACCCTGACAACATACCTAGCCAAGTCCTGAGGGGGTGTGCTGACCACCTGGCATCCCTTCAACATTTCAAAACCATGATCCCTGTGCCAAAAAATATATACGGTGTCTTGCATCAATGACTACTGACCCATGGCACTCACTCGGCCACCAGGAAGTGCTTAGAGTGGCTGGTAATGAAACACATAAAGACCGGTCTTCCTTCCACACTCGATCCATTTTAAGGTCACATATCGCCTTATGGCAGAGGACAGCATATCCCCTGTCATTCACCTCTCACTGATCCACACAATCATACCACAGCAAGTTAATGGAAGGCTGAGACTACTACACATGAACAGCTCCTTCTGCAACTGGATTCTGGTTTTTCTGACTAGGAGAGGATCAACAAGACCATCTTTAGCATCACCACAGTGAAATCCAGAGCTTCCCAGGGCTGTGCATAGCTCAAATCGCAACCACAGGTCTGATGAAGCCAATACACTGGTAGGTTTTAACATGAACAATGGCAAGCCAGACTGGTGCAGAGACAACAATCAATCTGTGAATGTTGATAAGACGGAAGAGATTATTGTTGACTTCAAGAGAAACTATGGTTATTACTCTCCATTGCAGATTAATGGTGCAACTGTGGACAGAGTCAAACGCTTTAGGTTCCTTGGTGTGCATGTCACCAACCAAGTTCACCTATATCCTAAAAACCCCTGTCTAACCAAGAAAGACCAGCAGCAAGTTCACATCTTTACTACATTTCACACAAGGACACGTAAGAGCATCATATGATCATCTGTCTCACAGCCTAGTGTTGGTATGGGGAATCCCCAGTCTGGGCGACAAGACAACAAGTGCTACACTCACAAGGCTGTCAGCATTGTGGATGACTCCTCCCATCCCTCTTACAGACTCTTCACCATCTCGCCATCTGGCAGAAGGTACCAGCGCATTAGTTCCAACACCACCATATTCTGCAGCATCTTAGGTCCCAAGGAAGTCAGATTACTGAATGCACTGATATCATAACCTTAAACCACCCACCCCACCCACACACACTGCACTGCTGTATCTGATTTACTCATACCAACGCACCATACACATACACCATCACCACCACCACCACCACCACCACCACCACCACATCAGTGGCACTGCAGTGCTGAGAATGGCATTTGACCCAAACAATGATTTACAACAGTGGTGGTTCTGTGGGGGTCCTGAACATTGAGCACCGTGTATGTAACAAATGAATGTATAGAAACAGATGCATTACAGTCTATAATTGTAGAACTACGATGTGAAGCAGGCAGAAAGATAGAGGAAGTAATCTGTCTGGATATTGGTCAAAAATCTGTAATAAGTCACATGTTGTTTAACCACAGTGAAATAACAGAATAGTTTATTTATGTGACAGTAACATCTCTGGTTGTCAGAATCCCATACTGAGGTACTTACAGTGATAAATCCTTTAATCCAGAGGCACCTGTGCCAGTAACATGCCTAAAGACAGACTGCACGCTGTTACCTGACTAAAAATAAGCAAAGTGAGCTTTAATTCCTCTAGAGGGATCTATTAATATTCCTGCATAATTCCCTCCTTTCCCAAAGGGAGAGTATGGCCTGGAAGAGACTAGAACCGGCTCCCTCTGGGAGAATAGACTCAGACCACAGCTCAGCCATGCTGGCCTTGCAAAGCCCCTAGCATGATGTAGCATCATGCTATGAAAGACTGCTGTACTATATCACTGGCATTGTTACAGACAAGACCCCAATAAATATGTGTGTAAATAAAAATGCAGCTGCTTGTGCAACTACTTTGACCTGTATTTGTATTAAAACATCACATATATAACTGCCTACAAGGTCCCAATCTACTGGTAGAACATTTTGCCAAATCGCCAAGCTCCAAACCATAATACTGTATTTTCACTGCCATGCTTTACAGTTGGTATGAGGCTCTTTGGAGCAAATGCTGATTGTGGTTTGAGCCAAACATGGCCCCTGGTACTGCAGCCAAATAACATTTTCTTTGATTGGTCTGTCCATAGCACACCATTTCAGAAGTCCTGGCCCTTTCCAAGATATTTGTTAGTACACTTTAGTCCCAACAACTAAGAAAACCGCAGGCTTTTTCCTGGTGCACCTCCTGGGTAGGTCACATTTATGCAGTCTTTTTCTAATGGTAGATTTATACACTTTCACATCAGCAGCGCCAGGAGTCTATGCCCATCTTTATTTGAAAAGAACAACGACAAGCCACATTCTACATATGATCTCACAAATCATTTTTGTTGAACCTGGCAGAACTTAAAGGTGATTATGCATTAATGCTCCAAGACTATGGAACTGTCCACTGCCCAGTATTCCTCAAGCCACTTCACCTCAGATTTTAAATCAGTTCTAAAAAACAATTTCTACAAACTTACATTTGAACAGTAAGAGAATAGTGTTTTAGTGTCTGTGTTTCATTTATTTATTTATTTATTTATGTTTTATATATTGTCATCTTATTCTTATTTCTCACCTTATTTCTGTTACCTGTGTGTTTTGTTGCATGTTCCTAGGCGTAGTTATAATGCTGACTGTATGTACAGCACCTTACATACAGACTGCTTAAACAAATCTCACTTACTTACAAAAACATAGTTACATACAGAGTACATACAGAGGCACAATAGGTAAAGTTGCAAAGGAAGAGGCTGAGGTAGAAGTAAAGGTAAAAGTAGCAGTCAGTTTAGTGCTAGCATTGCATATTGGCTTTAGGAACTAACTTGTGGGCTGGCTGACATTGACACCTGTGGTCTACTCTTCAAAATCAAATAAATTCAAAACTGCCCATCATCACTGGAGCTGATGTTTTCAAAAATAATAGCAGCCAATAATAGGCCCTAAATTTCCCACCCAGGTAAAACAGTACATTAAAATTGCCCTTGGTAATCAGAGTGCTCCAGACTGGTTTGTCTGCAATCCTGGCCTGTCTCCCTTAGAAAATGTGTGGCACATTATGAAGTATCAAATACAACAATGAAGGCCTCATATGGTTGTGAGGCTGAAGATTTTAAGAATGAAAGTAATAAAGGATGGTAATTTAAAAAACTGCCTTTAAAGCTGGATCTGGTGTCTGGACCAGTTTCACCAGCTCCCAAATGATCATCAAGTGCAAAAATGTAAAAGCAAAGACAAACACCACTTCTGATTTGATTTGCTTGTCACATACTATTTTGTGGGGTTTGTGCATTAGCTGCCAAAAACAGTTATTTGAAGTGATACCATAGAACCACTGTCAAGGCTGGGTCTAAACCGTGAGGACATATACCAGACACATGTGGAAGGCGAAAGGCAAAAATGAGAAGACAGGAAGGGGTCAAAACCGGTACAGCAAACAGTCCAAACAAACTACAAATCAACAATCACAAGACGGGTCAAAAAACAGAAGCAGATCAACCTCAGCAAAACAGTACACTAGATAAAACACTAAGTAGGCAAACAGAAAGTCGACAATACCTTGCAGGGAGCTGTCTGCAACAAACAGGTATATATGCACCAAACAAACAGACAAGTGGTGAGAGTCGTTAGTGGTCAGGGGAGCGTGCTCTGTACACTGAGACATGTGACATATGATGATGATGTAATACACCAGTGACTCTTGGGAGTTGTAGTTTTTGTAGTCATTATAAAACCTTAGAATAGGGAAGTGTAAAATGTTAATGAAAACAGAAAGCAGCCATTAGAAAACCCTGTTTGGCTTATATTATTAAATAGACAATATTTGATGTTTTACCATATAAACTTTCCTGTAAGTATACTCTCAGCTCATTTCAAAATTCATCACGCCAGCATATTTCTAAAAAGTTGAGAGCATGTTTACCACTGTGTTACATCATCTTTCATTTTACATTTAAATAAATGTTTGTGGACTGAAGACACAAGCTGAACCAGTTTTGACAACAGAACTTTCGCTTTGCAACCATACAATGCCTTCATTGTCATGTTTTTGAGCTTAATAAGCAGACATTTTCAGTGGAGACACATGGAGGCCAGTCTAGCACCCATACACTCTGATTACAGGGCCACGCCATTATAACACATGCAGAATGTGCCTTGTTTAATTATGATAAAATAAGCGTGTGCAGTGGGGATGCACAAAAGGCAGCATGTTGCCTCAAAATGTGTGCATAGTTAAAGTTTTTAATGTTATGCAAATTAATTGCCCCCATTACCATGGCAGACACTGGCTTCTGAACTTTACGCTGGTAACAGTTTGAATAGTATATTACTTCTTTGACCATCGTAACAGAGGGTCCGTTATTTCCATTATAAAGTTGCAGTGATAGCATGAATATTTATCCTCACACAGAAGAATCTTATAAACACAAATGTGAGCAAATCTGCCACACTGCACAGTCCCATTACTGAAACACTGTCTGACACAAGTAAGGTCTTAAATGGTAAATTCATTAAAAAGATTCAGGTGAGATGAGATGGGTTGGAGTGTACCTACGGAACATGACATCAGGCAGGAGGAAGAAGCTGATTAACAAAGAAATTAAATGCATTTTTTAATAGTGGTATTGGTCAGTAATCAGATATAAGGGACCTGCTGCTTCCTGGGCCATTATATTTGCTAGTGCATTCTGTTTTCACACTTTTACAATGTAAAATTGTAAGAAGCTGTTTAAACATATTTTTCTGAGGTGAAATGATTTATTCTTTTCTACAGTGTTCAAATGTAGCCAAAACTGGCATCATTATTACATTTTATCTTAAATTCTGTTTAGTTGATAAATCTGACTACAGATTTTACTGGCAACTTAATAAGTTTTTTAAATATATTTTTATGCCTAATAATGAAAATAGTGTAGGAGTAAGAAAAATTATTTTATTATGTAATATCTCTTTGTGAAAACACAGTACAGCACTTCCCTACACTACATACAAAACTACAAAGGCATAATGACATCCCTTTAAACAGTTCCCTTTCCTTATAAAATCAAGTATGCAAATTCAGTTTCCTGTTTAACTCGTCCAGCTAGTTATTATAAATTTAACACACTGCTTTTACCAGAGGACTTTCATAATTTAGTATCGTGTTATATACAGTATTTAAACATTCACACATTTACCATTTAGCCATTCATGCCAATATGGGCTGAATTTTTAGGTTAAATTTTTTTTGTCACATGACAAACAGAAACAAGACTCACAAATAAAGTATTAAAACAGAGTAAAGCTTGTGAATGGGTTCATACATTTATCGATATTGTATATTGAACTTGCAGATGGTTTTATGTAACGTTTAAAACCGTCATAAACATCTGTATGTTTGTGTATGTCCCTTATGTTTGTGGTTTATTTTCCTTCAGCCTCAGAAAGAGTCCTGCCAATCCCTCCTCCACTGGAATCTAATAAACAGTTTGTTTCTAACACAGTTTGAATTCTTTAAAGAATAGTATCACAGCACAATAACAGCAATGGTGTAGATCAGCCTCCCAATAATGTTATATCCAAGAATGACAAAGAAATAATACCTCAATCACTTTGCTCAGTAGAGAAAAAAAGGATAATGAACAAATATCAACACAATAAATAACTATATACAAAAGAAATACCATCTTTTGTTGCCATGGCAAACAACTAATATAAATTTTGCAGAATGGCTTAAAATAATGTGACATTAACTGTTGCAATATGGTCCAAAGCACGAAAATATGCTTTGAAAATAGATCAAGCCTCCTAGTTATTAAGTTCTGGTAGTGTCAGCGAAAAAATTAATGTACCTTCGCAAACTCCACAGACAAACACTTAGAATTGTTTGCCATACTGAGGGGCTCAGTGACATGGCACTTTTATAGGATGCCAATTTTGCCATGAAACATTTTGTGGAATTACATAGTGCCAACAGTTTGCTTGAGGAGGAACAATAGCCCTGATCTCATAAACGCTCTTTTGACTGAATAGGCACACATGTCAACGGACACACCTTCCCAGTGGAGCGTACTGAAATAATAGTCAGGTGTCCATATGCTTTTGCCCATATAGTATATTGCACTGTCTAAAGAAATACATGTATCTCAATTTTTGTCGATTTTTACTTCTGTGCAGCTGCTGTTTACACTGTGAGAAAATCTCAGGGTGAATAGACCACTAGAAATGCCCCAAAATTGCTTGGAAAAAAGTCTGGCTCCACTGACTCACATTGCAGTTTCAAGTTTTTGGCCTCTCCTGTAAAGTTGGCATTTTGGAGATAATTGTTTTTCATTGGACATGATATATAAATTGTATCTTTAAATAAAAACAAATTGAACAATAAATGCTAGTGGCTTGTTGGGGCCTTCTGGTGGCTCGGGCCTGTTTTTGGCTTATAGCTGAAACAGTTTTTGCTATAGTTATTCAAAACACCTTGTAAATCTGTATTTAGAGTGAATGCTCCTTACAGCAAATCTATAGCAGTCATGTACAAATCACAGATACATGGTCCTTTAACAGTCTGTTATTGGAAATATCTTGACAGCTGTAGCAACACAGGAAGTGGCTTCATCCTCCTAATAGGAATGGTTCCTTACACCAGCACCTGTCATCAATTATAGAGCAGGACGAGGCATTGAGCTAGCAGTTTTGACAACAGGATGTATAAAATGACCTGACTCACAGCTGCACACATAACATTTACACTCTTTACCCAACCCGCTACTGAACCATCATCATTTTGGCAGAATGCATCAAAGATCAGCTGGCATGGTCTGCCTCCTCATTGTTCATCTGAGGTTTGTGTGTGTGTGTGTGTGTGTGTGTGATCTCACGTTTCTGGCTCGGCCTGCCTGCCTGTGCTAGGCTTTTAATGAGCAGCTTGTACAAGTCATTCACCTCCTGTGAAAGGCTGCAGTGGGCAGCTTTTAGTAGACAATAGCCCATCATTAAAACTTTAAACATGGCAGTCATTTAGTCCGTGAAGTTCTCTTTTGACATCTCCATTCAGCCTCTGGCTTCCTAAAGAAATGAACTCTTCCTGAATGAGATTTTCTGAGAATGATTCCCTGAAACAATCAAAAGTAGATGAGCTTAAAGTTCCTCTGATTTTTTGGAAATATTTGCATACTTTGTTAAGATGTAAACAAAGTAATGCAAAGTAATTTGGTGTTCAATTTGACCATGTAGGGGAACTAGATAGAGAAAGAGTTGTTCGGTAGTGCTGATGGGAAAAAAACAATAAAGAAAAAATACCTCACAGAAAATTATTGGCTTGGTTATTGAACAGATTGCTTGGTGCCTGTGACAAGGTTTTTTTTTTCAGAATTTATTATGCAAGCTTTGATAAAGTGAAACTATCCAACCATTATCAATAATTATTCTCAGTCACTCAATCATCTTCTAAACCACTTTAGGGTTGTGGGGGGTGCTGGAGCCTATCCATGCATTCACTCACACATTCACACCTAGGGGCAAGCTAGCATTTTCAGATCACCTGAATACATGTCTTGGCTGTGAGAGGAAACTGGAGCAACTGAAGGAAACCCATGCAGACACAGTGAGAGGATTTGTGTTCATATCACAACCTCTGATTCTTTGGTTGAACTCTCAGAGTTGGTCAGTTTTTTACAATGCTCAATTTCACATTAAATCTTTCAGAGTGACTATTCAACTCATTTCTATACATTCATACAATTCAGTTTGCTTCTGTAGATTACGCTTCAATGCTATTACATTAGAAGTCTATGAGAGAAGATGATTATCAAAGGCCTTCATTAGTTGTTAGCAGGACTCCCCTTTTTGCAGCCCTAGGTGGAGAAAACCAGAACAGACCTGTAACATCACAAGCAATAGCAGCAACACACAAAAGCCAATGCTCCATAAAGACAGACATGGTAGAACTGGCAGAGTCAGTCTTGTGAGATCTACAATATATGGTTCCGTAACACAAATCTAAAAGGCTCTCTGTGTATTCATTGCATCGTAACATGGTTCCAAATACAGTAACCAAAACCCATGAATACTGCAATAAGAGCTGGGAAAATTCTCTCTGAGCTGACCCTTTACTACAGATATGGAGCTCTAGGTGCATAGAAAGTGAGGTTTTAGTGTTTTAGTATTGGCTAAGATAGTTAGCTGTCATCATTCTGTATTTCATTCTGAAGCTCACATGTATTTTGTTCTTGCATTGCAGATTTAACCCACCTCTATTCTTCTGAATGACATGGTATGGGCAGAATCTGGGTTTATGTAGGAATGGGCTGTCCATTCACAAAACGCAGAATTTATATTTAAGTTGTGGCTTTTTTATTGTTAATTTAATATCACTACTTGTTTTAGTGACACATGCCAGCAAATCTAATACATTAAGAAAATAAGACTTGTACATTAGTTAGCTTTGCACACACCAGATTACATGTGATGTTGTTTTCAGTTTAAACTGGTAATACAGTATTCCACGCCCTCTTCTTGTGTTTTTGAGAAGCTAGATATGCAACTTATAAGGGGTGGAGGTAGGGACAGATAAAGCAATGACTGACACTCCCACAGAGAGCGTGAAAAAGTAATCCGCAATCAAAGTTTACCAAATATACCAATTTGCTGCCACCATTGCTGAAGTGCTGTTCTAGGCAGTTGTTTAGTTTGCAACTGCAAAGTATTTTGCTTATTGACTGTCCAGGTTGTTTATTTTTTCTGTATTAATTCTTTCCTTTAAAATAAACATCTGTCTGTGAAACACCCATTCATAACAAAAATGTGCAAAAGAGGAAGAAGGTATCATTATTTACATGAATTATTTAGAAAATAAAATCATAAATCCTACAATAATACCTGATGAAAGCAGAAGCCTGTATAAATGCTTACGCATACACATGCGCACGCCATACACACATAATCCACATTCACCCTAATCTTCCAGCAGCCTCTAGCACCCTCACAGTAAGATGAAGTTAACCATTAGAGACTCGCTGTGCAGGTACTTCTTCATGCGTCATTTGATTAATAGATTAATTTCCGAGTAACATGTTCTTATTCATTGTTTTCTCTGGTGGGACTCAACAGGGAAGCCTTGATTAATGGGACTGAGCGTGGAAATGGTAATCTGCACTTTTGAAATTCATGACCTACTTTTTTGCACTAGTTTAAAACGCGAGCACTTTCTGTGGTCCAGGCCGCTCACACCGCATCCTTGGTAGTAGACTATGCACTGGGGGATAGCCATGTAACTCCCCCAAGCCAGTGTGTATATAAAATAACACCTAATGTCTTAATAGAATATAGCAGGCATGAGCTGAGATTAATAAATTCAGGCAAATGCTCTATTTTTGTGTCCTATGCTTCTGGAATCAAGGTCAGCTTCTAGAGCAGTTACTATGGCGCAGATGCAGGGTCATTATTAATCAGCATTTCTCTCTATATTTGCTTTCAACATGGTGTATTGCATCCTGCTAAGGACTGATGGCCTGTTCAGGGTGTTTCTTGCCTTCTGCCCAGTGTGTGCTGGGATAGGTTCCAGCATTCCAGAAGAATAAGCATCTCAGAGGATAAATGAATGATGCACTGCAGTCAGAAATGTAGCACATCTTGAAATATGTAGAACTTCACTGAAAAGGACTTGGATTCTTGCCTGAGACGGCTTTTTGATTTAAAAAAAAATTTCCTGCTTTATCTCGTGTAGTTATTGGGCTTAATATCCTAAACATTATTTTGCTATTTACTGTTATACAAGTTTTTGATGTTAGAAGAGACATTTCTATTCTCCTCCCAACATCAGTGAATTGAATATGGACATGGTTTCTCTAAAGCATCTCAGTACATCAGTACAGACACTTCCACACTTCAGAATCACACACCTTTTTTATTTATTACATTTTTTCTTCAGCGCAGTTCATGGAGACATCTTCAAACAGTGTTTTTGTGTGTGAGAGCAAGGACAGACGGCGACTAATTCCTCCACTCATTACCATATCAATTATGCGAGCAGCCCGAGATGCTGTGGAGTTTAAAGAATGCATATTTGCTGCCATCACTGAATATTCCTTAAAGGCTGATGAGATTGAGAAAAGAGGAGAGAGATGTGAGTCTCAGCTGACCTTGAAATGTTTGCCCACTGACCCCTCATGAATACATGACTCTGTCCCCCTGGAGCTCTTAAGCATGGTTTAACTCCTATTTTATAGTACGCGGTGTCTCTAAGCAGAGCTGATGTATGGCTCAGAAAAATGTGACAGCAAAGATAAGCTTGTCCAATCACTGGTGAATCTGATGGCCTTATCAGTTTAACATACGTACCAGGAACTTCTATTCATATTCCTTTCTAACCAACAGATTTCCCTCTGCATACACTGGTGTACTATTTATCTGACAAATTGGAATGATTAGCTTATGTTTTGTGATTGTAACTGCTGTTGTATAGTGTTTCCTTGTACTGTAATCCCACTGTGCCAATACTTCACTCATGAGCATTTTTTCCTGCCATTCATTTTATTTATTTATTTATTTTATTTTTTTATTTTTAGAAAAGCGTAAAACGTCTGATGTATTCTGCCTTTGTTCTCTTCGCAGTGTCTGAGCTGCCAACCATGAAACCTTCCCCACAGCGGATGCACACTCCTTTGACTAAAAGAGGAACAAAGCTGTCTGTCTGCCGAGCATCACTGATTGTCCATCATTCAGTACATGGCGGTATTGATGAGCGCAGAGTTCATACACAAGGCTTTCTTTTAAAAAGACTGTTCTTTTTATAGAGGCACAGGAAGTACAATACATTCAAAACTTTGTTTCATATATGCCACGCTCGCCATAGATTGTCTAGACAGAGATCGATACTTCCTCTCCGAGGCTTCCAAGCGTTTCAGGACTTGGAGCTAATTAAAATTCCCCTGAAACTGCCTCCTGACATCTGCAATATTATTTTAGATCAGCGTAACCTGCTTTCTGCGACCTTTTTTTGCAGGAGAATATAGTCTGAAATTGATTCTGTTTCTCTGCATTTGAAGCTGAGGTAAACTGTAGGGAATTGCATCAACTGGGGATGATAACTTTCAGTGCTGGCGAGGACACTTTGTGGGCTGAATATGTTTGCAAAGTAGTTTATGAAGCACACTGCATGAAAATTGCTGCATTGTGCACCATCTATTCTCGCATTTTTACCCAAAAGTGTGACTTTATTCTGGTTTAAAGTAGTGGGAATGTGAAAACGCTACTGTCACAGGCTTTGAGATTTTTTTCTTTTTTTAAATGCCATCCATGCCTTGAAATATATAAAAAAAACACATAATTTATTTTCCTGAAGATCACACATAAAGGTCATTTGTGATTTGTGGCCATGCCACAACCTAAACTTAGCAGCAGCAGCAAGCAGCAATTTGTGAAGAGCCAGCTCCAGAGAATAACCTTTGTTCAATATGATAACTGCAGGTGATGTTTATAATATGATACTTAATATCAATAATATGAACTTCATGCTGACAACATTTTGGTGAAAAGAACCTAAAGGGGTCGGGGGGTCGGGGGTGGTGCATGAACCAAGGGTCTCACCTGTTTAAACAGAATGTGAAGAAATAACAGTTTTAACTATTTGTCAAAGACATCATAGTATAATGTTGCAGAGATTAAGTCAGCATGCTAACCAGCTAGCTTTAGCTCCAGCCTGTCCTGTCTTATAATACCACTTTCTAGTAAGTCATTGTAGTGTCTAATCACATCAGTCCAACATGAGTTGATAAAGAAGTAGCACCGCCCAGACAGCATAATTTAACCTCTTACAAATCATCACAAATTTCTCACCACACAATAGCTGTTTAATAAAAATACAACATACCACGTTTTCTCTAAACAGTTTATATTACCTCTAAAAAAATGGGTCTGGTCAATTGTGCAATTTACTTATATAGAAAGTATATTATAGACTTAAACAGGACAGTTGTCACTTTAGCCCCTACTCTTTTAAAACAGTGCTCAGTAATGTTCAGTAAACTGACTGTTTGCAAAATAATGATTAATATAACACTCACCCAGCCTCTGCATTGCAATGTGTTGAGTGCAAATTTAAAAATAATTTTTTTGTTAGGCGAAGGATTTTGATGGATGGTGCTGGTTTTATTTCATTCCAGAAGCTGAAAAAGTTTTGTATTTAGCAATGTGGAAGCCAACATTCACAGCTCAGTGTCAAAACAGGCACATACAAGCCAAGATAACTTTATCTGGGTTATGGGTACAGGTAACATCCATTTTAAAATGGTGTCCAGTGATAACTTTCATTGCACAACAACGTAAGAGAAGTTACTAAACTAATTATTTTTTTTTTCTTCATTTAGGTTTCGACAGTTAGTTGGCAGTCAGATTACTGCCCTTGTTTTGTGAATAAAAAACATTACACTAAATAATAAATATTAATACACTCGTTCGCATGTTATGCTTGAGGGTTTGTCCTCCTTGGCATAGCAGTGCACCAACTAGCTCTATTGTTAGTTTTAGTGCTTGCTCCACCATGAAGCTCCTTTCATTACAAGCCCCTTCATCTGACACAAAAAATACCGTGTCAATGTCCAGAGGCTAAAAGATTTTCCTGATTTGATTAAAGGTGAAATGCACTGATCAGCCACAACATTAAAACCACCTTAATGTATCCACACTCTTAATTTGATCAATTTTTTATTCTTATTTTATAAGTTTTATCATCTCCACTTACCACATAGGTGCACCTTCTAGTTCTACCATTACACGCAGTAGTCAATCTGTTTCTCTGTATGCTCTTTATACCACCCCATCACCTCATTTTCCAGTGGTCAAGACCCCCACAGGACCATCACAGAGCAGGTATCATGTGGGTGGTGGATCATTCTCAGCACTGCAGTAACACTGAGGTGTGAGTGGATCAAACACAGCAGTGCTGCTGGAGTGTTTAAACACTGTGTCCACTCACTGCCCACTCTATTAGACACTCCTACCCTCCTGGTCCACCCTGTAGATGTAAAGTCAGAGACGTCAGTCCAACTCTATGAATCTAAACATAGTATTTTCCAGTTTACAGTATCATCCAGCTTTACTACAGAAGCTAGTTGGGCTTTGTCAAGACACCAAACCAAACATCTACCCAGACAGCAAAGTCTGGCACATATCCCCTATTTTCATCTGAACCACTTGCCAGATGTGTTGACAGCATTTGGATGGACCTTCCCCATTTGCAAGATATAGGCCACATATGCACCACACTAGGGCCATGCCTCAGTTTGTATCTGTGCCAGAAGTAAATCAGATCTGTTTTGGGACAGGTGGGCCAAATGCATGTTGTAAATATCTGGGCCACCTTTGGTGCTCAGCAGATTGCCAGTGCCGACAGTGGGCCAGAAGTGCCATCTTTGCCATTTCCACTTGCTATATGGGGAGCATGTAGCATCGTTACAGTTATGACATGCTGAAGTGACATGGTCATATGCCCGCTGTGGCAGTGCTGGCCTACAGTGAATAGGTCTGGGTTTGTAAGATTACTGTGTTAATTTTCCTGGTATTCACACATCAGCTGTTAAATAAAATAGAGAGGGCTGTAAAGTCCTCTTTATTGTGCCTGTGCCAGTAAGAAGTATTTTTATTTAGTTTTGTGAATCTTTAACTTCCCGGGTTTAACTGTCTGTTGTTACCTTTTGTGTGGTTTTCTGTGTTGAGTGCCTGTGTTGAGCGGCCTTATGATTTCTATGTTGATCCAGTAAGTGTAGTGTGAATCCAGCTTTCTGATTAGTTGCTGCTGTTTGGTATCAAGGTAGTGGAATATGTGAGGACTGTACAGATGTCAGGAATGCAGTTTGATGTTATGATCTCTATTGCTGGACATTAGCTCTGTCTGTCTGTGCGTGGGTTGAGCTGTGCTGTCTTATGTAGCTACAGGTCTGAAAACAAGTCCAACTCTGGGCGTTAAACCACAAGTGAACCATTTAAGCTGCACAACCATTCCCTAAGGAAATGCACTTTTCTACTTTCATTTTACTCTTATGTTATTCATGTATCGATGTACAGATGAAATTTATTTTACAGACATTCAACAAACTAAACCCTGCAGTAAGTACCATCAAGAACAAAATTACATCTGTTAAAATATTATCCCAGTTGGTAGTGTTAGTGCTAAACTGCCAAAGAATACCAAAGTATAACTGAGGAAAAGCTGCATTGCCTTGTGCTGATTTAGGTTGGAAACACACTGAGCTGAAGCCAGTGTCTCGTTTTCAACTTCTTGTTCAAATCCTACAGTTCTACCTTAAATGTGAAACTGGCATGTGGGCGAATAAGAAGCTGGCTTTAGCAGTGGTAAGTGGTAAGGACACACATACAGGCTTTTGCTTACTGTAGCGGGACAATGGCGTCAAAAATAAACCTTATCCACTTAGGTACAGTCAACAACAGGGTATAGTTAGCATTTAGCTTCCACATAATGCTAGCGTCTCTGGCGCTTGTGAGGAAAAACTGCCGCACCTTAGCAGAGGAAGTTCTAAAGCTGTTTAGTTTGCCCCTAAGCCCTTTAAGGTCGTGAAAGGACAACAGGTTTTAAAATGTTCAGTATAATTTGTACAAGTTGTGACAGATGGGCTTTAGCCCTCAAACTTCATCAGCTCACTAAACACAGAATATATTTATGACAAAAAAAGAGGATGAGACGTGTCAGTGAAGCATCTCATTACATTAACAAAATAAAATGCATCTGTTTCAGGCATTCATTAGTCACTGCCTTCATGACAAAGCATCTTGTTGTGTCATCTGTGACTTGTTTTTAATAGAATGACAAACCTTGACATGCTATGTTTAAATTTATCCCAGATGGACGTCCAAATGCTTCCAGAGTTTTGTATTTACTTACAACAGGAAAGGCTGCCAAACATGTCTGCCATGCAAAAAGCGTGAAATAAGTTTAGTGATGACATCTTGTCTTAACATTGCAGCTACATTAGCAGCAGAAGAACAAACAGAGCCAATTCCAATCCAACTTACAATTTCGCACGAGTCAGGCAAGAGCTCGGTGAGAGTGAGGATGTCCATAAAGCACTCACACACATTTAGACTTCAATTCAGTCTAGTGCAGAGTGCCTCTGATGGGAGTCAAACTGCTCGGATCATGGACATGACAGTAATGGGCTGCTGGCGATGGGTGGGTTGTCCCAGATGCTAGATAACCTCGGGCACCTCCTCTCACGCACCACATGCACTGTAACACCTTCACCTCTAAAACATGCAGCACTGACAAGCCAAGGAGAGGACAGTGTTTTAAATTAAGGGTGTTAAATATTTAAATAGTGAAAATGTGGCCTGCACAGTAATGTTATACTAAATGTCATATACTATGATGTTAGGGTGTTAGTAATCTGTAAATCCTTTCATCACAAATTATAGGAAACATACAAAAGAAGGATTTTCTTTCCACCAAATTAAACCGTATGTAGAAAAACAACTAGAACACTACACATACTAGAATAAAACACCTCTTTTACTTACAAACGCAAATATAGAATGGAAAAACAAGAATTAATGCAGCCAGTGCCCACTTGGAATATATCAGCTCAATGCCTACTCTCAATAAATCCAACTAATGCATGCTGTAAATAAATCCAACCAATGTCCATCTGAATTCTTACAATTAAGAATTAATTTGTTACAATTAAGACAGCTAATTCTCACTATATGCCTGTTAACTAAAGTGTGTTTCATGAAATATCATGAAAATGTGATTAGAAACAACAGACTATCTTTTTTTCTTTTCTTTTTTTTGCCTATTCTGCTTTAGTCACATCTAGATATATTCCTATTTCCTTTCAACATTAAACTAAAGTCTTTCAATTAACAAAATGAAATGCTCCAGTCAGTATCTATCTGATATCATAGTCCTTCCTGGCATTTTATCTGCTTGGATCATCTGGCTCTTGTTTTTCAAGTCAATACAACATGATACAAAGTTTACACAGAAGACTTGTAAAACAGTCCCCTTCTATGCAACACTTGCACTGCCAGGTTCAGGCTTTGGAAAGATGCTTTTCAGACTGCAGATCAGCCTTCCTGCCTAACATCTCATCACCCACTTAACTCTGTTTAGTGATATTAAACTACAAGCACTGTTAGCTAGCTAGGTGCAAGTGTGTGGCTTTGAATACATTTAGCAACAGTCAGTTAGCAAAAGAGTATACAGAGCAACATGAAAGGCCATCAAATTTAGTAAAAATTATTTATACAGTACACACTCACTGCATGAATGAGTTTGAGTTTGCTTCCTCAGTCATGACAGCTGTTATCTGGCTACACAAATTCAGGAAGATACCTTTGAGTAAGAATGCTGTAGCTCAGATTTAACTGAATTAATAACAGCACCTAACCCTCTTTTTCTATAATGAAACTGAAAATCTATTTACAGAGTTAAAACATCACAGAATTGCAGAAATTATTTGTTGAATTAATTTACAAATGATAAAAAAGGACATTCTGAAAAAATGAAAAATGGCATTTTGTCTAACACTCTGCAGTGAGCCCCCTGGAAATCACTAAACAAAATGCACCTCAGTGGACCAACAGTTGCTCACAATCCTCTTACTATCAGGCAAGATGCAATAACAAAACAACTGACAACTTCAAGGTTTATTTCAGCAGTGCTTAACCTACATATTTGGATGAGACATGCTTTAGCTCCTCATTGTTTGGTGTCCCAGATGTTTTGTTTTCATCCTTTTAACCCATTTAAAACCCAACAGGCAAAAAAAAAAGCCTTAAAGGAATCTTTTAGTAAAAAAAATAATAATAATATGATTTATTGCTTACTCCAGATACAGTCAATCAGTCAAGATTCCCTCTTTTACAGTGGGAGATGCTAGGCTAACATATAACATAAAATCTCTGGTTTCGTCACCAAACTAATATCTGCAGATGCCTATAAAGTTTTTTTGAGCCCACTCAAAACACTTAACTTAACTTTAAGCTTCATTTGAAAATAAACTGACACATTGTGCACATTTCCAACCATGATCTCTAGGGATTTAAATGGTTTGGTTCTTGGTTCTTGGTTTAAGCTCTTGCTGGAATGAATAGCAGTGCAGGAGTAAATAGCGGCTAGTCTATCCGAAAACCATTTGTAAACTTTGACCAGAAAAACGAATGGACAAACCCTAACCCTAACCCTTGTGTAACTGCTTGTGTAAATGGTGATTCTCTTATTAGTGGTGGCAGGCAACTGGAAATGATTAGCGTTATAGATGTTTTAGATCTTTGTGCAACTTTTTGAAAGCTGCTTTTGAAATTCTGAAAAGGAGAACCCCAAACTTGTTTAAAGTATGGGCCTTCACAACGTGCTCCCAGAGCTGTCTGGTGTGTTCACGTTTCTGGAAGGGGGTGGAATGAGGTTCTTATCTGATTTGCTTATATAAATCTCTGTGCCATCCTGACAACGTCCACCTTCATGAAGCTTAAGGCAGCTTCTTGTTTAAAGTGCTCATTCCACCTTAAATTGTGCCAGAATGTAGCTGCCACACCATTAGATGGAGCAGGAAATTCAAATTAGAAGTGAGCTTGTGCTTCATGAAGATGGACATTGTCAGGGGACCAGAGATTTAAGCCCCTGAGCCAGCTACTGACTGGCAGTGGAAAGTGTTCACCTTCATTAAAAACAAAGGTTTAATGTTTTTTTAGTGTAACTAGACCAATAGGGCTTACGACCACCTGTAGTCCCTGAGCCCACATGCAGGTTAAAGCGACCCTGCTGGTATAAGAAAAAAATCTTCAAATTAAGCTTCTAATAGACTTTAGTTCTTCACACAGAGATAGTAGATAAGGGTTTCCTTTGCAGCTACTTGTTCTTTGTACACGCTCTATGGCATCTAACTATGCCAAGAGCCTCCCGTGGGTAGAACGCATGGCATCACCAGCAGTCTGTCTCTTAGCTGAGACTGCTTAGAGCCTCTAAAACAAACTCATCTACTGCCAAATCCACCACAGACTGTCAAACACACCCTCTCAAAAAGCTCCACTCAAAACCATTATCAAATGCTTCGTTAGCTGAGAAATACTCCTGCTCACCAGTGGAGCAGGAACACGGAGATGGGCAGCAGTGAGAGAGAGATGTTTCTACTCACAACAAGCTCACGTCTGGGCTGAGCAGATAACAGACAGATTGACCAATCAATTGGGGAGATGCTGTTAAGCACACTTACACACGTATGCTGGGGTCGGTCAATAAGGAGATTAGGCCACATACTAAGTCTGATTGTGGAATTAGTTTCTCAGGGTTGTTACCAACAAATGAATATCAATATGAGCTGCAGTTACCCTTTAGTATTATTATAATTATTATTTCAACATATGTAGGGTTATGTATGGCAATATAACAATGCAGCTGTTCACTTATGTATATATACACAGAGAGAGAGGGAGAGAGGAAGAGAGAGAGAGGGAGAGAGAGAGAGAGAGAGAGAGAGAGATGGGTGACAAATTAAACAATAAACTCGAGTGACTGATAAGAGGAACATACAGCTCTAGAAAAATATAAGAGACCACCTCCAGATGATCAGTTTCTCTAGTTGTACAGTTTCTGGTTTTGTGTCGGAAATGGGCAGTTTTGTTATTCTATACACTACTGGAAGCATGTCTCCTAAATTACACAATTCAATTATATTCAAATTCAAATATTGTATTTTAGATTCGTTTATTTAGAAAATGACTAATAAAGCCTCCAGAAGCCTGTTTTTAAACAATGCCTGCTATGCATTTCACCCCAGCCACCGCACTGCTTTCTGATGGTCACTTGAGGTCATCTTACGGTGTTGAAGTGACATTCGACTGAGGTGGGGCTCATCATGGTCGGTAGAGAGCGGTTTTGGCCCTCTACCAGTCTGTAGCTGTGTTGTCCTGTGTGTTTGCTGCTTGACCTTGTTCTTATGAACTAGACACTCACTGTATCTGCTAGTACAGCTAGGACCGAACCTTCTGTTCCTCACTAAGAACCTGCTGTGCATGTGGAGATGCTGATTTAAGAAGAAACTGGAGTGATCTCTTATTTATTTCCAGAGCTGCATGTAGTGCAAATCCTTCAGGACAGACATCTTGCAAGCAAGTAAAATCCCTCCGTGCTCTATGGCAGGTATAAAAATGCTGAGCAGGTCCAGGTAACCTCATGTTTGGATCAAGATGGCAAGAGGAAAAGATAGGAAAGATAAGAAAGTGTCTTTGATAGGGGTTCATTGTTTGGGCATGGATGGCAGGACGGACATCACGAAGACTGCCCAACTGTAACAAAAAAACAGAGCGAGGAGACAGAGAATGTGAATTCAGGACATGACTCGAATACATAGGGTGGGACCGTATAGTACAGATGCAGTGCATAAACCCCTCATTACAAATAGAAACACATATTTGAAAGTGCATTGGTACAAAAACTACAAACACTGGTCTACACAGATTTGAAAAAAGTGATCTGGTCAAATGGGTCGTCCTTTGTCACATTCCCCAGTAGTGGGTGAGTGCATGTGGTCCTGAATGCTTCACCCCTGCAATGTTGGTCTGGTGCTGCTCCTATGCTGTGGGGGCCATTCTGGCTGGTATGGTTTGAGCCCAATTGTCTCCTTAGAGGAAGGGGTCACAGCAGATCAATACAAGTTGTAAATCTACTCTGATACGAATGATGTGTTCCAACAATAGGGCATGAGGGGTCACTGAATAGTTTGATTAGTTTGAAAATAATGTAAATAATATGTTATGCCCTTTACCGTCTTCAGACCCCAACCAAATGGGAGACTTGTCACCCAAGACTGTACTCCTATGAGCCACCATCATGAGTTATTAGATATGCCTGTTATACATTTATGAAAAAGTGCAGTGTACTAATAGGTCTAAGCAGTTTCTGCAACAAGGGGAATTTGCTAAGATCTAGCAGATGGTGCATATAGTAATAACAATGCGCTTCTTTATTTTTCTGCTCTTCATACAGATGAAGTAGCAGCAAATGCGACAAGATGGCTTAGAACATGGCTGAGATAAGACAAGAAGACTAAGGTACAGCTACATGTTATAATGCTCATGTAAACCAACATTATGAACATTTTTAAGAAATATTTTTAAAAGCATACATTTTTTTTCATCTCATCCTGCTAAGATTTAAGCACAAAAGATTTTGGAATTGCTTTGATTTAATACTTTGGTAAATTGTACTAAATATAATATAATACACATATAATAAAAATTTAAATAATGTCATTTTAGCAACATTAACAGTAATTATACAGCAAAATAAAAATCTTAATTTTAATGGCAGCTAATGTAAATAGATTTTATTTAGAATATATAGAAGCTATTTTAAGCATTTCTAATGGTCCACCCATTGTAACATGTCTACACAATGTAAAGGATAGCTACCTTAATGTGCAAAATTAAAAATACACAAAAATTGAGATGGATGGTTTTCTTTGGCCAAAAGCAATAGATAAAACAGTCTACTGTTGGTGGTGCTGTGGTAAGATAAGATTCATTTCTGGACATATCTGAAAAACCATCAAAATGGAGAAACATATCCCTCAGTGGGAATGAAATTCAGAAGCAATCTATTGTTTTGTTTTCATGCACACTTTCTAAAATATAAAAGAAAAAACATTTTCACCCATTTAGCACGCACAAAGACAATGTTCTATTTGTGTACAGAAAAAAACAAATCTCAGAGTCTCCTTTCTAGATTTTACAGCAGTTTGGCATGCAGCCCAGAGAGGGGGAAAAAAGTAACATCTTGTTTCACACAAGACACCAAATCCACATGATCTTGCTCATCATTTCACTAAAAGGCGTCAAAAGAACATCTTGGATTATTACCATCTAAGAAGGGAGATGCATATTGAAATGATCCTGCTAATCTGTAAACATGCTGGAATGCTTTCAATTCAATTTCTTTTAAGAGCGAAAAAAAAAAAAATAATCTTACTGCTGAATGTTGTCTTAAGCAAAACTGGGTCGTTTTACTTAATTTACCTATTACGCAAGTCTTTTCATTTATTTCCGGAGGCAGTTGCTTAAACCGAGTTTCTAAAATAGGAAATGCATTCTGAACTGAAGTGATTTTGAAGCATTCAAAACAGCCAGACACAGCAGCGAGGCACAGTGTATTCATAAGTTGGAATCATCACGGCCATCTTGTCTGTTATGTGTCATAGTAAACTGCATTTATTCCTGCATATGGAAATGGAGTGAATATTGTTAATGCACAGAGGATATTAAACTGTCCCAATAATGTTGATGAAATACTCTTCATGATTGACATTTTAGTCTGTATATGCTGATGTCCACACAAACCCATAAATAATAATAATAATAATCTCAGGTGGAAATGATTTAGATTTTTACATATTTTACACATGGAAGCACATTTACATCTCTTGAAAGCTGATTTTGCATGAACTAGATTAAAGGGAGAATGTCATGACCTTTGGAGTTTGCTGACAAATTCACTTGTACTGCAAATCTCCTTTAAATATTAACACTGTGTTGAATTATTAAGAGATAAAAAAGAGCAGAGGGCTCAGAACTGGCCATGCAACAGAGTGTCTCCATTTAGTCTTAAAGTGCAAACTCTCAGAGGCATGCTGCCAGTGAAAAATTCATTGATGTTAACATAAGTACAAAAGCTATAGAACTTATTTGCACTCCGTTTTGTAAATTGCGAGCAAATGAGTCTTGTTGGAAAGTCACTGAGAGTTCTTTAGCTCATTTGGTAGAGCATTATGATGAGGCTGACTTCACAGACATTGGCCTTCCCCCTGCGGGCCTGGAGTGATGCACACAGACACAGAGGATAAGCCTCCACTGCCAGCGTCAGCTCTCATCTGCCTACACGGATCCTTCACAGTTCACACACAGCCAGCCTCTCCTTTCTGTGCTCTCTTGCCAAGTCTCTCCACTCTCCCCTGGTGTTCCTCTCCTCTTTACGCCCTGCTTTTCATGTAATGGTGCTGGTGCAGGAGCCAGTCAGAGGCTAAACTCATTTTTGCTCGGTGTGGCTGAGGGCAGACTGGTCTGCCTGTCCTAATGGCAGAGATCATCAGGGACCGCAGCGCAAAAAAGAGCTTCTCTTTTCACGCAGCCTGCCATGGGACATGCGTGATGACTACCCACTGCCATGATTACACAAGCCAATATGGCACAACACATCCTGTTACCAAGTTAAATGTGCTCTGTTATTTATGAAGGAACATGTTCGTAAAAAAAACACATCTGCCTGTTCCACCTTACAGAAGAGTGTGCAAAGAGCTTGCAAAGATAACTTCTGAATAGATTCATTACTTATATACTTATAATCACTGCATTTTAAAAAACATCATTGCATGTTTCGGTTTTGAATATATTTCTGGAACACTGTTTGAACTGTGTTTAGCGAAGCATTTCCAAGGTTTGAGAATTCATTTATATTTGCATTCATTTGTGTGATTAATAGTGATTCACCTCATTTGTTTATTTTTTATCTAATCTGACCATAAAAAGTGAATTTCCCTTTCTTGTTATAGCCATATGTGTGGATATATAAAAAATAAATAAATAAGATGAGCTTCATCACAATGCATTTATTACCTTCAATTTGTTTTCCAGCAAAATGAACCGGAAAATATGGTGAACACAGTTTCCAATTCTTCATCATCGCCATCCAGTAAGAGCAACAATGACTGTATGTTCAACCATAAAGAACATCTAAAACCTTGTTTACACCTGTTTTTTTCATGTGTGTCTTGATCATCAAGAATATAACTGGATTTGGCCATGGCAAGCCACATAAAAATACAAGTGTACACGCCCTCACAACGCTTTTAAAACACTTCAGGTGTTTGAGGTGATAGGAGACACATTTAAGCCCCATGTTACAGCTGTGTAAATGCATCTGTTTTTCCAGGATATGTTTAACTAAACTGCCGCCTAGTACAACCAAAGCTGCTCCAAATGCAGTACATCACTGGGCATGTGATCTGTCTGTGAAGTAGATAGTCATGGAGGAGACCAAACCAAACAAAATTCTATGTGGAGGGACATAACTGTGCCAAACAAACTGCACATGATAGAGGCCGGACAGAAGAGTTTGTAATTTGTTGCAGAGCAGATTTGCATATGCTGTCTGACACAGCAACTGGATTTTAGTCTGGCTAACCTGAGACGGATTTGACTACCAATTCTAAATGCATATGGCTAAAATCTAATTAAGATAGTAGCCATATGATGTGAGCAGGTGTAACAACACTGGGTACCTGGTGGTTAATTAAGCCTGTCCACCACTGTAATCCAGCTAACGTCGTTTCCTATAAATGTGACCTGAACGGATGCAAGTAAATGCCTTGGTGTGATCTAATTCTGGATAGTACCAGTTAGCGTTCTCAACTCATCATGTGGAACCTGACTCGGTACATCCAGCAGATTCCTCCTCTGAACAACAGTACCAGAGTGATTCGACCCTTACCTCTCAACTCAGGAGGTGCACCCAGCTGCTTGATTCCAGTCTCTCTCTGGGTCATTTCCAGGTCTAGACTAACTGCTAGACTAAAAAAGCTCGCTCCTGGCTGGCCTTCCCCTACGGCCATCAGGCTCTTGCAGCTGGTCCTGAATGCAGACTCATCTTTAATCTTCCCAAGTTCACACATGTCACTCAACTGCTGCGCTTTTTTCACTGGCTTCCTGTAGCTGCTCACTTTAGCTGCACACTGATGCTAGCCTACAAAGCCAAGAATGGACCATGTAGGGACATTATGGCAAGGGTTAAAGTCTATCTGTATCTTGAACCCTTCGAGCTTCAAGTACAGCTTAACACAAACTGCCATCCCTGAAAACACATGAAAGACAAGCGTCCAGACTCTTCTCTGTCCTGGCTCCCAGATGGTGGAATGAACTCCCACTAGCTGTCTGAACAGTTGAGTCTCTTACGGTCTTCAAACGCAGACTGTAGACTCATCTCTTTGCAAAGCACTTAAGTGAGCGAGCACTAATATATGTGTACGTTGAAATACTTTGTATATGACTTTCTTCTCTCTAGAAATGAGTGCTGGGTTGGGGTTGCTAGGTTGTGCACTTATGCTTTATATATGTCTGTGCATTGTTCTCTCTAGGTATCAGCACTGGCCCTTGTTTGGGCAGTGTCTGAGCTCATGGCGAGTTTTAACTCTAACCTTCTTATACTAGCTGGGAAACATTATCCCAACATTATCCCATGGAAAACTAAGCACAACCAGAGCGACTTACAATTGTAAGTCGCTCTGGATAGGAGTGTCTGCTACATGCCTTAAATGTAAAGTTATTATCACAGTTTGATTTGGTGAGCTCTCTATAGCTTTCTGTTTCTTTGCAGCTTATTGTTTTAACCATGGTTCTGTTCCATGTAGTCTGCTGAAGTCCTTCTGTAGCATGAAAGTTACTGATACTAATATTGCCAACATCAGCAGTGGTATTGCTTGAAAATGATACTTCAGTCTTGATGTACTTCAGTGACAAACAAATGTACTACATGGCAGTAGCTGGAAATAGCATTCAACAAAAGAGCTATTACTGGAATGTACCATTTAAAGCTATATTTGAATGAAAGGGTTTAATAGAGGCATTGTGTGAACAGCTGGGCTTCAAGGAGTAAAACAAGCAAATGCAAAAAAAAAAAAACACATTAGTTGCATTTATAATTTATCGTATGAGCATTTATATTCTTGCTGAGCATGGTTTTAAATTTCCATTAACATTTTCCATAAACATTAAGATGAATTTTACATATAAGCCTCACTGTGTAGAGAAAAAAATAAGCAACTGTCAAAGGTTTGATGAACTAATGTGTTTCTTCCCCCAGATTGTTGCATGTTGTCATCTGTTTGTCATATGATCAGTGGTAAAAGCTGGAGAAGATACATGAGTTTTTAATCAACAGCCTTTCCACACGCACTATGTGGAAGCGTCCTTTAGATAATAGGTGTTGCTGGTATGACATATTTGTCATGGAAACAAGCCAGAGTCTGTAATACCGCTGATGCCCTGTGACAATGTGCTATTAAATGCTGACAATTCACTTCATATCATTGCTCCGTAAATTACAGCCACCATCCCTAAGCAACAAAACACTCAGTGTTGAGATGACACTTGCAGCTAGACCTAAATGAACACTGTAGATGTTAATTCAACGGTGGTAATCCATGTGTTATCCAACATGCTGCCATGTTCTAGAAAAAAAAGCTAATTTTGCAACATGCAAGTTCTACAGGTAGGAAAGTTTTAATGACTTGTGACATTCTATCATTTCCTCTGAGCTACCCTGTTAAGTTTTAGGGACAGTTTTCAGCTTCCTGGCATCCTGAGGTAATTTGCATCATTATTCCATCCTGCCCAATCACTCTATAATTCCGGTGCAGGTTCTTATGGAGGACCTCAATTTCAATCATTGCACCAGTGATAGCAATCATGAGACTCTGCGCTGATTAACTATCCACCAACTGCATTTAATGTGGTCTCTGCAAACATAGCTCAAGGTGCAGAGACTTTGTAAGCATAGGGGCACTGTCACTGTGGTTGCATGTGAGGTAAAAGCCTCGCTCTGATTCCTCATTAATATGTTAATGTCGGCTATAAGTGTGTCTTCCTGTCATTAGTGAGTCATCAAACTTCTTTTTACACATTATGTTAATGAAGCGTGGAAATTACAAAAGGAGAGGAAACAACATTAAGCTGCAGACAAAAGCAGCCTATTCAGCCTTGCTTGAGGTGCTATCAAAAAGCCCAAGTCAACACAATAATGGCGCAATTTACTTTAAAGGATGAACCTGACATCTACAGAATTAATACAGTGTCAAGTACGTATGTACATTGTTTAATGGCAAATGATTTTTTCCCCCATATTCTTGTCTTTTAGCTGTCTGAAATATGTGGTCAAGTGTAGGTGGCACTGAACACATATATAAGTAAGCGGAGAGAATACATAAGATTAAGTTTGAGTTGCTCTCTTAACTCTACACTTTCCTTTATTTTTACTTTTTCAATTACATTTATTAAGATTTGATTTGTTGTTTATTATTTAAGAAATATTGGACCAATAGAAACATTTGTAAATCAACACAAAATAAATTAATTTATTTTTACTTTTTCAATTTCATGACTGTGTGGTTTTCATGACTGGTGCCCTGTGAGAGCAACAGTGGCTGCGTATTACAAAAACGGTGCATATTCGTGCTATAAAGTCTAAGGTTCCAGCTCCTCTGCAATTGTTACTTCTCTCCCTCTCATAGCAGTGTCTTTTGCTGATTCATCCACAGTTCTCCTGTGAGTACTGTTCAGTGTAGTTTGGTAAAGTCCTCTAGTGCTAACGCTACTGGCATTAACAACATCAGCACTGTTTGTGCTTATTACGGCTCATCGTCCTTGAGTGATCAACAAAAATTACTGCATTGAAGCAGCAGACTAAGAATTTTACAATTTCCAACATAGAACAATGAACATTTAAAAGAGGGGTACAACCAAAAACACATGTTAGGAGTTTTAGGCATGTCTTTCTACTTAACTTTAGTTTTACTATATTTTACAAGTGTAAATTGCAAATTCAGATTGATTGTAGCTCTTAGATTGGAGTTCTGGCAGCTTCTGTTTTGCATTAGAAGAATAGACCAAATGAGTTAGCAGAACAAAGGATAAGGCAAAAAGAGGTAGTCAAAAACAAAGGGAGTCAAAGCCAGATTAGAGTTTGCAAAAAGAGAGAGAGTGTGTGTGTGTGCGGGGTTTATAAACCAACTGAGTAATGAGCAACAGGTGGAACAAATCGGTAGTAGCTAGACTGTGAGAGATTGGTTGACTGGGGACATGTGACGTCATCGGGTGATGCGCCCTGGGAAGTGGAGTTCGGGAGATTGTTGCTGTCAGGGGAACCGGGAAGCATGATAGCCTAGTACATTATGAACTGGATAAAACGCATGTAGACAATACATAACTACCACAGAGACAAAGAGATGATGGTCTTAAGGGGCAGGATAATGCATATACACCACATAGCCAAAAAGCATGTGGACACCTGAGGCTCACAAATATATGTGCTTCTCGAACATCTGTTTCTAAATCTGTGGACATCAAAATGGACCTGGTCTCCTCTTTACTGGTATGACATCCTCTACTCCTTCAGGAAGGCACCTCACCACTTTGGCAGTGGGATTCACTCAATTCCAATCAGCCAGGCAGACATTAGTGAAGTCAGGCACTGATTATAGGTGATAGGGTCTGGCTTGCAGCCAGCATTCTAATTCATCCTAAAGGTGTTTGATAGGGATGAGGTTAGGGCTCTGTGTAGGCCAATCAAGACTGCAAAATCATGGCACTCATTCGAGAATAAACAAAAAACAAAATAAAAACAAACAGCGTAAGTGTACCATCTAACTATTCCTAGCCAGCATTCATACATAGATAGAATCATAGTATATACTTAGTGTATACTTTTATGACTAAGAAAGCAATGACCTTGGATGCAATGGATTTAACAACCATGGTCACTAATTAGAAGCTGTATCCACATACTATTGGCCATGCAGTGAAGCAGGCTTAAGAAGAAAGCACTACACAAAGCAGGAAATTAGTGTGGAAGGTAGAAATGAATAGAGAAGTGGTTTTGTTGAAAATGGAATTGTGGTGGTGTGACTGGGTTAGCTTTCTATTAACATAAACATGATGTAGTTTGGTGAATATGCAAGTGCACATGTAGTCTATACTCGGAATGGCAGTAGAAAAAGAGCTAGTAGTAGTGTCTGTCTCCAAAGGGTAAGCATATGTTTCTTCAGACATGGTCCATAATTTCAGTTATTTCATGAATCCATATTGTGCATTGTGCAAGCACTGAGCACTTGCTCTCCCGCTTTTATTCTAGAAATCTAAGCACTACCACAAACCCTCTTTTCCTTTCTCTGTTTTCTTCTCTTTCCTTTTGTTTATTTTCTGTATTCCTTTGCATTTCTCCAGGAGGGTAATATCTAGGATTTTTCCACTCAAAATTATATTTGTAATGCTTTCTGTTACAGTCTTTTGCAGGTTTATTGTAGGCTTGTCCAGCCATAAAAGACCTGTACGCCATGATCTCTAGGGATGCAATTTTGCAATCAAGTTTAACAGTTAAAAAAGTAAAAAATAATAATTTCAGTAAATTTCATTAAAATTATTTGTGATACAGAAATGAGATTATGTCAAAGATGAAAACAAAGGCTATTGGCAAAAACAGAAGTTTAGTTTTAAGGTTATCTAGACCTGGAGGTCCACTACTCTGCACTTTTTAGTGTTTTCTCTGCTTTCAACACACCAGATGCTACTAATTAGCTCATTAGAAGCCCTTTGTTAAGGTAAAGTGGGAGTTAAGGAAAATTAAGGAAAAATTGGTAGGGCAGTGGGCCTTTATCACCAGGGTTTTGTTTACAGCCAACTTTGGTACTGTTCTTGAAGACCCCTAAAAGGTAGTAGATGATCACTTGAACATTGAATTAAATTAAATATTTCACAGAATTAGTTTAGAAGATCAATAAAGAAATGAGGTTAATAATCTGACTTCAATTCACTTCAATAATAAAACTGCAAAAATAAAAGTTTCCCAGGGAAGAATTCAGAGAACACAAGGGCAGGGGCATCCATTCTGCCTAATGTTTGGGTTGAAAGGAGTAGCAGAAAATTGTGAAATTGGGATTTTCTTTTTCTTCATAGAAAGCAAGTACATTGTTGGGTAAAAAAACCCTAGAACTATGTTTATAATTACATGCCTACGTTTCTTTGACCAAGAAAAACATCTAACCAGTCAGTGTTAGGTTAAAGAAGGTGAAAGGAAAAAAGAAAACACTACATATGTTTGGGGTGTTGAGCAACTTTTTCTTTCTGAGCTTTATAGTATTTCTTTTGTTTCTCCTTATGTGTCTCACAAGGTGTCCCTTGCAGGACAAAGATAAGATTATCTGTGGATCTCCCCATAATTATAGGAGGATTCCGAGATTGCAGAATGGACCTCTTCACATCAAGAGATCTCTATCTACAGCTTATGGGAAGGTAATCAGCCAGAGAGCTGCCTTTGAGCGAAGAGATCAAACAACAACGAGAAAAAAGGGAGCTGTTACTGTAGCTTATGTTGTATGCTTTGAGGGTCTATTAATAACTATACAATCATCTAATGTATGATTGAGGCAGCTCTGAATACTATTATATAATGGCCCTTGTTAGCCATCAATAGAAATACTTTTTACTGCACTGGTATTTTATCATTTTGTAAATTTGCCACAGAACTGCTTTCATGCATGCGTTTGAGGGTACTTACTTGTGGGCTGTAAACAGTTCATGCCCTTACCTACAGTTATTTTCAGCATATCATTATTGTCAAGATACACTGGCCTAACACATTCCATGTCTCTAAAACTATAGAGTGTACATAATAAAGAAGTACAGCACAACAATTCATGTAAATATCAAGTTCAGACAGGTCACAGTGGATGGACCTCAGGGGGCCATTCCTGCCCAATCATACTACAAGGCCAAAAGCAGTTTTAAAAAAGGGCTCTTTCATGATTGGTCAACTGTCAGTAAGTCACTTTAAATTAGCTGGGAGCCAGAATCTTGGAGCAAAGTATATACGCATATTTATATGCAAAGCAACTCCTTCACAGTTCACCAAAACACCCATGATTCCTTTAAACTTCTGGTAACACTTTCTTTATGGGCAGTATTCATAACACCTACATAAGTCTTCAAGTAATTCTACCTCAGCAAATGTGTTTGGTTATAAACGTCTGCACAGGTTTATGTCACTTGTCATGAACATTTTACATAGGTATAGTGTAGTCTTATGAACACTGCTTATAGTGCTATCAGACTCCCAAGGTTTTTACATTTTCAGGCTTATTATTCACCGGCTGCATGGAAAACAGTGCAGGTTGTAGTTGCTCATAAGTAGTAACAGTAAACAGCCTGGACCGGCTGCTTGGTCCTGGGGATTAAATCAATATTATATTGGAAATTCATTGACAAGTGCCCACTCATAAAAATCCATTTGCCTGGTTTAAGGTTTGGTTTGGGTTATAAATAAAGCTCCCATATTTCTTTGTAACACAACTGGGAGTGCTGCTTTTATGTTTTATGAGAGTCTTCTGCAGCCATGGCAAAAAATGCGTTTGGCTTTTAGCATCTAGGAGCAGTGTGCATATATCTTCTTGCCATTAGGCATTTCATGTGAATATGTCCATTTAAGGTAATAATTCCACTTACTGGCTGACCTAGCAGTTGACCTGGTACACTTAGGTACATCGCTGGCCCATGAAGTACCTGCTCCATGAGTACACACTCTCCAGTTATTTGCATGTTCTCTTTGAAAAATGTTAGTGATTGCAGCATTGAATGTTAAGTGCATTTTGATGACACTACACTCATCATTCCAAACAATAGTTGCACAAATACTTGCACCCAGAACTGGGTGAGTAGGTTTGATATTGTGAGACATGCGAATCATTCAAGTTGCACGCCTGGCAAGGATGGGCCTTTGACGCAACTGACCCTACAGTCACAATTACAGGATTCAGACTGCGTCAATGTCGCCAAAGGCAATGGTGTTGTGCCAGACTGTCATGAAGGCAATTGTTGGCCGTGAGTCAGTGACAAGTCCTACTTTCTTCTTGGTGGAGATCACCAATGAATTTGCATGTGGAGGGCCAAGATGAACACATTGTGGTTACGTGTCGAGAAGGCCTGGTGTTACTCCATGTCCACACCTACCCTGCAAGATCTGCAGGGACTACGTGAGAATATTTAAGCTGCATGAGATAGACTATTGCAGGACATCATCAGGAACATCTACAACTCCATGCTGAGACGTTTGGCATGTTGCGCTAACAACCATGACAGCCCAACGTCATATCAGTATATTGTCCATATCAGTCTAAATTTATCATCATTTATTGCTCCTTCTACATAGCATTGCAATCCAACACTTCCTTCTGGGTGTAACTATTCTTTTGATGAAGAGTGTGAAAATCTGCTAGTGAAGCCTGAATTGTGTCCGTGAAGATGCTATTGATATATAGTGAAGCATAGGTGGTGTCAGTGCAGAGGCTGCTTGTTGACAGGTCACATTTCATTTCACCTTGATTACAGTGACAGGTTGTCTGAACAGCTACATCGTCTGCCTCTGTTTTCCAGAAAGAGATTCATATGACTCATGCTTGAATGTATTTCCTAAAGATTTCCACTTACTATTTTGGGATGCATAACCATATAAATGAAATCTGTTATATGTAAAATAGAATATACCCCACATTACACAAATATTTTGAGGTGGAGTGTGTTGATGGACAGACAGATAATGACGCATGCTGAGTTAAAAGCAAAGCGATGTTTATTAAACAGACTGGTAGTACAACACAGCACTAACAAGATCAAAGCAGACATAACCAGGGGGCAAGCACAAAGTCAGAGTAGGAAAACAGGCAGAAGTCAAAACCAGGCAACCCATCAGACCAGCAACAGTATTAAAAAGGGGGAAAGACAAAAGATTAAACCAGAAAGTCAAAATCGAGTCAAAACAGCGAAGCTAACAAGAATACCAACAAGGAGAACCGCTCAGTACGCACAGAGTGGCAATACTTCACAATGGGTCAGTGTAAAAGAGGAGCATTTATACAAACAGATTAAATGGGGAACAGGTGTGTGCTAGTACTCTGGGGAGGAGAATCTGAAAAACTGAACGGGATTGGAGGATTTTGAACATGTGATGGTGACATCATTGGGTGGTGGGTTATTGTCCAGGAGTCCAGGAGGTCAGAGTTTAAAAGAGAACCAGCAGGCATGACATGGACTTCATTTTTTATTATTTTGTGTATTAAATGGGAGCGTTGAGTTAAAGCAATGTATTAAAATAATTAATATAGATATTTTGTTGTCACTAGCAGCTGTAGAGATTTAACACAGGAGACATCCTTTTATTGGTTCCTCGCTCCAGCTATTTGCATATCGAGCATGTCTGTCTCCTTGTTTTACTGATCATATATGTATTATCGTTCATCCTAGGCTACGCTTCTCATGTGCAGCAGTTTGTTCTCAGTCTGACGTTGAACTCTGATGTCAGACAGATTGAAAATGAAAAATGGGTTGACATCAAAGCCAAATGCTTGGATAGGTTGAATTTTAGTTGAAAATCAAATTTGGATTCATGACCAAAAAAAACAGCATTGACTCATCATCAACCTCCAACAATGAATAATTGTCTTGCTATCTTCAGTTTTTCCCAATTCGCATTGCTAGCTTTTTAAAATTGGGCTTTCTCAGCAGAGTGATGGTGTTTTAAGCATCTGATTATGATGCTTCTGAATAGCTGAGGTGGTGTTGCAGCTTGTGCACCACAGTGTTGTCCATGGTTAAGATGCCCTTGAGCAAGGCACCCAAATACACTGCAGGTGCCACAGTTATGAATGTCGTTTTTCTTACCTAACACTGATGCTTAACATTGCTTTTTAGACAGATTTTGTGTTTGTCTGATGTTGGAGGTTGACGTGAAGTCAATGTCGGTTTTTGACGCTAATCCAATTTTGCTTTCCAACAGAAATGCAATGTTTGTCCATCATTGGAGGTTGACAGCAACTCAGTGTTGGGTTTTCTATTTGAAATCCGTGTTAGAGTCCATCTTTTAACATTTCAACTGATGTCTGGTGCTGGCGTTTATTGTTGACTGTAAGAGCACATTTCTATATTCTCTAATGCTGAGTGTGGTTTTAAACCGGCTAGGCATTATAATGGCCACTTTTAAACCCGCTCTGGTAAGTAAAGTTGGACCAATATGATTTTAACTGACGCTAGTAAATTAAGATCAATAAATTATTAAATAGGTTGGAAATATGATGGCAGATAAAGGGTATTTTATTTTGGTAAATAATAACTGTGGTATTTCAATAAAAATCTATGGATATTATTTTGATAATTCAGTTTAGAGAAAGAACAATGTCTACATTCTTCCTATCATAGTATATGTGAGGCAAATGAGCATGATTTTCAAAATTTGCAGTATTTTGACAAGATATGTTTTAATTTGACCTGGCATTATAACTGATTCTGGAATTCATTTAAACTGGAATTACAAATAATAGCACACCTTGATACAGCAACTCTGCCATTTCTTAATGAGAACTGTGAAATGCAACAAATAGCGGCTTCAAGTACTGAACTAGAGGCCTGTGATAATTGTCTCATTTTTCTTTAATTTCCCCTCAGAATGGGAAAAGAGGAGAGCAGGGGGATGCTATTGTCAGTGATTGTGCTTTAATAAGTCTCTCCACCATTAGCTCACTTTGATGGGTTTGAAGCATTATGGGCTATGAGACACTATCCCTTTAGGTTCTCAAATCAATTTATATGCAGATGATGTCCATTCTGTATCACTCTCTTTCATAATTGGGCCCGTAATCTGTAAAGGAGTGGGACGTACACTGTCTCTTATCACACATGTGTGTGTGTGTGCGTGTGTGAGAATCCCACTTCTCCAAGTACACATCAGACTCCTTAGAGAGATAACACATGCAATATGAGACCCATGTATCCATGCGGTTCCTGAGAAAAAAAAACATAACATTTTCTGGATTCTCAAAGGAATCTGTGAAGTTGATTCAACAGTAAATGATGTCAGTGAGAAGTACTCAATTCATTTTTATCCCACACTTAACTCACTTTTTAAGTTTCAAGTGGACCCTTCACATATCTAAGTGCGGGTTTTATCTATGTGCCTTCTGCAAGCAGTTGTCTTTTCTGTTTAATTTTATACTCAGTTGACATCAGGGGATTCCATTTCATACCTGTCACACATTTTCAGAATGTATGACTTCCTCTGTATTAAGGTTATTAGAAAAACAAATCAGCAAGCGTTCAATGCTAAATAGACAGTAATTCAACTGCATTAAGAGGTCCTCTTGTCTTGATTTTTAATTTGTTTCAATTGTCCTCAAATTTCCTTTTTTCCAGGCTCAATATCACTTAACTGTGTGCTTACACAGTTCCAGTGTTGAAAATCAATAGAAGTTAGTCATCCCTACAAAAGGACACGCACAGTAGCTCAATAGCATGCTGTTGCTGTCCTAGCATTGATACTCCCAGCAAAGATTTCCTCTGTGGCTCCAGTTAACTGTTTATTCCTCTGGAGCTCCAGAAGCATGGATCATTAGAATTTTGAGAATGTTAAAAAGTAAGCTCCGTTTAGTTCAAGTAAAATATGAGGGTGCACTTAATCGATTTTACATTGCAGAAAGATAGTGTCATTTTCAGTCTTCCAAGTGATTTTGAATAGTTTGAATTTTGGAATGTTAATAATTTAACATTTAGGGAATCTTGGTGTTTGGGCAAATAAACATTTGTGTGCTTTCTTTCGGTTAAGTATATAAACAGTATGTTAATATGTTGGGTGTTTTTATGTACTGAGAAAAATAGAAACAAACACGTTTGGTCTTAATCCCACTTCACAGCAAATGCTGCACTGTGTTAAAGTGCTGTTGTTCATTGCAGACAGTAATGTGCGAATTCTGTTTTACACCCTACCAGTGTTTGAAGTGGATTGGTGCTCAATGGTATGTGAGACCAGTACTATGTTTTGCTCCTTGCCGTACCCTGATTTATACTCAGCGAATAACAACACTGGACTATGTTAGGCCAAAACATTAAAAAAATGTTGCAGGCGGCATAACATTCTCCACGGTGCCTCCAGAGCCTGTCACGTCTGTCACATGTGCTCAGGTAAAACCTGCTCTCATCTGTGAAAAGCACAAGGCACCTGTGGCGGATTTGCCAACTCTGGTGTTCTGTGGCAAATGCCAATCGAGCTCTACAGTGCTGGCCAGTGAGCACAGGGCCCACTACCGGACGCCCGGGCCCTCAGGCCGCCCTCATGAGGCCTGTTTCTGATTGTTTGGTCAGACACATTCACAGCAGTAGGGCTCTGGCAGTGCTCATCTTGTTCCTCCTCGCACAAAGGAGCAGATACCGGTCCTGCTGAGGGGTTAAGGACCTTCTACAGCCCTGTCCAGCTCTCCTAGAGTAACTGCCTTTCTCCTGGAATCTCCACCGTACTCTTAAGACTGTGCTGGGAGACACAGCAAACCTTGTGGCAATGGCACATGTTGATGTGCCTCCTTCAGTAGTTGGACTACCGGTGCAACCTCTGTAGGGTCCAGGTACCGCACCATGGTACTAGTAGTGACGCTGACCCAAGTCAACTGCAAAACTAGTGAAAAATCATGATGAAAAATTAAAATGTCAATGACCTCGTCCTTTTAAACCATTCATGTTTTGGGGGGTGTCTCATTGTTGCTCCTCTACTGCACCTGTTGTTAATTTTATTAATACCAAAGCAGCTGAAACTGATTAACAGCCCTCCCTACTACTTAGCTGACCAGATCAATATCCCTGAAGTTCAACTGAGTTAATGCTATACTCTGATTAAAAAGAGTTCCCTTTATTTTTTTGAGCAGTGTATATTTGTAAATGTAGTTCCTTTGAAAAAATAAAGCGAGATCTCCTAGTATCTTTTATTCAAGGTAGAAATTTGCTGGTACTGGCTCATATACATGCCTACATGTGAAAAAAAAAAGTACCAGAATTACTTTCCACTTCAAACACCCTGTCCTCACTTTGCTTGATGTAGTGTTTCAATCATATTTTTTATTGGTTAAGTGATTTAATTGTCATTATGATTTCATTGTACTAAAAAGTCTGTACAGCACTGAGAATAAACATCTATAATGCCTCATAATTTAGAAAAAAACAATAACCAAATTTTGACAATAAAACAGTAATAGTTCAGTAACAGTTCATAGTATATATGACAGAAAATTAAAGTGTACAGGTACTTATATCTTATTAAACTTCTCCTATTTAATAACACGTCCATTTGTTACCATGTTCCACTTGTTTTTTTTTTTTGTTTTTTTTAGGGGGGTGGGAAATATTTCAAACTGTGAATAAAGTATTGTTTTAAGGCTTGAAGTCTAGTTAACAGTATTTCAGTCTATTGAGTTCCCATGCTTTAGACTTTTGTGTTCTGCAGCATAATAACTCATTTAGAGTAGAGTCTTGATGCCAGCTGTCATGACTTGCATGATGACGCCTAGATCTGGTACTATTTTAGAGAAGAATTGAGTGGAGCAAATCTGATTATCTGTGTGCACCATATGCTTCAGAAAAAAAAGCAAGCTTGACTAACAGCAGTAAATCTGTTTTTATTTCATTCACCAGATAAAAAATACTGAACTGTACTGAAAGCATGTTTCCTATTCCAGCACAGTCTGGTACATCTTGGACAGAGAGTGCCTTTACCAGTAGATGTTTGGAAAAAGTATTTTGTTTCAGTGAAGTCTGATTCTATGATGTAATGTATGACCCCAACATTTCCATGGACTAAATACAGCCCTACGAACTCACAGATCCATTACAGCTTCTGTAGTTAATGTACAACTCTGTTTAAGCCAAATCCTATTTTGCTTCTCAAATAATACTCCATGTCTGAGGCAAAATATAAATCTCATTTTTATTAAATAAAATGCTTTCCCATTAAACAAACAAACAAACGTATACAGACAAATAAAAGACTCCCAGATCACTTTAAATATGGGAATACATCCACTGACCCATGTGTTTACTGGCACTTTTTATCTACACTGTTCATTCAAAGGTACTGACCTTACTTCGATGACAGACAGATAAATTATGTGTCCTCTACCCTTCATGGAGCTCATTTTCCCAGCAGGGCCTGCTCAGTCCCTGAGCATGTCTAAAACTGTAACACAGGCAGCAGTGGCCTTCAAATAAGGTCCAGAATATCACAAGGCAACCATTACATTAGAGTCTCTTAGGTTGGCTAGGCTAACTTTTATTTTCATGATTTTATGAATTACTAGGCTGTAAATGCCCTGGGAACGTTTTTGTGGGTTAACTTTGTGGGTTAACTGATCTTTTGCTGTTGTTGTATAGTGATGTGTGCTGGCCCTTGTTCAGGCAGTGTCTGAGCTCATGGTGAGTTTTAGACTCTAACCTTCCTGTACTAGCTGGAAATATTATCCAACAGAACACTAAGCATATTTGTAAGTTGCTCTGGATAAAAGTGTCTGTTAAATGCTTCAAATTTAAATGTAAATGTAAATGTGTGCCTTTACATTAACTTAAACAAGAAACGCTGTGGAAAAAAGTATTTATTATAAGGAGTTTGTGGAGAGAGTGATACATTTGGTTTTCAGATGGAAAAAAACTCCCTTATTTTAATTATGTAATATTATGTGCAATCAAATATTCTAACAAAAACACAAGCAATAATTAAAACTGAAGAATTTATAATCAAATAATTAAAGCAAACCTAAAGTTTAGGAATCTGTAAGTGAAGTTCTTTTTGGGTTTGAGAGGTTTACACAAAAATGTAGGATTAGACAGCTGGATGCCCTGATCAGGTCTTTCTTAGCTATTACCATTCGTCCATTAATATGATTTCATAACAATGTAGCCAATAGCACACTCTGATCAACAGACCTATTAGAACTATAAAGGTTATAGAATGAACTCAGAGGACTGAGTTCGGAAAGCTATTTTATTATGTCTGTCTTTTAAATATGTTTCCTGCTCTTCTGTATACTGTGATGAATCCAGGGCCTCTGTCACTCTGAGAGTGCAAAAAAAACACCTGTCCAACCGTTAAGCAGGGGTGGACTAATCAAGCTTTGAACTTATGTTGCAGGCAGTGGCATGGTGGGGAGCCTGTCATTGGTAGAGAGAAGAATGGATTCAGTTAAATGCCAGTGAATTCTGGATGCAAACATCATACCATCTGTATCTGAAAAGAGAATGGCTTCTGCAAGACAATGATTCTAAGCACATGCCGAAGGTCTTGCCATGGCCTTCAGAGCCAATTGAAACATTCTTTATTGTTTAGTCTTTAGATATTTGATCCAAAATATTAATAAAATATATGAAGTACAAACACTAACAAAATAATCTCAACAGAACAGAAGTATGTTTATATTTTTCTTAAACAAATGTATGCCACACATATTGCTATTTGTAATAGTATGTAGCCTCCCTTTGCAAAAAGAACAGCTCTGTATCTTCTCTTATTATGTTTAATGAGATTGGAGAACATGTCTGGGGTTTTTAGACCAGAATTGTTTTTTTCTTTCAGATTTATAAGGTTCATGCTTGTGGAGGCTACTTTTCAGCTCATGCCAACATTTTGCATATAGAGTACAGGTCAGAAGAATGGGGCTGGCTGTGACAAAACCTTTAATCAGTGTTCAGTGAACTATTTTTGGGTTGTCCTGTGGATCACTGGAGTCCAAGCTGTACCATCAAGGAGTCCATAAGATGTATAATTATAAAACACTTTAAAAATAAAAATATTTTAAAACAAAATATGTTCAGTCGTGTCCCTATATCACATTATAAGTTATAGGTTATAATCTAACAGAAGTTTGAGTTTTTTTCCAGGTTTAAAATATACCAGTTCATAATTTAGGGAACAGACAAACAGTGTGCACACGACAAAGGATAATTCATTTGCACCAGTGAATTTCCATATTTAGCAGTTAGAGAAGCACTTGATAAAGTGAACAAAGAAACAGTTTCTCAAAGAAACAGAGAAGTACTTAGTTTGAACACGGAGTTCATCCTTATGTCCCAGTTGACTCAGTTGTCAGAGAAATGAAAGTTAAAACTTGTCACAGACATCTGTAGCACTCCACTGTAGCTACTGTCACCTGAGGCAGAGGCTAGCTAGAAATGAGATATAAGAAAAGCACAGGACTTCTTGACAACTGGACATGATAGCTTTGTAATAAGAAAAGCCCCCCCTCATTCCCTCCTTTTCTCTCCCATACAGACTACCATGTATTCTTTTGGAAAAGATACCTCTGGAAATATTGGCTTTGGGAAAAAGGATATTAGTGGTTGGACTTGTGGTTAGGTGTAATTTTTTTTCCTAAACCAAGAACACATATGATCACCCTTGTGATGTAATGAAATAAGATTTTAATAATGTGGGGTATGGCTAAGGAATGTAAATGAGATACACTGGAGCCAGTACAATGGAATACATTGTCACAACACCTGCAATTAACAGCACTTTCAGAAAATCAGAATCAGTGCCCACTGGCCCACAGTCACAATGACTACTGGTAGGAGCATACAACACATATAAAACATTAAGACATCTGGATCCAGTAGTAAGTACTGAGTCACCTCAGTGATCTTTTTTAATATTCCATTTATGTAGCAATTAATGACTAATTAATTTACATTTGAATTTCAATGTGAATTTTAAAAGTGAATATGTTCATCATCATCATCATCCTTCTAGTTCCAATTATTGGATTTATGAATCCTGTCTCAGTAAAACTGTATCTTTTACAGAAATATTCCTGTGGGTTCACCACACTATGGACAAAACACACTTCACCATACACACATGCACATAACCTGTTCTTTGAGATTCCAGCTGTTGTGGCCCATATTCGGTCCCTGAAATTGAAACAACAAATTATATATGCTTTTCCGATTCCACTGTAATGTTGGAAATACAGTTCCCTGGTCCTGGTACCTATGTGTTTATAAGTTGTTAGTTATTTATTATACAATTCACTTTATAAAAAATAATATAACTATAATAAAGTTATGTGCATCTGGTCCGCCTGTGAAGCTACAGTTACCTAGAACTTTTATTTCCTTTCAATTCATTACCCAGCAGTAAAAGAGGTATAATCCCTAGCATGTTAGACTACTTTGTTCATTCCATTTCCGTGTTTTTTTTTTTTTTAGCTCTGCATTTATGCACAGTCTCATGGGAGCTGAAAATAGTTGCTCATTCCATTAACATGTTCTTACCTCAATAACTTGACTCAATTACCAAAGCTGTTAGCACGTTTCTGGACTCTATTATCACTAAGTGCTGAGCAGTTGGGCACAGTCCAGGGAGCGCTGACACTTTTAGAAATGGGCAAAGATAATGATGACACACCAAAGAGTTACATATGCATTGAAGAATGGGCTAAAAGGCATTATTTAAAAAAAAAAAGAACAATTCTGAAAGTGGAAAAAACAACTACACACATATAGCTGTAATACTTAAATCAGTACAGAAAAGCATTAATGTTAGTCTGAAGCTTTGTTTTTCGGTGTTTGTCTCTGTCTCTAAAACTTTCCAAGCGATTCATGAAAGCACATGAACACAACATGAGAAGGATGTAAGTCTGCAGGAAGCAAATATTCATAGGATAATTAAACTACAATCTTTGTGCCGCCTTCAATATGGCGGCAATCTGCTGTGCATTAACAGTTAGCCCTGGGTGATCATTACCCAGGCACCTCCTCTGCGGGAGCCCAGTACTGAATAACTGACGTCTCCATAGGAAAAAAGCTGGAAAAGCTGGAGGGAAAAAAAAAACAATAATTAAATCAAATATATTCAGCATCGTCTGTCTGCATCTCCAGTAGCCAATAGCTATGAGCTATTGTGATGAAACTGTAAATATTCCTCAGAAATTTAATTTCATCAAATTTTTGTGAAAAAGTAATGTGTGTAAATCAACAGTTTGAAGGGATGATGAAATGCAACTGCATGCATTTAATTAGTCAGCCATATTGAGTCATTTCCTTGTGAATCTTCTCTTACTCTTCTTACCGATCTTGTAAATCCTCCTCTTCTGTCTCTTTGCTCCATCTGAGAAAGAAAGCCAGAAAGCAGTGCTGATCAATCATTATGCCACAAACAGACTGCAGGTGACAGGCATGCCAGGTGAACCTTAAAATATACATGCAGCCATATATCAAGGGCATGACAGGTACATTAGAGAAAGGCACCGGGGTACGGCAAAGCCCATGTTGAGCCGCTCTGGAGTCACAGACTCTGTCAAAAACACACACTTTATTTCCTGCTGGCCATCAATGCATGGCTAACTGAGAAAATATGATAAATATAGCCTGTTCACTTTTCCTGGCGCATTCTTTTTTCTCTGCCACTTCGACTTTTTGAAGCAATTAGCGATAAGAATAAGGCATGCACAGACACTGTGCAAACATTACAGGACGCTGTCTTGGGATAATGAGGGAATGAGTGAACTGCAAAAACATCCACTGCATGCAACCACAATCAAGCGTCAAAGACTTTATACCATGTTCCTGCTGATTTTTAAACAAGACTGCTGTCTGCTGGGTTACTTATATGTAATATTTAATAGTATTAGATCAGGACTAAAGCTGGAAACCTGTGGGAAAAAAAGCTAGTTTTATTTGCCAATCACAGTTTGACACAATCCATAGTAACCAACATGTAGCTTGCAATATTCAATGTTTTTCCATAAAAGGAACAAGCAAACAGATCCATCTAAAGCAAACTCCTTTTGGTTGGAGAGGTACAATACAAGCATTCAAAACGCAGGAATTCATACTCTTTTGAAGTTCTCATGGGCAGTACTTTTTTTGAATTATATAAGCCAGGATGCGATTTTATTAATATCTAACTCTGATACTATTAAAATACTGTAGTATTATTATTGTTATATGCCATAACCTTCAAATCTGATCAATATTTATAATCAAACCAAAAGCATACATGTAGACAAGACAAACATTTCAATGACGTTTTTATCATGTCAGCTGCCAAGTGTCCACTTTATGTTCTTATGAATATACTCTGCCTGTCCAGGGTGTTTCCTGCCTGCTGCCCAATATCACTGGGATAGGCTTCAGCATCTCCCACAACACAGAAGCATAAGCAGCTTAGAAGATAAATGAATAAATGAATACATTGCATCAATTGCATTTAGCTACAAATAAAAGAAAGACCTTCTTTTGTAGGCCTTACTTCAGTAATTCAGTAAGTAAAGAAACTAAGGAGATAAAGATGTGAATGAGTACACTGAAGACAAATGTTATTCTGTGCAGTGTCATCTAAAAGTCAATAATGTTTATTTTTGTATCTTGCTGTTTTCTAATGAGCTGTGTAATTTCAGACAAACATAGAAATTCAAAGTGGCGTTAAGAAACATCAAGACTGTCTAGTTTGGTAATTATCTCTCTCTCTCTCCCCCTCTCTCTCTCTTTCTCTCTTTTGGACGATAGAGAATAGGGATGAACCTGAGGCAAACATCTGAAGACTTTAAGAGCTAATGTTTATTATGGGAATGGGGCAAGTGTTGCATCTCATGAGTAAAATTTCAGGAGGACAGAGAAACTGTTGCAGAAGAATGAGATTAGGAGGAGATCAAATTTAGAATATGGAGAAGGTGTTTATTGCTTATAAATGGGGCCACTAGAAAACCATTTTGCTTATGTTTGTTTAATGTGCAAAATATAGCCGGTGAGGAAAAGACCTATTACTATCACTGTATCATTGAACTAACACTGTTTTTCTCCAGTACTGACCAAATACATATTGCTAGTCGTGATTTTGGCTGGTAGGACACACCCAGTTTAGACAAAGGAAAGGACTGACACCATACAATTTACCCAGCCCCATCTCTTCATCTGTCCCTTTAATGACAACATGACTTTTACAAAAAATGTCATTTCTTACTGCTTTACATCACCACACCCCGATATACCATCAGAAAACATCAATCAGAAAGACTTGGAGTTAAACTGCTGCTAAAAAGAATTACTTTTCCAACATGGCCCATTAGCATAATAGAGAAATATTCAATGTGATTTAATTAAGGGTATTACTGAGAGGGGAAATTATTGAAAGCATCTTTTTCCATTCAGTGGTGACAGATGTGCGGTGATTGTGATGGCAGGGTCTTGGCTCGGGTGCAAAAGCAGTGCACAGAGCGAGTGGGGGAGTCATTCTCCTGTTCTTTCCGCCCTTCTGCTATTGATTAAGCCACAGAGTCCAAGAACAGCTGAGTGATGTGGCCTATACCGGAACGGATCAACTTTTCATTCTCTCCTGGCTATATGATTATCAGACTCTTCACCAGTGCGTGAATGGCCCTATTTTCACGCATCAGCAAGATGGAGGAGATCGTACTACACTGCATCATGCCAGCGATTGGCACAGTTATACAGCTGGGAGAGTGTGCCTTGTTGTTACTGAGCTAAGGCCAAAGTAATCTGATGTTAATAACAGCAATATGTTTGGGATTTGATTTTCACTTTTCAAGGCACCAATTCTAACGTAGAGTCAGAGTTCTCAGACTGCAAGTCATTCAGTGTTATGATGTATGATCATTTTGCCTTGCTGTGCTTTATCACAGACACAGAATATGCCTGCTGGATCTATAATATGGTGTGTAAATAATATGATAATATGAAGTGCTTTGGGATTTTGCATCTAAAACAAAAAGCTCTTATAACAGTTAAAGGGAAACAAATACATTTGTTTACGTTTTTAAATATACACCCACCAAGCACTTTTTTAGGCTCCTAGTATTTACACTCATTGTCCCGTTTATCAGCTCCACTTACCACAAAGGGACATCTTGTAGTCCATCTGCTTCTCATACTTTGTTAGTTCCTTTTAAACCGTCCTTCAATTGTCAGTATCCCCACTGGTCTGCCACAGAGCAGGTATTATTGGCCAGTGTTCCATTTTAGCACTGCAGTGACACCAAGGTGCTGGTGGTATGTTGCGTTGGTACATGTGAATCCGACAAAGCAGTGCTGCTTGAGTTCTCATTGTCCACTCTGTTAGACAATTCCAACTTGTAGGAGCTGCCTTACTGCTTGTGTTGATCATTGTCCAGTCCTTCTACATTGGTCACAAGATGCTGCTTACAGCACGTTGCTGGCTGGGTAGTTTTGGTTGGTGGACTATTCTCAATCCAGCAGAAACACTGAGATGTTCAATCCACTTAACCTACTTGTACCGGGATGTGCCTAGAAAATTTTTACACAAGGATGTAGACTAATTAGAATAGTACTGTGGTCAAACATTTAGTCAGACTTACAGTAAAGTATGGAGGTGAGCAAGATATGTGGCTGCTTCCCTGCAAATGGTGCTGGGTCATTACATGCTAGAAACAGTAATGGAATTATGTACTGGCAGACAATGGAAACTGGATTGGGAGAACATTTTTCCAAATGTTAAGAATTTGAATCCCCTTAAAATGTATGGGGGAAATGTTTTTTTTTTCTTTTTAAATTTGCACGCCCATCATTGGCACCCTTTTGACCCAAAAAGAAAGAACCAAGTAGTTAAGAAGTTAAACCACAAGCATGAAAATTTAATATTGGCTAACTGTATGAAGCTGTCTATCTTTATCCAGTTTATCCAGCAAGTGACCAGCAATGATATGAACAACAGTTCTACCTCATCAGTGCCACCTACAAAACTAGATGTAGTTTTGTACATTTGATTTTTTGAAATGACCAGCAGTACCTACAAGGGGATGATATCATCGTTCACACTCCGAACAACTAATTACCAGCAATAGAGCCCATTATCTACTGACCTGGATCCACCTCTAAAACATATTTCTCTTTCCCATGCAGTAATCTGTTTTAATTAGTCCTTATAGACCTACTACATCCTTTGGCTTTCTCGTGAACCTTGAACCACCCTGCTCACTCAGAGGAGAAACATACACATAAAGTCGACCATGTTGTGCCATGATAAATGGTGTTTTAGATTGTGTTTGATAAAAAATGGACTAATGTTCTATGTTGCCAGGGCTGCGGACACACTTTTGAATGCTAATGTATGCGGAGCTTGGCATTTGGCCATGCATACTGACTTTCTAATGTAAAACAAACTTGCATGAGGCTACGTTTTATGCAAAGGACTCATTCGTCTGCCGAGGGGCTTGCAGTCAAAGAGACTTCAATCCACGCAGCAAAATGTAACACATGAAATTCGTCTCTTAAAATATTTTCTCCCCTTTACTTGATTATGATATAGCATCATATAAGGGAAGAAAGGCAGTCTTCCCTATTCTGTTGCAGCACATCTGAAACAGGCCTTGCATCTGAGCTGTTACTAGACTCGGGTACATAACGTGGGAGAATTTTTAGCATATTGGTTGGAATGTAAAAACCAAGTCCATTATAAGGAATTGCTCTGAAACTGCTCATGGCAGAGAGACAAGCCTCCAGACAGAGCCGATTGCTATTCATCTTCACATTTGAAAAGCTGCTTTGTGTCGAATGTGTTATTACATAATTGTGTTTTAACATAAATAAATAACCAATGCGGAAATGTGCATATGTGCTATATCATTTCTCTCTGAACTCTTTAATGCATAGCAGCACAAATTTAGCTAAAATTATCATCATGATCCATAAAGTACTGATGTGGATCCTAATTTGATTTGGTTTTACATGCTTCATTCAAGCAAACAGTAACATTAAAACAGATAAATTACTGAGTGCATTATATCCTGCTATTAAAATAGTTACTTCCTTAGCTAACATACCAGACTACAGTTACAGTGGGGTGCGAAAGTTTGGGCAGCGTTGTTAATTTTCCTGATTTACCTTTATAAAGCATTGATTGTTTGGATATAAAAATTCTGTTAAATATATCATATAGGGGACAAACACAGTGATATTTGAGAAGTGAAATGAAGTTTATATGATTTATGGAAAGTGTGCAATAATTGTCTAAACAAAAGTAGGCAGGTGCATAAATCTGGGCACCAAAAAAAAAAACCTTTAGTAGATCCTCCTTTCCCAGAAATAACAGCCTCTAAACGCTTCCTATAGCTTCTAATGAGAGTCTGGATTGTGGCTGAAGGTATTTTAGACCATTCTTCTTTACAAAACATCTCTAGTTCATTCAGGTTTGATGGTTTCTGAGCATGGACAGCTCTCTTTAAGTGACACCACAGATTTTCAATAATATTCAGGTCTGGGGACTGAGATGGCCATTCCAGAACATTGTACTTGTTCCTCTGCATGAATGCATCAGTAGATTTTGAGCAGTGTTTAGGGTCGTTGTCTTGTTGGAAGATTCAGCCCTGGCGCAGCTTCAGCTTTGTCACTGATTCCTGGACATTGGTCTCCAGAATCTGCTGATATTGATTGGAATCCATGTGTCCCTTAACTTTAACAAGATTCCCAGTCCCTGTACTGGCCACACAGCCTCACAGCATGATGGAACCACCACCAAATTTTACTGTAGGTAGCAGGTGTTTTTTTGGAGTGCTGTGTTCTTTTTCCTCCATGCATAACGGCCCTTGTTATGCCCAAATAACTCATCAGTCCACAGCACCTTATTCCAAAATGAAGCTGGCTTGTCCAAATGTGCTTTAGCATACCTCAAGCGGCTCTGTTTGTGATGTGGGCGGAGAAAAGGCTTCTTCTGCATCACTCTCCCATACAGCATCTCCTTGTGTAAAGTGCGCCGAATAGTTGAACGATGCACAGTGACTCCATCAGCAGCAAGATCATGTTGTAGGTCTTTGGTGCTGGTCTGTGGGTTGACTCTGACTGTTCTCAACATCCTTCGCTTCTGTTTATTCGAGATAATTCTTGGTCTGCCACTTCGAGCCTTGACTTGAACTGTGCCTGTGGTCTTCCATTTTCTCACAATGTTTCTCACAGTGGAGACTGAAAGCTGAAATCTCTGAGATAGCTTTCTGTGTCCTTCCCCTAAACCATGACGGTGAACAATCTTTGTTTTCAGGTCATTTGAAAGTTGTTTTGAGACTCCCATGCTGCGACTCTTCAGAGAAGAGGCAAAGAGGAGAAAAACTTACAATTGCCCCCCTTAAATACCCTTTCTCATAATCGGAGTCACCTGTGTATGGAGGTCAAGGGTCACTGAACTTACCAAACCAAATTTGAGTTCCAATAATTAGTTCTAAAGGTTTTGCAATCAATAAAATGACAACAGTGCCCAAATTTATGCACCTGCCTACTTTTGTTTAACCAATTTATGTTTAACCAATTTACACTTTCTGTAATTCATATAAACTTCATTTCACTTCTCAAATATCACTGTGTTTCTCCCCTATATGATATATTTAAGGGAATTTTTTTATCCAAACAATCAATGCTTTATAAAGGTAAATCAGGAAAATTAACAACGCTGCCCAAACTTTCGCACCCCACTGTAAATAGCACAACTACTGTTATTGTCCTGGTTCTTATTAAATATCATTGTTATCCTCTTATTAGCTATTGGCTAATGGGAATATAACAGTTTGTTAGTTCATTTTTTATTTCAACAAGTAAAACAATTACACAAGCAAAATAATTACCTGCTAAACCTTACCTTCAGTTTTCAAACTGAACTGAAATGTATACATGTTATGAGAGGGTTTCAAAGGCCTCAATATGTGATGTGTATGTTTGTAAAAATAAAAGATGCACAAACTGCAAAATGTGATACGATAAAAGCATAGCATGTTGCTTCTGAAGCCCAAGGATTCCAGGGATCATATTCCTCATGAATCTACTATTTGAATTTAAACATTTGACATGTTCAGGAAATATTAATCAGTTACACTAAAGTACATGTAACTAGTTGCATTTCAGTAATTGCTAACCACCTCCACTAATGATGTTATAAAGTGTTATGAAGTTCATAAATAAAATGTGGACCGGTTCGTTTGTAAAGCTATAGGACATTCCTCAACAGGTCACCACTAAAGTAAAATGTTTTTTTAATCACTTAAAGGTGTAAATTTCCCTAATTGTTTACTCTCTCAGTCCAGCATGGAGAGGGTATTGTAGACCTGTGTCATAATCCAGAGTTACTTGTGAAGTCTTCTGCCGAATAATTAATTAAGGGGCGAAGGATTACAGTGGTTACGAAAGCTCTTGACAGGCTGACTGGAAGGGTGTTAACCATACATCTGCAACCAACTGCCAAAACAGAGGCTTTAATTACTGGTGTTTGGATGGCATACTTGCCAGACTCTTTCAACACAGCTCAAACCCCTCTAAGGGCTAATATACAGCTGGCACTGCATTCTTGAAAAGGAAGAGAGAGCTAAATAAAGGCTAACAAGGCGATTGAATCTGCTTTGGGACAGGAAAAGAGGAGCTAAAGCTCTGTGACCTCGTAGCTCTGTCCTCTCCCTGGCTGTCTAGTCAAATAGAGCCGGTTGAGGTTCTGTTGTATTAATATTAGGCCCTAAATGCAGAGATATGCAATCCTCCCTAGGGTTGAGAGGAGCACCAGAGCAGCCGGCTTTTCCAGCGCTGTTGATTTGGTGCATTATTCTGTTTACAGCATGGCTGTAATGACTAGAGACAGTGGAGTTTATTCAACCGAGGAACTCTCAACCCTGTAGAGATTGGAGAAATGGACACAGACCTACATACACATTGAAAGAGGGAGCAATGGGAACAGAAACGGAAGGGCAGATACAAACAAAGTCATATGCCCAGGAATGCACCTTGTATACAGAGAAAGCTATCTATGTATCATTTAAGCTTTTACATGACGTAACGTAAACGACTGCATTATCTTTGTGTAATGTAACATAGTGCAAGCCAAGTGCATTGTGTAACAGGTTAACATAATGTCAACATAATAATCAACTTTAAAAGCAATATTTAACAGACATTTGGAATGATACAAGGGCATGCTCCGCTATCTTAAGAAGCAAAAAAATAATTGTATATTAATTGTGATCTTTGCATTAGGTCATTTATTACAAACTGCACATAATAAGTCTTTTTCAGAAGCCCAGTTTTGGATCCACACCGAGGCAGTGCCCTCATTGTTCCACGGCTCATTGTTAGTGAGGCTCTTTTGTACTGCTGCGCATTCAGCCGTAGTTCCAGCCACTCAGTGCATCCTTCATCATTAAGCACACACACTCCTCCAAGTCTAGCTCTAATGCTTTTATTCCACAAGATTCATTTGGCTCTCCAACCGTCAGCCTTGTTTGTTGTATTTGCATGGTATTATCGGCTAATTGGATTCCTCTGGGTTTGTTTATGGTCTGATGAAGAGACTGGCAGCGAAAACGGTTGTACCACCTACTGCAGAGAGGTTGGCAAAAAAATAAATAAATAAATAAATTGTACACTTATAGTGGACATCACTCAAGCAGACTACAGCCTCTCAAGACAATGGAAAGTGTTGGAAGGACTATGAGTAACTGAGTTTTGAAAGCCCTCACTGTGGTGCAGCTTATTTATCATCAAAACAAGGCGATCTCACAAAAGTGCCTGCAAGAACAACCCCCTCAGTTAAAACTACTTGAAAGTAAAAACCACACCATTCAGTTAAAATAGCTTACAAATCACATATATATATATATATATATATATGGATGTAAAAGTGATATTCACCAAGAAGTTGAATATAAGGAAGGTATTTCTCCACCACCACCCACCACTCTCCATAATATTGTACAGTAGGAAAAGCATTACATTTGATAATCTCATTATGTTTACCTGTAAGCACTGTTGTTATTTTATATTAAGACCAAACAAGCAAAACAAAGTGAGAAAACATATTCCTTTAATATTGTACCATTACATGTGCTGTTCTGACCACAGTTGACTTGTTGACTATATAGTATGTTGGAGAAACAGGGCACGTATGTGCACTATATGTATATTACAAGCTGGTGTAATCGTTGTAAAAAACCTAAAAGTCAAGAAAGAAAATGTTCCTGTTTCTTAACTTAACATAAGAATATTGATCATTCTGTGTTTTAATATCTTTTAGAAGAAATTGTAACATAAAACATAAATATATTCTTAAATTTACAATAGCCTCACAGTTGAACTCTAAGGCTTCGATTTACTATGTTTTAAAAACGTATTCAACCTCACACTCTTAAAGTGTTGGTAGACTGTAGGTAATTAGCCTCTCTTAGTAAATTTGACCCTAAGAGTTGACTAGCTAAGTCTATAAAACTGTCATTTTTAGTTTTACAAAGTAGAACTGTTATAATACACAAACGATTTATTTACATATTTGATCTTTGACTGTTTAGTTTCAGTTAGTTTTTCCTTCATTTTGCAGTCTTAAAATGAATAAACACATGAGCAAAACACGTTCATCACTCATGGTTTATGGGAATATGCTAAATGTAATATAATCTATAGCCTGCATAAGAAAGCAGTTCAGTTTCCTTTTCAAAAATAATTTCTACTTAGTGTTTCTCTTATGATCCCTCTTCAGTTTCAGGAATACAGCCCAGATATGGTAAGACTCACTTCCACAACAGACTCATACACTGGGTATGAGTTAAGTGGTCATCAATTGTATCAATTAAAGTGAGTTTCAGTTCTAGATAGCCAAGAAAGTGCCTCTGCCCTTTTTCTTCATCCCATGTGCAGTTACAACACACTCAGTGCCAGTCCTCTTTCCTGCATTTTCCTGTCTTATCCAGATTCCTAAAGAGTGAGATATGAGGAAGTAATGACAAAGGATCATTTTATCAAGGTTGACCAAATCTGCAGAAACGTGTGTAGAGAGGCTTAGATCTGTCTGTGTGTATGCTTGGTTGAAGGTCCAGGGGGACCTTATTCTCCTCAAAGTGTGTGGCTATTGCTAAAGATGAAGAGAGGTCACTGTTCTATAATTCATGTGAATTCATGAGCTATAACTCATCTCTTTTTTCCTTTTCTCTTCAGGTAGCCGTAGCCTTCAGCAGAGAGCTGAATGGTGCTCTAGTTCACAGGTCATGGTACTGTGCATGATGTCCATTAAAGTGCATTATATAATACGCTTCCTCATGCACAGTGTAAGCAATGAAGAGGCAGTCATTAATGTTATTCTTTGCTGTGTGACATTCAGCCAAAGCCATTCATAGCAGGTTTAAAAGGCGGCTTTGGAAACTGTAAGACAGAGACAGAATAAATGAACTATTTAACACAAAAAATCTGGATCCTCTAATCATAATTCTGATTATTGAAAAGCCTGTCTTACATTTCAAATCAGTTACTTTCAGTCCTATATTATCACATTTTTATCGCGTGTTGGTCTTGATTTATTGTAAGCAAAGAGGGAAATAATATTTTAGACCCCTGTATTTTTCTGAGGTTTATATAATAAAATTAGTTAAATAATTGGTTAAAAAAACTCTACTTTGGTGCGTCATTGCTTTGCAGTGAATGATTTGTATTTAATACAGTGGCTCTTGGATTATGTTAACAAACATGCATTTAAAGCTACCCTAATAACATCAAGGCTCAAGGTGATGCCTGAAATTGTACATTAAAGGCATGGCACACAATAAGACTCCATTATGTCTACAAATATGACTTTGCTGACTCATAACAGGTCATTCCATATATATCAATGTTCTTTCCATATATATCAAAGTTAATTCAATATGTATCAAACTTCATTCATTATGTATCAATGTTCATTCTATATATATGTCAATGTTCTTTCCATATATATCAAAGTTCATTCAATATATATCAATGTTCAATATATATCAAATTTCATTGTTTATATATCCAAGTTCATTATATATATATATATATATATATATATATATATATATATATATATATATATATATATATATATATATATATATATATATCAATCAATGTTCATTGTATATATTTCAATGTTCATTCATTATATATCAATGTTCATTCCATATATATCAATGTTCATTCTACATATATCAATGTTCATTCAATATATATACCAATGTTAATTCCATATATATCAATTTGCAAGTCCCATTTATGCATGGAATGAACATTGATATATATGGAATACACTTTGATATATATACAATGAACTTTGATATATATGGAATGAACTTTGATATATATGGAATGAACTTTGATATATATACAATATATACAATGAACTTTAATATATATAAAATTAACTTTATATATATACACAATATATAACAATCACTGCTATAATACATAGGTGTATAATGTGTATGTGTTGTGCACAATTTATATTTGTTGATGAAATGCATTCATATTTACAGGGAAGTTACAGAACTAAGTTAATAGTTAAAACAAATATTACTTTAATTTGCCACCAGGCACTGCATGGCAGAAAGAGTTCGGGAGTTGCATCAACAAAGTGGTTTATAGACACAATTGCAAATGCATGTATAATAGTGCTCCTAAAGCACAGTCACCATTTGGACATGTAGAGGATGAAGTTAACCCAAATACATGTAACATTATTCAAATCAACCAAAGACACCTCAAATTATGTAAGTGGGCAGCTGATGGCGTTGGACACGACATGCCACTCCTGTGCAGGCGGAAATCACTGTTGGTTTGAATAATGTCAAACACAGACTGAAGACCCGTCTTTCTATAAAGCACTTGAGTGAATAATCAGTGATAGATGTATATATTGTAATGCTTTGGCACAGAAATTACATTTCCTTCTCTCTAGGTATGAGCGCTGGGTTGTGATTGCCAGGTAGTGCACTTTTGCTGTGTTTAACTCTGTATTCTTCTTTGTTGGTATTAGCACTGGCCCTTGTTCAGGCAGCGTCGGAGCTCTAGTTTTAGACTCTGACATTCTTGTATTAGCTAACAATTCTCATATGGAACACTAAGCACGGTTTTAAGTCACTCTGGATAAGAGTACCTCCTAAATGTCTTAAATGTAAATATAAGGTTACATGCATTTGGGTAAGGCCCTCTGACTTGTGGCCCTCTATTGAAAAGTGTATTAACTTCATCCTCTACATGCCCATATGACAGGTGTGATTTAGGAACACTATTACTCCATGCATTTGGAATAGTGTCTTACGAGTTTACATTGCCACATGGTGCGAAGCAGTGGCAAATTAAATTAGTATTTGATTCCAGTAATTATTAACTTTGTACTGACCATTTAAGTATGAATCAAAGTTCATTGTATATATCAATGTTCATTTTATATATACTGTATATATATATATGTTCATTCCATATATATCAAATTTCATTGTTTATATATCAAAGTTCATTCTATATATACATATAAATGAACCCCACACACACCAACTAATTATAAAGTTATTTGAGTGGAAGATTCTTTTAAAATAGAATTCATCAGCACCAGAGCAGCTGGTTTATCAATATCAACAACGATGACATTTAGTGCATACAGTTTGACAGTATTTAATCAGGAGTATGCAGAGACGCACACATTAACTTTAAGTATAGTTTATCACAAGATCACTGAAAATATTATTTTTTCTATATTACATATTAATACCATGACTACTCTCGAATAAATATAAGGATTCATATAAAGCCAAAATTAGTAATGTCATTAAATGACCATTACACTGCCTGTTCCCCCTTTTACACTAATAATAAGTTGTATTTACAGTCTGTATTATCAGATTGTAGTGTGAATCATTCATTGCAGCATTTAACATGATTCTATTTGGTGTCTGACAGGTCATTTATGCTATTTATGTATTTCTATAGAACAGGCCGTGCCTGAGGATAAATGGAAGCAAAGTTGTTACTAACTTTAATGATATTCTCTGAATTAGGAATTTAGACTGGTTCACTTTGGGATAACACTGTCCCATTGTGCATGTCCAGCTTGTCCGAACAGTTTAAATGATCTGACATTAATAACAGTTTCATAACCAGGTATGATTTCAGAAATTTGCAGAAATAAGTACACATTGTTTCTACTATTATATTGTGACAAACAAATATTTTCCTACATGGAAACAATTTTGGCACATGGTGATTTATTTTTTATAATCACTATTTAGTCATTAGAAATCTTTTGTTCATTTGATTCAGTAACAAGGTGTAGCAGTAATCTTATTATGATAAGCAGCTAATATCCCGAGTAACTGCAGTGTGCACCATGGACAGCAGCTAGGTGGGCTATGAGTGACTCAGTAAGGTCCTGATAGTTTGTCCCAGGTATCTAGAGCCATGCTGACTGCAGTACATTCCACAGTTACTGCAGGATGCATTGAGGAGGGTCGATAGAGCAAACACAATGATCAAGGTGGTCCCACAGATGCTCAGAATCCCACAGGAAGCCAGGGTAGTCTTTAGAAGTCTTAGTTATGCTCCTCCAACCAATGTGAGACATTTGTAGCTGTATGACATGTTGCATTGTCTTGCTGGAAGATTCCATCTGCCTCAGGGGAGACAATCAGCATGTACACTATATTGCCAAATGTATTCACTCACCCAATCTCAAGTGGTGTTTCAATCACTTCCATGGCCACAGGTGTATAAAACCAAGCATCTAGGCATGCATTGTGCACATTGGTGGCCAACTTTCTGCAGAGTCATTCGCCACAGACCTCCAAAATTCACATGGCCTTCAGATTAGCTTAAGGACAGTGCACAGAGAGCTTCATAGAATGGGTTTCCATGGTGGAGCAGCTGCATTCAAGCCTTACATGACCAACCACAATGCAAAGTGTAAATGCAGTGTGAATGCAGAGGTGTAAAGCACACTGCCACTGGACTCTAGAGCAGTAGAGACATGTTCTTTGGAGTGATCTCCGTCTGCCAATCCAATGGACGAGTCTGGGTTTGGAGATTGCCAGGAGAATGGTACTTGTCTGACTTTACACTTGACACAGTGGAGGTGTGGCATTGTTTTTAAGAAGTTGGGCTTGTGCAGAAACTACTAAGCACATTCCTGAAGCTTGTGGAAAGCTTGTTTCCCAAAAAACCCTATAGATTGGGAATGGGATGTCACTCAAGTTCATATGCATGTGAAGGCAGACAATCAAATACTTTTGCTAATATAGTGTAGAGGTCTACCTGATCTGCAAGGATGGATTCATGCCCAAATTGGTTTAGTGTATGACAGTGTATGTATCAACAGTCCAATTCTTTTAGACACCTTCACAAAACGGAGGAGAACCCACATATCCACAAGTCTCTGAAGTGAGCTGTCAGTCCACAGTACATGGAATGTAGGATAGCTAAAATCAGCTTCACACCACAAAATACTTATCTTCATTATTAGAGCAACCGCCCCCCCACCCCATACACACGGTATGGAGGTTGCTGTAAAGTGCAAAAACATTCTCCAATGACCACAACATGCGTTAATTGCATCCTGGAGTCACCAAACCATTGAAACTATTACTTCAGAAAACAGATTCCTTGCAAGGCTTGTCTGAAGAAATCCCCTGCTGTCATAATACAAAAGGAGCTTGCTAAACATCACAGGGGCTTTACGTTTTAAAGGTGTGTGGGCAGCTAAGACAAAATGTAGATCTTTTTTTTATCAGAAAACTTCAGAGGTGGGTATGGCATAAACGCACCCATCATCAAAACAATAGTTGCACAAATAGTTGTAACCAGAAGGAATCTGACAGGAATAGATTTGACAATGTGGGACATGCAATGATTCAAGCTTCACACTCTGCTGCACATGTGATCTAAGCAAGGATGGGGCGATGAAGAACTATATGCATGCAGACCATTATGACAACTGCCCTTAATACCACGTCAGCATCGCCAAAAACTGCAATGGTGAGAATGGCAGAGAATGGCGGTGAGTCATCTTCAGTGATGAGTCCTGCTTTTGTCTTTGCATAGACGACCAACCAATCAAAACACTGCAGTCAGGTCAAGGTAAATAGTTTGTTCTTACGCATCTCACATCCAGAAGGCCTGGTGTCACTTCGTCTCCACCCCTACCACAAAATCTGCTGAAACTGCATGAGCATATTCAAGCTGCATGGGATGGATGAAGAAAGGGAACCATTTGGAACCTCTACCACTCCATGCTGAGACGTCTGGCATGTTGCATTAGCAAACATGGGGGCCCTACACCTTATATCAGTCTAAATTGATCATCATTTATTATTCCAGGTAACCTTTACCTTCCTTCTAAATAGCACTGCTATTCAGCACGTTTTTCTGGGTGCAACTATTCCTTTGATGATGAGGCTATAAAGAGTCAATAACCAAATGTATGGTGGTAGAAGTATAATGGTGTGCATGTACATTTTTATTTCCTGAAATTTTAAAAATGTTGTGAGGATACATGGTATCAGCTTGGGGAAGCTGTAACACATGGCCTGTTAAGAATGATTTGCTGTAATTCATGTTGATGTTTTCCTTTTTATTCACAGGAGAGCCAGGCCCCCAGAATGTCTGAGCATGACTATTGAACACATATTTGAAACGGATTTAGACTGCCAAAATAAGTCCCCATTAATTAATTTATTTTTGGGTAACTTAGGTAAATTTGAAAAAATAGTGCTGAAGAGAGGACTGGCACAACTCATCTTAGAAAACATAAAACTAAATTCATTTTTTTTTTAAAGTGCAAGATTTAGGTATTTGGTTTGGCATTTGTTTTTTGGCTTAGAGTTGTGTTATTTATTAAGGACCCTTCTGTGCTCAATATGGCAGCATATAATCACAGGGTACAGCATGAAAAGAATATTACTGATAAGGATCAAGAACTTATAAAATAGTTTATAGAATTTTGTGCCAAATTTTCATAGACACAGAGAATGAAAGCTAACTTGCATAAGAATCATGGAAAAGAGAAGCATGGAGAAATGATCCAAACCATAAATGTCATCTGCGAAACATGGTGTTATAGATGGCTGCCAGTGAAACTGACTCACTTGTCTTTATTGATGTGACTCCTGACGGCAGCAGCAGGATGAATTCTGTACTGTATAAAAACATTTTAACTGATTCAACCAAATGCTTCTAAACACATTGCACATTAGCTACTATGTCATATTGCAGCAAGACCATACCACCAAACATGATGCTACAGTGACTATTTAGGACCATGTGTTCTTCATTGGCTACTTCAAAATGTGTAGGCAAGAGTTTGCTGACTAAAGACTGAAGGCACAAACCTTTACGACAAGCATGAAATGGAACAAAGCTGCATTATAGAGCTGGCAGAGCTTTGACCAGGGAAGATACCCAGCTTGCTTGGCTTGGTGTGCCAGAAAGTGCATTAATGTTCCGTCTCTATTTTCTAATCCTCTGGCAGTTGACCTTACTGCATGGGAGGCAGCACACTTCTTTGGAGAAATTCTTTCACTTCCAAGACCCCACACAACTCAGCTTCCAAAAGCTGAGTGCAATAATAACATTCTATTTATATTTCATCTGTACACAAGAAGCACATTTCTAATCTATATTTTTAACACTGCACTCATGATCACTCATCAATAGTAGCATTCCTATACCAGAAACCCGGCATCTAATATTCATCCAAACATTTGGTCCACTCCCTCAAACATATTTATCTAGCACTTGCAACACAAACCAGTAACTTTTGATTTCAGTGATCCATGTTATTGGCTTCCACTTGCTCTGACAGGCTATTAATCTTGGTGGGGTTTTTCGTCCGCTGCTGCCGGCTGCTATCAGTGGCTAAATTAGCAGTCTGGCTTTGTGTCCCCACTTTAGCATGAAATTGAGCATCATTGTTGTATTCATCATCTTTAAAATCCTTATCTGCTGTGCAGCACCGCCTTTCAGAAACAGTTTTTCTCTAGGAAATCCATGATAAGGATTCCTTTCCCCCCTAAAAACAAAAACAAAACATTACTCTCTGGCTGCAGGAAACAGCCTCATGCATTGTTTCTTACACCCTTCATCCCTAAAGTGAATCCTTTTAAATTCCAAAGGATGAAAAAAATGACAAAACGTAGAACAACAGATGTATTTACAGCCATCCTAAGATTTCCTTTCTTTTCACCTTTACTGTTGACATGATTCCTATTTGCAGAGCCGTAAAGGTATATTTTGATGGGCCGAGTACAGATTTGGAGGCACTGACACTACAGATAAGACAACCATGTGGAATTATCACTATGGCATTATAGTTTTAATAGGAATTGTCTCACCTACAATAAACCAGCCTACGTTTAAAGCATTTTTAGGCATTAATGTATCAGTCTCAACCTTTGACAGATTTCCATCATCGTCTCTTTGATCAGTGGAGGATTTTTTCCTCCCAGAACGCTGTTCAATATGAATGTTAAGCGATAATCATATTCTGAGGTATTGATTATTTCTCTCAGAGACACCCCTGGGTACAGTTTAATCTCAACCTAGATTAAACCCAGCCCCATCGCAAAGCTGATGGGCTCCTGGAGAGCAAGCATTAAACATGCAGCACTTCAGGTGCAGCTTCCACTCGGCTGGAGGAGCAGCACAAGGCTTTGTGCAAGGACAAAACGGCCATAAATCTGTACATGGGTGAAAGCTGTTAAAAATGAATAAAGTCCCAGCTGATGACAGATAAGGCATTTCCAGACTATGACAGATAGGTTCCTGGAGAATCACCTATATACGCCAGCAAAATTCCATTCCGTCACTCAGATAAGAGACAAGTGATAGGAGATAGTGATCTGTGTCAACACACAAACTAAATTAAAAATGGGAAAAACGGGAACTTAAGATTTGATACTATCAGGACACATAATGCAATTCATTCTGTTAGCATTACACGTTTAACTTCTAAGGTTATGGATAAGAGAGGGAAGAAAGTTGTTGATTAATAGTTAAGGGTAAAAGCATTGTTATTCACAAGGGCAGTACGTAGTCACCCTGCAAGCAGTAGCACTGTGTCATATGGACTATTTTGAATTTGTGTCTCATTAAGTACACTTCCTTGCATCTACATTCATTGTCTGTTTCAGCTCCACTTACCATATAGATGCACTTTGTAGTTCTAAAATTACAGACTGTAGTCCATATGTTTTGCTGCATAGGCCTACTTTGTTATTCCTCTTTTATCACCACAGAGCATTATTTGGGTGATGGATCATTCTCAGCACTGCAGTTAAACTGGAATTGTAACCTAATCCACAGCATTAACATGTTAAAGTGATTTATTTGCTGAGTCAGTGCCATACATGCTTGCTCTATATTGATCAGGAGACACTACATGTTTAACATGATCACCACTCACACTGGCTTTGTGTTCCAAAAATAAAAAAAAACAGAAAAGGAAGTAATAACAGACAATCGCTAGCTCATTCAGACCAATCAAAAATGAGCTAGAGAGCAGTCTGCCTTACTATTGGTCAGTGTCATAGGATATATCAAATTAGGTGTAAAAATATGAAACATTTTGACCATAGACTTTTAGGAGGAGTCTCAGGTACCATAACTGATGTTGTCTGGTCCGTGCATTAGCTTCATTGTCAGCTGTAGTGTTAGTCTTAGGCTACTAGCAGTAGCTTCTCTAAAGGACACTTTAGTCAAACCTCCTCCGTCCTGCACATGAACACCTCCCTGGTTTGGTTAATGTAAGGATGATTTCCAAAATATTTCTCTGTTTTTGATTGACCTATATTTATGTCCCCAGTTTTCAAATATGGAAGTATGCAGCGAATACAGACAGTTTATTTTCAATAGAAAAATATTCAACATTTACACTTCTATGTTCCGCTTCTTTGTTTACCTTTACATTTGCTTTTATATTCTGATAGCAAAAAAAAGGAATTCCTGATTATCATCATCATCTTTAATTTCATCTGTATTGGGAACTGTGTGAAACTGTGCTCGGACAGTGTCAAATAAAATGTTTTCTGTGGAGGATTAAAAAGAAGTTTGTTACTTGCTTCTTGCCGTTTTTCTTGCCATTTCAGAAGCAAGGACTGTTCTTTGCAACCAAAACAGCACAGGGGCTCAAAGTACCCAGATCCTATTGTTTTTCAAGGAACTGCAGTTGAGACAATCAATGAAAAATAGCCACTGGCTACAGCATTATCAAAGCACAAACAAAGCAAGTTGTTGCAGGGATCTAGCAAGCTAGAATCCCAATTAGGCAAGGATTAATGAAAAGAATTCTCATCCATCTCCACACGCTAGGCCTGTATTTGTAAACTCTGCCTGCTTGAACGTGTTAATCGGGAGGGAGGGGGAGTTTGCATGTTATGTAAAGATTTTATGCATGCTAATGAGTCTTAATTGTCAAGGCTTACTGAAAGCAATCAGTAAGCTGAAAGTGCGGTCTTTCCTGAAGACGTAGATGTGCTGGGTATAGACAGTATACTATCTGTTTTGGAACAATGGCAGGTGGTTTCTCTGCGAGACCATGTTTTCCAACTCCTCTATGAGGGCCAAACTCAGGCAATCAATACTTGTTTACGGCACACCATTTTGGGGAGCAGGCTGCAATGTTCAACAGAGCCCAGCTTTTGATTTCTATCTATGCGTCTACATAAGGAGCTATTGATTAACTCCACATCTCACTCCAATCCCATCATTCCCCTTCACCTCCAGCCACTTGAAAATTGTGCTTTGTGACGCAAATGCAGGAGACCTTTACAAGTTCATTTTCTTCTCTGAAGCACCATTTTTTTCCCCCAGCAGAGTATTGTGATGATATTAAAAGCACTGAATGAGAAATATGAGGTCTTTGGTACAGGACTGATAAATCGTTCAGAATTCATCTACTGTTCTTGGAAGGAAACAAAAGGCAGGGTAATTTACATTCATAATAGGATGAGTTTCACAGTGACTAATTCACCTCATGCACATAATGATAAGCAGTTCTATGAAGGGGTGTAATAAAGGACAAAAGTTGTGTTCATTAAAATGTTTATGCTTTACTTTAAGGCATGACGGTTTGTGATATTCATTATTCTCTTCTTTGTATTTTATAGATACAGATGGTCCATGCTGGGAAAAAAGAGGTTTTGCTTTAATACTCTGTTGAATCTGACCATGACCATGATGGTCAGTAGTATGTGTGCAGCGTGGGGTGTGCTGCAGGCTCTGGCCATGTGCAAGGTTTCCTTAGAGGAGGCTGGGAGGTATATCCAAGACTTCTGGTGTGAGGGAGGAAAAGCAGGTTTAGTACAAATGAGCTCCCTGGACTCCAGCATCGTATCCTCTTATACAAACACACACACATACACACACACACACACACACACACACACACACACACACACATACAAAAAAACACAAACATACACACTTCCCCACTCACACTCATATATAATCAACATTTCATTGTTCTCAGTGCAACCACATGCAACTGTTACTTAGTTTCTTGAACTCGTCTGGCTTTGAGTCTATCTACCACATTCTATCGTCTGCTCTTGGAAGAGTGAAAACAACACAGACGAGTAGATGAGTCATTTGCAGAAAACATGGCTTGGCAATAAATTAGTGTGGATTTTCACAGTGTAGTGTAAATGAGAGATAATCACCTGCTGTTTATGAAATAAATAAATAAATAGATTTTAAAAAGCTCAACAAATAAACCACTATCTTCAGCTTTCTGTCTGGTGAGGTAAATGCACACCTGTCTCCCTAAGTTCAATTTAAAAAATCAGTATGACTCTTGAGAGCATTTACTTCATCTTTTTTTGTCCTAATACATTTTTGATTGGACTATTAATTTACCATGAATCAAGTAAATCAATCACTGTTTCCTTAATGTATCTGCATTCTTATGGGAGTGCTTGCATACAGTATGTGTAAACAGCCTATTTTAATCAGTGTAGCAGCCCATTAATCAGCATAATTAACTGAAATGAATTGTGTCGAATGCATATTCTTTTCTGTTGTAAGTCATATATTCTTGTTTTGTGTTTTGTGTCACAACAGAATAAAATACCTGACATTAAATTTATTTATGATAAACATGTTAAACGAAAAAAAAGAACAGCAAAAGTGTTAGGCTCCCAATCATTCATGGTTGACATGGATGCCTTTATGCAATATGCAGTGCGGGCTGAGTTCATGATCACAGCCAGTAGCAGTCATGGATTAGGACAGCGGATCCTACTATTTGGACAGGCAGAATGATTTTTTAAAATGATAGAAGTAGAGGTGAAGTGATGTGCTTCATTGTTGATATTGAAGTACTATGTTCAAGCATCTGTCATTGGGAAACATCTCTCTAGTGAAGTAGAGAAGTGATTAGGGAGTGTCTCTGTACAGAGTAGAGAAACAATTAAGGAACATCTTTGGAGTAAAGTAGAGAAGCAGTTAGGGAATGTCTCTGTATGGGGTAAAGTAGAGAAGTGGTTAGGGAACATCTCTGTACAGAGAACTGCAGAAAAGCAGTTAGGAGACGTTTCTGTATGGAGTACCACCGAGAAGCAGTTAGTGAACATCTCTGAGTGAAGCAAAGTAGGAAAGTGGTTAGGAAACGTCTCTAAACAGTGTAAAGTAGAGAAGTGGTTAGGGAACGTCACTGTACAGAGTAAGATAGAGAAGTGTTTAGGGAACGTCACTGTATGGCACTGTACGGAGTATGGCCCAGAAGCTGTTAGGGAACATCTCTGAATTAAGTAAAATAGAGAAGTATTTAGGGAACGTCACTGTATGGCACTGTACGGAGTATGGCCCAGAAGCTGTTAGGGAACATCTCTGAATTAAGTAAAATAGAGAAACGGTTAGGGAACGTCTCTGTACAGAGTAAAGTAGAGAAGCAGTTAACATTTACAACTTAGCCTGTTCGTTTCTTTCCTTCACTCTAGGGTTAGGGTCAGGGGTAGGGTTAGGTTGTGTGGGTGATTTCATGTAGTTGTGGTGTTAACCATAAGTTCTATGGCTATTGGTGACCATGACCTGTGAGCCAGTAGCCCCTGCCCTGTGATCTTTAAAAGAGCCTTTGACTGTAAACAGCTTTGCCTGCCATTATTGGATCTCTAGGCAAGTTCTGCCCCTGAAGTCTACCTTTATGTTCACTTGAGAATCCCAGCCCAGGTTATCTGAGATGAAGAACCGATTGAGGACATGATTTGCACACAGAGCTTTGTAGCTAATTAAGTGGCAAAGCTACCTGTTTTTCCTACGTTCTGTAGATTCGGTGTCACACAGTGAATTCCACAAAGAAATGTATTCAGCTTGGATGCAGTCAGCTACGCATCCCACTGAACAACAAAGCAGCACCCATAACACTGAATTCTCCAAAGCGTTGAATGAACGTGCTCTGAAACAGCACAGAGTGAGCTGTGAATGCACATGCCAGCAGTGAATGGTATATGGAAAAGCTTGATTGACAATCACTTCCTGTGTGTTAGACCCACCCTTTCCGTCAGAATTCGGAGTTTGTAAAAGAGTTTGTAAACATCTTTTGGTACTGGTAAAAGTGTTTAATTTCATCGTTTTTAATTTTTTATTTGTTAAATTTTGTTTTCTTGAATGTAATTTTTTAGTTTGTAAATAGTCTCAAAAATGGCGCCGAGTACGGCTGCTGTGTCGTGGAACCCTTTCACTCTTTTTTGTTGTTTTTGTGTTTGTTTGTAACTACTTTTGCACTAAGTGTTGTTAGCTCTTTGTATATGACAGACAAATACTTTTACAAATTAGATCGGCCGGAAACCAGACTGTGAGTTTCTCAATGCAGATTCGTTTGGGAACACCGATGAGGTCCCATTCATTTGGGCTGGCCGGCCGAGGAAACGCCGCAGACGCCGGAAGAGGGGAAGGAAAGTCGGCGTCCTGGTCAGGCTGAGACGGCGTGCCAACCGCCCCCCACTACCCGCCATACTTCGATCCAATATATAGTTGCTGGACAACAAAATCAGCGAACTCAGGGCACGGATCTCGTTCCAATGAGTAACATGGTACTGCTTTACACTGTGTCTCACAGAAACCTGGCTATTGCCGGAGATTCCGAACAAAGCCATCGAGTCTGTCAGGTTCTCTGTGCACTGTGCGGACAGAACAAAGGACCTCTCCGTTTCATGATCAACAATGCTTGGTGTGATCAGAGACATCTACACTTCACTTGTTGCTCGCCGGACATAGAATATCTTATCATCTCATGCAGACCGCTGTGGCTGCCGAGGGAGATTTCGGGAGTCATTGTCACCACCGTGTGCATTCCACCGCAGGCTGATACGGACCTGGTGCTCAGGAAACTGTACGAGGCTGTTAACAGACAGGAGACTGCGCGCCCGGAGGCCGGCTGTATTGTTACCGGGGACTTTAACAAAGCGAACTTTAGGAAAGTTGAGCCAAAGTTCATCCAACGTGTCTCATGCTGCACGAGAGGATCAGGCACGCTGGATCACTGCTACACTCCTTTTCCGCGATGCGTACAAGGCCCTCCCACGACCTCCGTTTGGCAAATCAGATCACTCCTCCATCCTACTTCTGCCTACCTATAGGCAGAAGCTGAAACAGGTACCGCACACTAACAGGGAGGTCCACCGCTGGTCAGACCAATCAGATTCCATGTGAGCACAGGGCTAAGGTGGAGTCACAGTTCAACACCACCAACACGAGAAGCCTGTGGCAGAGCTTAAACACAATAACAGACTTCAGGAGGGAAACTCGATCTGTGGATAACATCAGTGCTGCGCTTCCAGACGAGCTGAATACCTTCTATGCTCGTTTTGAGGTAAACCACACCGTACTCCCAGAAAGAGCCCCTGCTACCGCCGACTCAGCCCCCTACTCTGTCTCCGTGGCTGACGTGAGCAAAGCTTTCAAGCCTGTCAACATTCGCAAGGCAGCCGGACTGTATGGCATACCTGGACAAATCCTTAAAGTATGTGCACATCAGCTAGCGGGAGTGTTCACATACATCTTCAACCTCTCTCTCTCCCTGTCAGTTGTGCCAGCACTGTGCCAGTTCCAAAGACAGCCAAGATTACCACCTTAAATGACTGGCGCCCAGTTGCTCTGACCACCGTCATAAGCAAGTGCTTTGAGAAGCTGGTTAGAGACTTCATCTGCTCCTCGCCACCCTGGACCCACTGCAGTTCACCTACCGACAAAACAGATCCACTGATGATGCAATAGCCTGACACTGCACACTGCCCTCTCCCATCTGGACAAAAAGAACACATATGTAAGAATGCTGTTTGTGGACTATATCTCAGCATTCAACACCATCGTCCCGTTGAGACTTGACATCAAGCTTTGCTGAAAGTAGCTGGATCTTGAAATTCCTGTTGGATCGATGCCAGGTGGTGAAGTTGACTGGCATCACCTCCTACTCACTGACCCCTAGCACTGGAGTACCACTGGGGTGGGTGCTCAGCCCTCTCTTGTACTCCCTGTATTCCCCCTGATTGTACAGCCAGACACAGCTCCAGTATCATCATTAAATATGCAAATGACTCTACAATTGTGGGCCTGATGTGTTCTGTGTTCACATCATAGAGGAACTCACATGGATTGAACACACCTCTTCTTCCTCAGACAGCTAAGGAGGTTTGGCATGAACCCCTGCATCTTCAGAACATTCTACACATGTACTGTGGAGAGCATTTTAAGTGTCCCCATCACCGTCTCCATGGTAAGCACTTTACGTTTATTATATTTATACTTGCACATATAGACTGACCTACTGTTATCATCTTCCATATTGTATATCTGCAGTTTCTCTCTCTCTCTCTCTCTCTCTCTCTCTCTCTCTCTCTCTATATATATATATATATATATATATATATATATATATATATATATATATATATATATATATATATATATATATATATGTTTTTCATTGGACAGTGACGATATATATACATATATATATATATATATATATATATATATATATATATATATATATATATATATATAAATATATATATATGCTCTGTATATACCCTGCATCTCTCATCTACCTCAGCCTTACCATAGTGCTATATGGAAATGTGTACATCTGTATATATCATAGTTTTTATTCATAACTTTATATTACTGTTATATAAAACTGTATATTAGGATAAACAGAGATTTTGTGCTTAGTATTGTATATATTTATTGTCTAATGTATTTTTTTGTATTTAAGTACTGTAAGGAACTACGTGCAAGTTTTTTACTCACCTTCACACCTGTAAAAAAGGTGAATAACAATAAAGTGATTTGATTTGTTTTTATTTATGTTATTTTGTTTTCTGAAATGTTAATTTGTGTGGCCCTTCTTGTGGCCACCGTACTGTATGGAGTAAAGTAGAGAAGCCTGCGGATCCCTGAGTGCAGGTTTGAGAACCACTAGACTGAAAAATACTCACAGTCAGTGATCCTATTATTCATTTTCATGACGTGGTGGAAAACACTTATGCTGCAATTAAAATTTTGAGTAAACTAGAGTCAGAAAGTCAGAAACCAAATGACATTGACAGAAGGTCTTTAATTACATCAAAACCTCTGCTCAAACAAACTAATTGTTTACAAGACAGTTAATTAATCAATCAGTCTTAATTACCGGCCACTTACAGTTCAGGGAAAACAATCAGTGACCCACACTGATCTATCTGGATCACCTCGTGCTCTTAGGAATTAAATGGCAGACAGGACAACAAATACACCAAGAGACCTCCAACCACATAAACACTTAAGTGAGCAAAAACACACTTGCATGCGCGCACACACACACACACACACACACACACACACACACATAACCCACCCACCCAAGGTTCAATTCTTATTCAGGTAATGGTCATGCTGTCTGAAGTTATTTCCTCAATCAGGAAGCTGTAAAGGTGGTCATTTACTCCAAATGGACTGCTGCACAAGTGGCTTGAATGGAACACTGAAAGGAATGACTTACAATGAACACATGCCCGCACTAACCCATAAATACACACTAGGAAAACAAATTGTATATGTGGCCATGAAAATGATGATAAAGGTCATTAGGCTGCACAAGATTGACAGCAAAGCCTTTACACAAAATTACATCATATACACTTTTCCTCCCCAGTCTACCTCTAATGTTTCATGTGTCTAATCTGAACTTTGAAAGTGCCACAGCCACAGTGCCTCACCCTTCCAATTTTTCTTCTCCCTGCATCATTCATATGAGTTTTGGTCATCCTCGTATGTATATGACCAACTGCTAGGAAAACTCAGCTCATCAGATTGTTGCTAGACAATACTATCCAATGTGTGAAATGCTTTGGTGAGGGTATGCAATGAAATGACAAATGACTTTACTTTTAATGACAAACGAACCACAGAAAGATTGAACGATGTTGCCATTTTTGCAGTATTAAAGAATGAGGTGAGGAAAAGCAATAAGACCTAGAAGAAAAGAAAGAACAGCATGTAAATGTCACAGAAATCTGTCAAGAGAAAATGGAAGCTAGATTGTCCAATGTTTTCTCAAATCAAAAGGACCCATCGTGGTCTGGTTCCACCCTGGACTTTTACCCTGTCTCTTGTTATTCATCATCACTGCCTGTACATGCAGTCCTTGTCTTTTTTTAAATTCCAGCATTTTAGTGATGTTTTAATTTTTGTTTTTCTTCTTTCTAAAACATTTTAATTTAAGTCTATGAACAGTAATTATCTGTCTGAATTGAATCTGCCCTTTTTGCCCTTTAAAAAAGCCCAGCCATTTTGCAGATTACTGTTACATAAAACACAATCTTAAAAAATAAAAGTGTTTGAAAGTGTTTCTTGGACTGATGCTAAGTGATGGACTAGAATAACTACAATTGGGTCCCTAAAAATCCAATAAATGTTTGAAAGAAGAGCTGTCATTGTAGTGGACATGTATAGACGTTCAAGGTGTACAGAACCTTTGAGCCAAGTATTTTTTCAGAGGAACACATGCATGTCGTCATTCACTTGGGAAACTTTGTTTGAAAGATTGCATCAAATTCACAATTAAAGGTAATGCTAAGGTTGTCAGTTATCTTCCAATGATTTATTTATTTATTTACTTCCAGGGTGAACTGCCTTCTAGTAGCAAGTGTGGGTTTATGGACTCATGATAGTTGTTTCAGTATTCATCCTGACTTCAGACAGCCATGTAATCATAGATGCGAACCACAAACACAGTTTCATAGCAAGGGATGTTCCCATCACTCTGGCAGACTTAAAACCGGGAAGATCAGCGAAAACGAGTGAACGTTCACAACTGCATGTGCCACTGCACTGTTTCTTAACTTTATCTTGTACAACAGCAGTTATAAACTGGGGGATGCTAGGAGGCTACAGAATGGTCATGAAAGTTGTGTCTCTATTCAGCAGTTTTTCCATTTTGTGAGCTAAAAGAGGGAAATTTAAAAAACCCTGCTCTTTAAATGAACAAATTTCTAACCACCTCTCTAACGTTAAGATACTTTGATACGGAAATGTACTAATTCTATGTACTACACCATCTCCTCAATTACAATAAGTACTATCTTTATATCACTCTGAACACTGTTTCAGTGCTAGGGTTCCATGAATGCTTTTGGAGGTAGAAGCAAAGCTTAATCGTGAATAAACTTATTCAAATTTCAGTGAAGTAGATTTAACGGCATCTAGGCTTAAACACACAAAGCTGGCCATAGCTATTATTAGTATCCACACATACATATGTGCATACGTACATCAGCAGTGATTTATTTTATTGTTTGGATATGAAAACTAATCTTTGTTTTTCCAGCTAAATTTTAGTCAACAACAGCAATCATCAGACTGCACTCAAGCTGAGGAAAATGGTGAAAAATACTAATTTAAAACCAAAATCTATAATTTATTCCCCCTCACCTCCACATGCTGTGCCAAAGCATTGGCCTGTGATCGGCTGTTTGCATCTCAGTCTAATGGTGTCTTTCTTGATAGGCAGGTAGTCCTCGGTCACATTTTGCAGTGAAAAGCACCAAATCCTGCTGATAGCTGCAACCAGGGATTGACTACCTACACAAAAAGCAGTGATTCCAGCCTTTGTTGAACTAAATTGTTCTACAGATGAAACTGCACCTTTCAATGAGAATCCTCTGTTTCTGAGGAGATTGTCTGTGTCCAGCACACTGAAGGTCATCAACAAACTAGTTCCACAAACAAAGCACTAAACTCCTTCTCCAAACATAACAGGTCCCATGTGATGTACAATGATGATTTCTACGATGGTTAGCGCTTCAGGTAGTGGAAAGGTTACCAGCTGTTTTTTGCCATGAAATAGATGTGAAGCAGATCATACTGTACATGAATTATTCCACAGAAGTTGTGTCTCTCTTAATAAAATCTCTCTTAGTACAAGCTATATATCAGTACATAAATGAATAATTGAAATATTTTTTTTTATGTTTTATTTTATTTATTTTTTTATATTTGTTTGATATAAAGCGATATAACCAAACAACAGGACTTTAATAAACGAATCAACAGATTTGGAAAAAAAATATGGGTATATGTGGTGTTATGATTAAGTTTAAGTTAATCATAACACCATGACCTTTGAAATGACTAAGAAAGTTATTATGTTTATTTAAAAACAAATGTATTGAAAAAATATGGATATCTGCCAGCTTTTGTGTATTACACACCCAACATAACAAACAATTATGATTTTGCAATTACATTTTTCTGATATTTCTGTTATGATAGTTCTATTGTTTGCATTCTTGATTTTGCAAAGGAGTGTGCATGTGTCTGTAAATGCCCGTCACTGCCCTGTAATAGCTTATGGGCCTGTAGGGTGTCTCCTGCCTTTCAGTTCTTAAAGCTGGGATAGGCTCCAGCATCTCCCAGAAGGATTAAGTGGTTTAGAAAATGAGTATGGGAACAAGTGAGTAAATGAATAAATGAAAAGAAAGGGTTTTAAAAAAACTTTTCACTTTACATCTCTTCATTTTCACCACTGCAGGTCATTTCCAAACAGTTCACATGAATTTATCCTTTAATCTGGATCTTGTCAATACATTATCAGAATAAAATCAAAGGCTTTATTTTTATTTTGCCCCTGTTATAGACATAAACATTATATCATTCTTCACACCTTGAAAGTGTAACATCATAATACAAAATACCATGCATTAGGAATGACCTCTAAGTTTGGTTTTTGCTCTGTTTGTCTGGCAGCAAGCCATGCTCTGAAGAGCATAATCCATTAAGCACTGCCTTACAGTCACTGCCTACAGTCAGGAAGTTGCTCAGACTGATAACCGAGCTATGCAAATATAATAATACATGCAAACAACATATTCCAATTAGAACACAATCCAGTTAGAGAGAATGTAAAATATTAGCCAGGTAATAGAGAGTCAGTTAATGTTTTTTTTTTAGCAGTTTAGTTTTGAAAGTGTGTAAGATGACTGGGTGAATAGTATATTTGAAGAACAACGTGTGTAAAAATACTGCCTGATGTAAAAGCCTGTTTCTAAGTGAAGTTTTGTGCATAGACATTGATGGACACATTTACGTATTCTTGCTGTGACCCTGTATTCACAAAGAATTTATTTGAGTTTGTCCACTCTGTAGATCAGCAAACTCTAGTCCTTGCCCTTACATACATAGACTCAGACAAATGCCACACCTATGTTACACAAGTGGACATTTGCAGCAGAAAAGGAGGAAATGACAGTGGGGAGTGAATTATTCAAATTGAACAAATTAACACACAGTTTGAGCTAATCATTAGCCATGCAAACTTTGCAAAACATTTTTTTATAAAGTTTGAGCATAACATGCATAACATGTGAGTACTTACTTTGCCTGACTATAAACTTGGAGAGGAACTGTGGTGAGAAGTCTTTGTTTTTGTTCCTCATAGCTGTGTAGCCTTTAGCATGCTAACGCGCCAGCTGGCAGAGGAAAGTGATGAAGTTGGATCAGCAGTCGTGCATAGCAGATGGAGTGGTTTGTAACTTAAAGCCCAGTAAATCAAATGTCATGGTTGTGAAATGTTAAGCATTCTAAAGAAGTTAATGATTTCTGGGGAAGGTTTGCTACTGAAGTTGAAACTGGTGTTCGCTTGATCCCTCACCCCTCCGAGGGCTCATCTAACACCCATCACTTGAACTAATGAAGTAATGGAACATGGCCCATAAGATGGTGCTGGGGAAAAATGATGAGGCCAGGTGGACGAGAGCTTGTCAAACTACTGAAATAGAAATGGTGCTGGAGATCTACCTTACTGTGTCCAGCCACAATTTGCCACACCTGCTTCAGCTAATTAACTTCTACAAAAAAAAAAAAAGATTGGCTCAATCAGGTGTATTAATGTTATGCAAGGGAATGTTATACAGGAAAATAAATTTTATGGAAGGTAAATGACAACTGATATAGATCATTGCCTCCTCTTTTCCAAAATCTTAACACTGTAAAATAAGTAAAACCATACCAAGTTCCTCACAAATGTATGCAATTCAAATAAATACAGACTCTGAAAGAGCTTCAGACTGGTGTAACAGTTGAAAAGACATTTAACTGCAAAGGCCTTTGAAAGAAGTGCGTTTGATTCCCTCTGGATTTGTTTTTGGTGAAGTAGCATTGTTATTTGAGGTTATGCCATATCCCACATTTCACAACCTTCAGTGTTAAGGTTTTGGAAAATGTTGGTGTGTTGAACAGATCCAGTTTCATAGCCAATAGCTATTATTCCAATTTTTCTGAATAAAATGAATCTTAAATTCTGCTGATGCAGCAAGTGTCACTCTCGGTTAACATGAGGTGAAATGAGTCACCTAGTACCTCTAGATATCAGGTAAAGCAGGCAAAGATAACACCCCACCTTTTCAGTTCTCTCCAGATCAAATGATGGAACTAAGTGTAATCTCAGCATATTACTGTAAGTTTATGCTCTGGCTAATTCTTAAATGTTATCTGGATGACTGCATTTGTTCTGCTGGAACTTGTTTTGCATTCTATCTATTTTTGTCATAAAATAATATTGATCTAGTGTCACGCCTGCTGGGTCTCCTCTCATTCCCAATCTCCCGGACTCCATTTCCCATAACCCACCACTCAAGGACGTCACAGTCACATGTCCACCATCTCGCAATCCCGTTCCGTGTCTCAGATCCAAGTCTCCAGAATTTCACCTGTAGCTGATTAGTCTGTTAATACTCCTCTCTCCCACTGACCCGTTGTGAAGTATTGTTACCTTGTGCGTACTAAGCGTTTTCCTCTCTGGTGTTATTCTCGTTTGCTTACCTGGTTTGGCTATTTTGACTTTGTGGTTTATTCTTTTGTCTGTCCCCTTTGGATACTGTTGCTGGTCTGGTTGTTTTGCCTGGTTCTGACTTCTGCTCGTTTCCTTACTCTGACTCGGTCCTTGTCCTCTTGGTTATGTCCGTTTGTACCTTGTTGCTGCTGTGTTGTGCTACAAGCCTGTTTAATAAACCTAGCTTTTCTTGCAGCTCAGCACGCGTCACAGTCTGTTTGTCCATCCTCACATCTAGACATATAAAATATGACTTTCTTCCTGAATTCTAAGAAAATAGTATGTTTTTTAAAAAAAGCTTGAATTAGCCCTATGTGCTACCTATAGCAATCATTAGTACTAATATACACACTAGTATTAGTTGGTATTTTAACTCATTTTGTTTGTATGCATGTTTCCAGCTATAGGATAAGCCTTGTAAGATGAACATCATGTTTGCATGCATCATTTACCCATCTGAACCTGATTTGGTCCACCAACTTGGGTGAAACCCCCTTATATACAACTTTCAATTCTGTGCTATGATGTCCTGTTTATTTCTTTTAACTGTGAGTTAGTTTGTGCATGTGCACTGAAAATGCGTGGAATCCTCATGGTTAACAGACAATGTACCTCATTCACAAATCTTTCTTAAGAAGAAACTTCTTTTTAAAACCCACTATTGCAGTTTTTATGAAGCTTCTGACACTAAACAAAACTTTTCCAGACACTGGCAGGTGAGGCCTATTGTTCTGAAGAGGGGGCACCTTCCCTTATCTTCCCCTATCCTTACTTCAGTTTAGACGAGAGTCAAATACAGAAATACAAACTTGACTAGGCATGAGGCCAGGAGGTGAAGCTGTGATTTCTCTCATTTTTCTCATCTTGCTCATCTTATGTTTTTCTCTTCCTGTGAAAAACAAGGCACAGCTGCAGCCACAGTGGCAACTGAGCAAGGTGAAAATAGTCACACAGCATGGAGCTTTTCACTCTACTTTCAGCCCTCCCTCAGACTCCACTCTGCCTAAAAGGTTACATTGAGAATAATCATGAAAACACCCCACAATTCTGCCACAGAGCACCGGGCAAATTCAGCAGAAGACCACTAAAAAGAAAACGAAAAAAAAACAACAAAATAAAAAGGGAAAGAAACACTGGTGTGTGTGTGTGCCTCTCCTTGAATGGCCTCAACCATCAGCCCTGCCTACATTCCTCAAGCAACAAAACAATATACAGGGTCAGGGTCAATACCTGCCAAAGAATCACTGAGGTCTAGAACTGCACTGCTGCTCTTTTTACCATAGTACAGCCAGGCAAGAAGCTGATCCTTATCCATATTTATGTAAATTTGAATACATCAAAACTTTATTATAAGTGAACTTTGATGTTTACAGAACGAGGCACTAAGTGGTTTTAGTTTGATGTTGCTCTACTCTTTCTCTCTGGGTGATTTAGTACAGCTTGGGAACTTAATGTGTTGAAGGAGGCCATCCCACTTCGCAGAAGAACAAGACCTTGTTGTGCATTCACATCACGGTGAAGCATTGTTAACATCTGCAGACACAACTATTCCCTTAATACAGCCTTTTATTGTCAGAGTTTATTTATACTCAGATTACAGTAACAGAATGATACACACAGTATATGCAGATGAGCAGAAGAAGGTCCATATTTGGTTTGTTTTTGAGCTTGTACATTCTGTCTGCTGGGACAGAACCATACAAAAAATGCTGAGACATGTGTGTGTGCGGGTGTGTGTGTGTGTGTGGATATTACAGAACAAGCACTGACTATAAAAAGTAATTGCTGTAGTTTTATCTAAAGGCAGATCTAAAAGTTCTACTGGGGTGGCAAAAGAGTAGCAGGTAGAGATGTCACTGAACTACTTCTGACCTGCTGTGTATGTAATAGTGCTATGATACAGGCGTTGGACAATGAAACTGAAACACCTGGTTTTAGACCACAATTATTTATTAGTATGGTGTAGGGAGAGTTCAGGTGCACATTTAATTCTGCCGTGATTTGGGCAGCCGTGGTTTTATGTTTTTTGGATACAATCCGGGTTAGCACCCGAACCTCCCTTTCAGACAGCTTCCTCCTGCGTCCACAGTTAATCCTGTTGGATGTGGTTCGTCCTTCTTGGTGGTATGACCCTGGATACCGTGGCTCTTGATACATCACAAAGACTTGCTGTCTTGGTCACAGATGCGCCAGCAAGACGTGCACCAACAATTTGTCCTCTTTTGAACTCTGGTATGTCACCCATAATGTTGTGTGCATTGCAATATTTTGAGCAAAACTGTGCTCTTACCTGCTAACTGAACCTTCACACTCTGCTCTTACTGGTGCAATGTGCAATGAATGAAGACTGGCCACCAGGCTGGTCCAATTTAGCCATGAGACCTCCCACACTAAAATGACAGGTGTTTCAGTTTCATTGTCCAACCCCTGTATGTGGAATTCAGTTACTCACTTTACACAGAGAGACTGTGGTTTCCCCCTGTACTCCCTACCTCAACCTCATATTGGCCATATTTACAATATGAGGTTGAGGTAGGGAGTATTGGCCATATTTACACCATTTTAGGACAGCAGCTTGCACTCTCACAGAGAAGCATGGTTTTAATTCTGGCATTTACTTGGTTGTGTGAATAAGTAGCATGACACTGAAATGTCAAAGCTTACAAAGGCTTTAGATGATAACTGTAAATTACTGTGGTCAAAAAGTGCAAAACAAAGGGCAAAAAAATATATATTACATTTCAGAAAACCAAATTACAGAAGTAAAAACTAATTTATATGAATATGTGAAACACTTTACTGAAATTACTTAAATAATTGTAGTCCATTATCCTGATAAACAACTTTTAAATTCTAATTGTGACAGGCAAATACTGCACTGAAAGCATTGAAAGATTAGAATAATTTGTAATTTGCCATGAATAGGTTTAGTGCCCTACTGAACAGATAAGTACATAAATTAGATATTATTGATTTTATCATAATCATTAGACTCCTAGGCTACTAGTGAATGTTACCCAATAAACAATAATTAGTAAACATATCAATAATCAAATGTTTGATGTGGCTCAAACAGGTTATTAGCAAATTATTAATTCTCTTAGAGGTCAGATTCCTTTTTGTGTATATTTGTTATAAACGTGAGTTCTTATCCTCTTCTCTGTTGGATGGCCAGAACATGGAAGGTTTTGAAAACTACCCCTCTCCCTCCACCAATTAATTTTTCACATTTCATTTTATTTATTTATTTTTTGTGTATCTGTGTCACTTTAGTTTGCTTCCTGTTTGCCAGCTCGTTCTGTGAATTTTCTGTCCCACCTTAAATGTCTCTATTTAATTTATTATTTATTTGCCTTTTAAGGTGGAATGGAATGTTCAAATAAGTAGCTGGCCAATAGGAAGTCAATTTCAACATTGTTTAAAGATGAACACAACTATGCTCATTCAGAATTCTATAAAACTATGTGAAAAGTGCAAACATCTTCCTCTTAACCCAGACACTGTCAGCCAGCATCCGTACAAGCTGTAGTATTTAAGGTGGAACAATTGATTAAGAGGGCACACAGGAAGCTTATTTCAGCCTTGTTGAAGATTACCATCGTTTATGCCTGCTAAGAGATGATTTTAAAGGGTATGAAAAGTACCAACATCCTTTTCACACCCCGAAATGGTAGATTTCTACAGGTATAGTCTATCATTGCTCTGTCATTTGTCATTGTTTCTGTTACACAACTTGAAATTGTATGGGTATATTTTTGAGGGTTTATTTTTGGTGAAGTGCTGTTATGCAACAGCCTACAATTTTGGAAACTGCTCCTTTTACTGTCCTCTTTTACAAATGTGGGGTTTGTACATGAATGAGGAGACAACAGTGTTTGGAGTTCACAGTATGTAATTTCTATGTACTGACCTCTCATTACTGTACATGCAGTTTTCAGTCGAACTTCATCTTCACTCCATAACACCCAAAACATATCCTAACTCTCTCAAAATACAGGCAGATCTTCAGTTGCTTTGCACAGACACGTCAATTTATGACTTACTTCTAGAAGTCATATAGTTTATAAAACCAAAAATAAATATCTCCACATGGTTTACAGTGAGGCAGCCATTGTAAACCACTTGCCATCATTGATACCTCAGCACAACATGTGGTATCATTCCGTTCAAGATGACCAAAGACTGAGCTGTGTGAATTTCTTAGCACACAGATGGTGTAAAAGGTACCTGGCAGAGAAGCCAATCTTTTGTACTTGGAAGATCAAAACAACGTTCTCTTATTATTTTGATGACCACATTTTCAACCATATATGTCCAAACTTGAGTACACATAGAGAAATGCATTGACTAGATGATTGACAGTAAATGGCGGTGCAGCAGTTCCATCTGTAAAAGAACCAAGCTGAAACCGCTGCACCATTTAAGCCGGAAAGGAGCATTTTAATAAGAAACTGGAGAAGAACAAGCTAACCTCAGTTTTGTGATATTTTGCATGAAACTTTTACTGAACGGCACTCTTGTTCTATTGTGGCTCACAATTTGCATGTTTTGGGATCACTGGGGCATCTGTGGTAATATATAGACTACATTTAGGTTTCTTTGTTCTGCTTACTGTTTATATAGACTGGAAAACTACACCTCATTCTATTGCAGCTTCTAATTAATTTTCCTACAGTTATTAAGCCTTGGTAAAAAAAACAACCATGACATCTACATAGGGGTTCTGAATAGTAAGACATTACAAAAAATATATTGTTAAACCCTTCCTTTAGCAGTATTTTGCTTGTATAAATGTTACATTTATCTTTGTGACTGATGCAAATAAACATAAATAAAGGAAAAAGTAACAACAACTGATTTCTGTTGGAGGCTTCCAGTCATCGCATGAATTCCATCACCCTATCAGAATCCTTGACTCACCATTATGAAGCGCAGATTCAAAGTATTGGATAATAACTGTAAATAATACTGACCTTTTATTAGAACCAGTTTGCAAATGATTGACCAATAAACCATTACTTACTGTAGTCCACTATCCAGATAAACAACTTTTGAATTCCAATTTTGGCAGACAAATACTAAGTTAACCATTTGCAAGATTAGAATAAGTTGTAATTTGCAAAGAATGAGTTTCTAGGGCCCTACTGAATAGATAACCAGATAAATTAGATATCATTTATTGATCTTATTATAATTATTAGACTCCTAGACTACTAGTTAATGTTAACCAATTAACAATAATTAGCAAATTAATCAAAGAATGATGTGGTTAAAGCTGGTTATTAGCAAATTATAAATCTCCTTGGGGGTCAGATTGCTTTTTGTGTATGTATGTAAGTATAAATGTGAGTTCCTATCCTCTTCTCAAGATGATGCAAATTTAAAGTGACCTGTTTAAAGTGGCATAAATAAGTGCAGAGTAATTCAATTAGGTCTAAAGGCTGGTGACAGATAAATGTGTCTGCTGAATGCAAATAGATACAAACGACTGGCAGTCTAATGAAAAAGCCTATATTCCCTCTGTAGCAACCGTAGCTGGAGAGACTGCAGCTCCCAAACCTTGGAGCTGTTCACATGGACTGAGTGCAGTAGGCTGACATTAATTTCAGTATTGGGAGGTGCACTCAGATTCCGATCAGAATCATGTGGAGTATTTAGCTTGTAGAGCAGTTCAGGTTTTCCCTGGCCCCAAGTAACAAGTTCTATGTACAATACCATCTTTACATCACCATGTCTGGGCTTTTTCATGTATGCATTAGAGAAATACATGGAAAGAACTGGCAGGCACCTGACATACAACACAGTTTCACAGACATATAAAAGGAGAGGAGATGAAAATGCAACCCTATTGCAGATTTATTAGATACCACTGCAACATGATGCTTCTATGCTTTACAGGAACAGCCAAAGACATGTTGGGGTATTATGTATTCAAAGTGGGATAGCTAAGGCAGGACACATAACACAATAACAGAACAACAGAAATCAATCAGAAATCGACAAGTTACTTGTCCACACCCACATGATTTAAAAAATGTTAAGGGCATAACAGTAAAAATGTACCTTCATACGTGACACTACAGTCACCTGGACAACAAGATTAACAGCTGCCATGCTCAGCTGCCAGCTCAAATAATTCAATATAAAATAAAAAAGGGGACAGCAACAACAAACAAAAAAAAGGTGTTTAAAATACCAAACCATCTGAACCATTAGAATAAAAACGCTTAGTTTTTTTGTTCATTAAATATTTACACCATTTTAACTGTTATATAGAGTTGGAAAAACTACTTAGTAGTGATAGTTGCAATCTAAAACACTGTATAACACAGGCATACATTTAGAATTCTGCTCTTCACACATGGAGCAACACCGGTATCATCCATAAACTTGTTCTACACTGAGGAGATTATTGATTTGATAATCAATCAAAAGAGCTCAGTAACAAAGAAGTGTCTCATCATCTATGTGTACACTCAGGCTTTAGCAGTCACATCAGTGTTTGTAAAGAAACCGTTATCTGAGGTCATTTTTAGAGTTTGTCCAAAGAGTATGTTTGCTGTGTGAGTGTTTCTGTTTTTTTTTTTATTAAGTGGGAATTTAAATATTCTAAAAGTATTCTCCTAAAAGAATTCTGTACTCTGGATACATATTTTGAATACATGTTGAATTCTATTCCTGGTCATATCCCATAATACAGTCCAGTGCAGTTAAACTTCAACCTCACAGGAATTTGCCATGTTATTATAGGAAGTATTTTAAGATGAGTTGTTTCAGGATAAACTGATGAATATGTTCTAATATGAATATTGAGTATGTTACTGTGGGAAATGTGTTAAACATTGTAAAACCCTGATAATAATTAAACTGTAGGCAGAACCATATCCTAATAATTAGACCAGTGTAATTAATCAATATTAAATACAAAAACATGTCATTATTGACAATTAATTAGTTTAAATCATTTGAAACCCCTAATTAAATCATTTTGTTTAAAACTCTACTGACCTAACATACTATTCTTCTTCCCTGTAGACCAAAACCACATGTTCTGATTTTTATGCTGAGAGTTCTGCCTATGAATATGATGTTAAAAATATTTTCTCACCCTCTTCCATACCCAGTGTTAATACCCAGCATTCTGGGATGGCAGATTAATTGTCTTAAAAGCTGTGATTGTGGTTTTAAACAATTTGTGGTTTTTGGCATGGCTCTCACAAGCTTAGAGGGAAAAGGGGGAAGCAAACAGCTTTCAAATGGCTTCTAGACTCGCTTTCAGAACATGCTAATAATCTTATTTTCATCAGACTGTTTAAGAGTTGACAGTAAACCTGAGATGCTCTTCAGCAGTTCACTGTGGGTGCATGATTATCATTGATAAATAGCAATAAAATATAAAACTCTAAAAAGCATTGCAGGTTGTCCGCGCTGTGGTCAATTAATGTGTAACATGATAGCAAAGGGAGAGATATGTAGTGCGGAGGTTAAGTGGGACCTGTGTGTTGTGTTTTTGCTGCAGGAGCGGGCAGCGAGCGATGATGGTAGTCTGGTAGTCTGCATGTGTTTCTCTCTCTGAAGCTGACCTTGAGTCTGTCCTCTACTCTCCCGGCCTAGCTTTCAAAGAACCCTCTCTATGTATGCTAATGGGAACTGTGGCAAGGGAAAAAACAACAAAAAAAAACTAATGTTGCTTTCCTCTTCTATCTCTGTTCCTCTTCTGTCTGGTCTTTTCTTCTGCATTTCTAAAGTTGATCTTTCTCACTTGGCTGTGGAGCATCAAGAAGCATATATTCATTATCTGTCATCATATTCATTTCTATGCTAATGAGAACCATGCCCGCTGAAAATCTGTTTCAGTTTCTCAAATCAAAATAAGTGGCAATCAGGTTTTGTTTGTCTTGGGGTTTCTTTTGAAATGAGTGAAGACATTTCCAACATCCACTGATTTGTGCAAGCTGCATTCAATAAATCACACTGCATAAAAGCCAAATAATGCAGTAATAATCTGATACTGAGATGTGCAAGAAGACAGAATAGTTTTACATTAAAAGCAAGAATATAGATCCACAATAAACTCAGATGATCAGCTCCTACACATCACAACTAAAGGAACATAGGGAAAGTTTAGGTGTAGAGACTGACCAGGCCTCCTAGATTTTACATTTTTACACAGCTTTTAAAAAGATGTAGGATATTTTTGAAGGTACAGGAGAGGGTTTTATTATGACACAACTTTCATGACAAAACAATCAATAAAACATGATCCAAAATGACTTGTATTACTTTATATTTAACTTATATTAAAATTTAAGAAAGCTTTTTCTTTCTCTCATAAAGTCACAAATACAATGACACGTTCCTAATGTCAGACAGAGATTTATAGATAGTTTGATCAGTATTTGTGCATCTAATAATCACATATCTTTTGTTATGGAGCATTATGCTGAATTTTGGTTTTAATATATATGACAGTGACAAAATAAACATACCATGCTGTACGGTATTGTTTGGAGCCATTTGGAAAGGGAATGTATTTCTGCACATACAAATACCATGTATCTTTAGATCATTAGATCAAGTGATAAACATGAATACAGTAAAAAAAGTCAAATCAATTCTGATCTTTAATAAAGCAATTGATATATTTGATATCATCACACAGACTGATGGTCCAATCACCATGAATTTAAACACTAGGTAAATGACAGCTGATGTGTTCAAAAACTACAGAAAAGTAATAATAAAAAAGGCACTTTTTAATGAATTGTTTATAAATTGTTGATTATGGTTTAGATTTTTCCTCATTACCCTCAGCTATTGCATGTATTTGATCAAATCCATCACCATTCACCCAGTGAATTAAATGAAGGAATCCTATTAACATTATTGGGCTTCCTCAAGGAGAGATTTGCAAATGTTTAAACAAACATATCGGCATGGGTAAAATCTTCACTCATTATATTAATATTGCACACTTACTGCGTGACTGAATCACTTTTGTAATATAAAATTTCCTCAGGTGGGTAAAACTTTGCACAGTAACATATCCTTACATAAAGAATCAAATTTGTATGTGGGCATATTTCTGTTTTCCTACCCTCCTGCCTGTCAAAAACATACAGAGATCTTCACTGACATCTACATTATATCACAGTGACAATAAAGTGGAAGTCGTGACCTCTATTTAAAACCCCAGTATGGACCATAAAGCTTCATCTCTTTAGCCGTTGGCTTACATGCAGTTATTAGAGTATAAATTCCGGGTTGTTATATTGAAAGTTATAATGCCTTTAAATCATTAGTGTCAAACGTAATGGTTGTGTGACGCATACAGTAATGAAGTGCACTGAGACGGCACCAAATTCCAGTACGTTGTTTTAGTGTTTGTGTGGGAAGGGGGGTGCTTGTTTGCGGTAGAAAGTGTTCACTCCACTGCCCACTGGCTAAAGCAGCACCTTGCCAGGCAGCTCAGTGTAAAACGTGATCTTGTCCCAGCATGTGGAGGGCCACCGTGCTCACGCTCCCCCTCCTCGCTCCCCGCTCCCCACTCTCTCTCTCTGTAATTATTTCAGCAGCACTTGCACTCCTCAAATTGAAAGAATGAATATCAGCCTATATTTCCTCTGAATCACATCGTTTAAGAGGCTTTTTTATATGTTTAATAAAGCGCGGCCGCCACCCTCTGTCACTAAGGAGCGAGTCATTTCCTGGGGAGGGAGGAACATCTGTTCCCAATTGAGGGGTTTGCTGACGAGAAATAATGCCTTTTTTCATATTATAATTTAGGACAGAATAGACTTAAATAGTGCAGCGGCAGTGGCACCAGCTAAAGGAATAGTAGCAGGGTGATGAGACATCAAACACTGAGGCAGAGGGCTATACAGTGCTGATTTTCTAAGTAAGCACTTATATTCAATGTCAAGAGCTTTTATTTTTGATCAGTTATTTGCCCACCTGTTCCTACCAGGTTTTGATTGTCTTCTTTGGAGCGGTATCATTGGCAGGGTTGCAACCTGCAATCAGTGTTGCAATGGCAAAACATTGCAGTTTATCTCTGTCACACTTTCGGCACAGTTATTATTATGGTATAGCAATAATGTCACTGATAAAAGATGCTTGTAGCCGTGCTGTCACCACTTGCCCATGAGCTGCTGCTGTCAACATATGCCTGCCTTTTTTTTCTATTTTTTTTTTCATCTATATTTGGTTGAGTAGTTGAGCAGCTGCACTGTATCTTTTATATATTTAGCTTTGATGGTGGAGAATGGCTTTTAACAGCAGTTTTACCTCCTGCTCTAGCTATTCTGAAACGATCTCCTCATGCACCTGCAGCCATGGCCGGACCGTAAATCTAAGCCATATAAAACAGGTTCTTATGAGAGGCAATCATTTTCAGATGGTCAGTGGCCCACACTTTGCACGGCCCACCACAGTGAATGGACACACATGCACTCTCTCTCTCTCTCTCTCTCTCTCTCTCTCTCTCTGTCTTCTCTTCTCTGTGCTTCAGTTGCCACCTAAATTACTGCGGGTTCTGCAGCAGAAGCTAAACTACACCTACAGGCTTGACTGCAAAGGTCAACAAGCTGCTTAAAATGAAGAATAGCATAGGACAGTCCAGAGTAATCTACTCTCCTATCTGTTCTCTCTCCCTCTCTTTCTCTCTGCATTCTTTTGCTTTGCACCTTTCCTGCCTTTAGAGGATGTAGTGATGCTCTCAGTGCCTTCGACAACCCAAAAGAATAGACTATGGTGATTCAACTGGACTCTGAATGGCCCTCATCTATATGAGCTCCATACGTGCTCTCCTTTTAGCCTCTCATGTCATTTGTCTCATCGTTCACCCCACTAAACCCAAATTTAGATTCCTTTCTTTCTTTCTTTCTTTCTTTCTTTTTCTCTTTTTGTTTTTACGACTGTCTGTTTGTGTGGAAGGAAAACTGTGAGGTGAATATCAAACAGTCTTCCTCTCAACTCGGGCGCTCAGCCTCTTTCACAAATAATAGGAACAAAATATACAAATGGCATTGATTTGTTATTCCCTTTTATATATTCTGTTCCTCCACTCCCTCACTCTCCTCCGCTTTAGAATGCAACACACACTCCTACACCTCAGCACACACACTCTCTCACACACACACTTACATAAACCCAGGTTAAAGAAAGTCACTCCCATCAAACAGAGGACCAAAAAGCTGCAGATGACATTTTAGAAAATGTAAGCAACGAGAAATTAGTGGGAGAAAGTCACGAATGTGTCTAAATTATTTATTAGTGCGAGGGCCTGCCATGCGGCGAAAGAAGCCTGGTGATCTGTGGTACACAAGTGCAGAATGATGTTGCCCCCTAGTGTAGGCACCGCCATCTGCAGGTCACACTCAGACTACTGTAGTCATACTATTAACACTACTGATACCAGCTGCTTCACAAACCTTCCACATGCACTCGCAATACAGACACTGCACTACACGCTTTGGTAAGTCAGTCAGTTAATTCCGTATGCAGCTATGCAGCGTGCTGCGAGACAGAAGGAAGGATACTCCAGGTGTGAGAACACCTGAAAACACTTCTTATTCTCACTTTTTAAGCCAAGCTACCTACAGCTTTCCCCACACACACCCCAGCCTCCATCTCCTGAGGAAATTTGTGACAGCACTGTGAGATCGTGAGTGTGCACCTAATTCTCTGTGTCCATCTGTTTAACAGATTGCATCAAATGTGACTGCAGGTGGACCATCCTGCCTTTCACTCCCACCTCTCTCTGTCTCTCACTCTTTTCCTTCACCTGCTACTCATTCTTTTCTCTCACACATTCTTTCCCTTGCTCTCTCTTTTTCACATCTCTCTCACTTCCCCTTTCCCAGTCTTTTCCTCTTTTCACATTCTCTTGCTCCCTAATCTCTCTCTTACTGTCTCTCTATATATTTCTCTCTCTCTTTCCAATCTCTCTTTATCACCAAATCTCTCTTCACGCCCTCTTCTTTTACCTACCACTCATTCCTCTCTCTCAAACATTCTCTCTCGCTCTCTACATTTCTCATCTCTCTCTTTTTTCTCTCCCAGTCTTTATCTCTCTTCACATTCTCTCGCTCCCTAATCTCTCTTAATGTCTCTCCTTCTCTCTATAGGCCAATTTCTCTCTCCCCAGTCCCCTTCTATCCCCAAATCTTGCTCTGTATCACCCAATCTCTCTCCCTGCTCTACTCCAACGCCTACTGCTTATTCTTCTCGCTTTCATATTCTATATCTTGTTGTCTCCTTTTCTCATATATTTAGTTATTTTCCCTTTTCCCATTGCCATCTCTCTACCCGTTTCCCTCTCCTTCTACTACCTTCTATCTTTCACTCTTCTTTTTTCACTCTTCTTTCCCCCATTCTCTTGCCCAAAATTCTCTTTCTCTCTCTCTCTACACTCCCTCTCCTGCTCTCTCTCTCTCTCTCTCTCCAAGACCTATTGTCTTTATCTGCAAATCTCAGTCTCTCTCTCTCTTTCTCTCTCCATTTCATCCATCACCTACTGCTCAGTTTTTTCTTTCCCATTCTTTCTATCACCTCTCATTTTCTCATCACTTTTTCCCTTTAAATTGTTTATTTTTACGCAGTCTCTTCCAACCTTCTTTCTTCACCTTCACTCTCTCCTTTTCTTAGTTAATCTCTCAGTTTCTCTTCCTAAGTTATTTTTCATTCATATTCTCTCTCTCCTAAAAAGTATACTCGCTCGTCTGTCTCTCTCTCTCTCTCTCTCTCTCTCTCTCTCTCTCTCTCTCTCTCTCTCTCTCTCTCTCTTTCTCTCTCTTTCTCTCTCTCACACTCACACGCACACACACGCAAACACACACACACACACACACACACACACAGTCTGTCCGGCTTCACGTGCACCCGAGTGAGTCCTGTAAAAACAGCAGATAAAACAAACTGAAGGGAATCCATCACACGCTCTCGACCATCACTGCGCATCATACTAAATGATGCCTACCCACCACTCTCACACACCCCCTCCACCGGCATCTGCCTGTCGCAGCTCGACCAGCTGTGATTTGTGTTCAATAACGTGTGAACGCGCGGCCAATTCCTCCTGTCTTCCTCTGCGAAGGAAAAAACACGGCAAACCCGCGCGCCGGAGCGCGGAGACAGGCTCCTCTGCACTCCCCAGTGCGCATGCAGATTTATTGCGCTCGCGCTCCAGCTTAGAGCAGGTGTTTAAGCACCGCTCCGGCTGCTGTTTATAACTCATAACGCGCGTGGAGACGGAGAGAGTGCCCGAGACCATCCATGTCAAGACAAGCGGCGAGCAGAATCAACGGGAGAGAGGATGCCCCCGTGATGGAGCACAGCTCTACCTGGTTATGTCTCGAGGACGAACGAGAGAGCGGGAGTGGCGGTGATTTATTAGAAACACAGATTTTCCGCTGTGTTCCAGGACTGCGGAGAGCGTGGCAGGTGAAGTGGCGCGAGCAGTGTTGGCGCGTAGGTTCTGTCTGCCACGGGCTGAAGAGGAGTTGGAACCGCACGAGCGTCTCCTCCAATCAGCTCGGCAATCAGGCACTGTTCTGATGCCGACAGTGACAAATATGGCTTTTAATATCCCGCCGCTCCGCATTAATTGCATTTTGCTGGAATTTGGAGCGGCGTCACGGGGAGCGTGGCACGAAGCAACAGTTGCCGCAACAATTAACACCGAGCAGGCCGCCCTGATCCAGGCCCTGCTTGGACGTAGACCAGAAGTCACACAGGCTCACACACAAACAACAGAGTGAGGGCTGGCTGTGTCAGTAAAGCTGCCTCTCTGAGGCCCTACTGGCTACTTGGCTAGCTAGCCATAGCGCAGTGGCATGTGGTTTCAAGATTTTACCACTTAAATGTGTCACAGTGAACTGGGAAAGCCTTTACAGAACTGGGGTGGCTGATGGAAGAACTGAAAGTCATGTTTGTACATGTGCTTTAAAATAAAGGTGCCACAAAAAGAAGTCACTCTGAGAGTCATTTAGTGATTATCTACAGATACTGTATACATTCGTCAAGAGCATCGGTGTCTGGTATAGGCTATTAGTATATGTAATAGACAACATGTTCAAACATAGTCCTGCAATGTTTGGGGGGCTAGGGGGCATGCATTTTGTCACATGGGTGAGTGGTCACATTGGTAGTATTTCCAGCATAAGATGCTACTTGTGAAATTTTTATTCATTATTTTTTTTATTAAGAAACTTTAGTCAACAGTAGATGGGAAATAAGGCCACAGTGACATGTTTTAGAATTTACAGTGGAGTACTAGGACTGCATCTCAACTGTGTAATACACTAATACTACACAGTATATATGAGTTTGGCAGTTTAGTACATAAAATATTAGCATGTTACATCATTTCTTATTAACAGGAAGTTACAAAGCTTACATCACACCAAGCTGGAATCTAGGAGCTACTTCAGCAGAGATATTTTTAAGACACATTTACCATAAGGCATTCATTTTTATATACTGGTGTAACAAATATGAGTTGACCTTACATTTATACACCCTGACACATCCGCAGTTGCTGTCATATCGCCGTCTGCCTTGTTTTCAAAATTTTGCACATATGGAAAACTCCTCCCTTTCTGTTTCTCGTGGCATTGTGGGACAAAAGTCTCCAACACTACCATACTCAAAAATAGACTGGTGTGGATTGTGGACTTTTGAGTATACACAACTTTGACATTCATAACTTGTCACATGGGACAAGACGAGGAGGCAGGATGCATGTGCAAGTCTTTAATAGGATCAAATAAAAATAAAACCAAAGACACAAATGCACAGCCCCCCCACAGGGAACTGCGAGGTCTTCTGAACAGTGAACTGCAAGGGGGGCCAAGCAGGGAATTGCAAGGATGGCCGGGCAGGGAACTGTGAGGGCGGCTGGCAGTGAACTTCAAGGGTGGCCAGTGGAGCAGCAGTCATTCCCTGGGCCGGAGCAGCTACAACAGCCATGTCCTCGGCTGCTGCAGGGGCATGCATGCTGGCTGAAGAAACCCCAACTGCTGACTGCTGGCAGCAACAGACATCAGGTCAGGGCACACAAAGACGGACAGGACAGGAGACTCGGGAACCACGGGCAGGACTGGAGACTTGGAGAGTGGTAGTTTAGCCAGTTGGTTGGGAGACAGAGGAGTTGACACTGGAGCAACATGGGGAGCTGAATAGACGTCGGAGACAGGCGGGCCTATTGCGATGTCCTCGGAGGCAGGCGGGTCTGCTGCGACATCCTTCTCCACTCAACTAAAGATCTTCCAGCCTGAGAAGTAACAGAAGGTGTTATCTCACATGGGACAAGACAAGGAGGCAGGATGCAAAACATAGACAAACAGGGGCAAGACAAGACAGGATATGACATAACTGTACTAATACTTATTCAAAAAGTTGTCATATCCTGTCCTGGGATAATTTGTGTTTTTACATTAGATAAGAGAATAAAGTGTCTTGTACTTTTTCACTAATGTCCTCCACTGAGCTTCTGATAATTATATCTAGGCAATTTTTAGCAAACATGCCAGTTTAGGGGCAACTTGTCACAATGATTTTGGGGCAGGTTGTCCCATAACTATAAAAATCAGTGGCATTTAATTTAGTTTAAAATAAAAAAATGTAAAGTAAATAAGAATGAATTGATTGCTTTTATGTGTTATCCAGTGTAATCTAGTGTGATGTCTTATGCCACATTGTGTGACAACTTTGTTCTTTCATTTGGCATGTAACTTGTAACATTAAGATCTACTGATTCCATAAAAGAGAAACAAAATGGCCCGGCCTCCCCTACAAACTAAACACATGTACATACAGGGTGGTGTTCTGTGTACGACTGTAAATAGGATGTACTGAAGCCACTGGAACAGCTGTGGATGGTAGAGAGCCATGTCAGTCTGCTGACGTAATAATTTGGGCAGATAAAAGCATGCTGGCAGTACAAGTCAAGCTTTGCCAGGTTTAGCTGCTGCTACAGCGCCCCTTGCTGCAATGGTCAGAATGCAGCTTGCTGCCTTATGACTTCACATTTAATAGAGAATCCACTTAAAGTTCAATTGCATTTAAAAAATGCTAGAAAAGATTGTCTCTGCTTCTCCCTTTGTTTAAACCTGCTTTGTGGAATCTTTTTACAGTTCAAAGAACCTCTACATGATGTAAAGGATTGGCACAAGTTAAAGGTACCTCCAAGCCAAGAACTTTTTGGATCTATGTTGGAGCTTTTAAGTAAGAGCATTCCCAAGATTAAGTTCCCAAATCAAGAATTTAATCAGAAGAAGATCTAGAACACCAGCCATCGAATAGTGAGCAGGTCTGAGAAATAAAGCTTTGCGCACAAAAGACGAGCCATTTTTTCATCTCTTAAAAACATTCAGTTTTTAATATGTAATCCAGTGCCAGGTAGAGTTTGGCTAAGGTAGCTCTTTGCTGCAGCCATAAAAACACCCATTTTCCCCTGAGTCATAATACATGCCTTAGTGCACAAGCAGGAAGGCACTCTGAGTGGCATTCAACATTCTGGTCTCCTTTAATTGGGAGGCTAAATGCTTTGAAGCATTGGATAAGAATGAATCAGAGATTTGTGTAACATGCCCAGGGTAGAAACATAACATCGCTCTTTGGCCAGCTATGAGAGATGCAGCCGAGCTGGAGCAGAAGAGGGTTGAAGTGTATCCTGCCTGCACCATGGTGCCAGGTGTGTTACAGACATAGCTTCAGGGAACAATCTCTTAACAGAGCTTAAGACCTTGCAGAAATCGACTCCACAGCCAAAATCACAAGCAGCCAAACATACAGCATGCCAAGGAGTGAGTATGTGGATCTCTGTGTATTGATGTTCCTGCATAATCATGAGCAACATTATTTAAACCTTTTAAAGAAGCATTTATTGAGTCATACCAGCTGCCTTTCCATGTCGTGCAGATGATCACTGCTACATGATCAGTACGCACTGTCCTTTATGGGTCAAGGATTGTAGCAGGTTCTGAGCTTTGCTCCGTAGCCTTGTCAGGTAGACTCTGCTCCAGGCTAGCCTCTCAGCCACACACTTCCATAAAGCCGCTCCTTATCTATGGGCTACTCAACTTTTTCTAAAGTGGGTCAGTGGTAATATCAATGTTGCAGTGTTTTGAACTCATTGCATAGTGTTGTACCCTCCAGAATAAGCAGTCAGCTGTCACAGTGCTTGAAAGCACCTCAGTCAGGTCAATATTTCCTGACTGACGTGAGGAGACATAAGCATGCTTACTTGCAGTTTTGAAAAAGCTTTTTGCTTGGCTTCCTTCAAACTAGATTAGGTGATGTGAGTGTACTAAAGCTCTGTCCATCTCAGAGAGACCAGCACATGAAAAGAGCAGATACAGCCAATGGCAGATCCCACTTTCCAGGAAACATGGCCGATATGCTCCTTACCTGGCTCCTCATGCTCACAGCTGTTACAAAGATAAGGCCGACAGTTCAAATCTTCAGGATCATCTCTTATCCAGTGATGATGTTTTACATGGTTTCAGGCGATGTTTTACAGAGCTTGAATTGATGATTCCTGGTAGACTGTGTACAACGGCGCACTGTGAACCTTATTGTCATATCTCGTATTGCCATCCTCGTATTGTCATCGCTTCTTCTTGTATTGATTTGAGGATCTATTCACTGTTTACAGACCTTGCAGTTATGACTAGAAATGGTGGTCCAGGAAAGTAGGTAAGTGAAATATGGGTAACGCCAGTGTTGGAGTAGTTACTTAAATAAAAAGTAATCCATTATAAAAGACTTATTACTACTTTTAAACAATAATGGGATTACTTAACAAAATACTTCCCTGGAAAAGTCTATACCAAGGTGCTGGAAAGAGTGTACATGCAGTGTTTAACTAAATTCATCTCTATCTATATGGTTACTCCATGGAACTTATGACTTATGATCGAAATGTGCTGTGTAAAACTACTACTGTGTTACAATTACATATGGATTACATGCACACCTACTAGCACATATACTTATTTAAATATACAAACTGAATGTACAAAACACACATAAATACACGTTTCTTTTTTCAGTTTTTTTTATATAATTTGAAAGTAGCTGTTCTTTACATTGACACAAATATACACACATACTGACATCTATAATACCATAGCAATCGCCTTTCAATATCTTAGCAAACACCTGAGATAAAAATAGCAACAGCCTATCAACACATTATTAATCAACATAGGAGATGACAGCAACAACTTAACAACAAAGTAATGACACCTTAACATCCCCTAGATACTATAGCAAAAGCTTAGCAAGACCTTAACAATCAGCTGGGATGTTATAAGAATGGCCTACTAACACCTTAACATCCCATAGATACTGTAGTAAGAGTCTAGCAACACATTAGCAATCACCAGAAATAACAGAAGAATGGCCTAGGAACACCTTAACAACCTCTAAATACTACAGCAACAGCCCAGCAACCACCTGGGATAACAGACCTAGTTACACCATAACAACGGCTAAATCATATAGCCACAGTTTAGCAGCACCCTAGCAATCACCTGGGACAACAAAGTAATGGTCTATCAACACTATAGCAATCACTTCACAATTAAATAGCGTAGACCCAGAAACATAACAGCAACTCTCTGGCCTTGAATAGCAAAGTCTTGGTCAAGTCTGTTCACAAACGTTCCCTTTTTTCGGTTTGCATTGTAATGTGTTACACAACAAGGGAAGCAGCTGTTTGCATGGTCCCAAATGCAGACTTGGGCTGCAGATTGGATTAGCTCCCTTTTCTACCCTCTGCTTATGCATTTGCCCTCAGCCCTGTCTGCTTGATCAAGACTGATTCCCATCCGCCTCTCTGACAATCAATTACCATGCCGCAAACCTCAGCGGTCACCATCACTGGTCAGCACGAATAGGGCCGAGAACAAACTCAGAGAGTGCCGCCCGCGCTGCCTGATGGCTCCATCCATTACTCAGCCTCTGCGGATGACAGAGATGATTTGTTTGATTGGTGTTTTATTTGATCAGCAGGCATAAGCAGATATGGGGAATTGAATGAAACAGATGTGATTGAATCGGGCTCTCTCTGAGGTGTTGTGGAGGGGACAGGAGATGGGCCTGCCTAGGGCCGGCATGGTGATGAGAGCAGTCTATGACAGAGAAGCACCTTGGCATTCCCCAGTGGAGAGAGCAGGCCCATCAGCCTAATGCACAGTGACATCACATTAGCAGCAGCACTCAGCACCTCTCCTCTACCACTGCCTGCTCCATTAATTAGGGCTGAGCCTGCTAATGGTACATTCCTCCATTTCAGAGTGAAGGAATGCACAAACCACCACGACCCTCTCTCACTCTCTTTCATCCATGTGCACCCACACACACATAGACATAGTCACATGCATGCTCGTACACCAGCCTGATTGGGTTCTGCCCTGTCAGCGCCCTATCACACAGCTGAGGTGTAACTGAGAACTGAGCTGCGGACAGCAACAAGATCAATACTCTATTCTTTCTCTTAATGGCTATTTTATCAATGAATTAAAGGCCGTTAAGGTGTGTGTGTGTGTGTGTGTGTGTGTGTGTGTGGATGGTTAGGGCTGAAGGGGCTCTACCTTAACAGTCCCTGCCTGGCAGGCCTGATTAGTAGCCTATAAAGGTACTAAACTACATTGATGGATTAGTCCAGGATAGAGGATTATGTTACACACCTGTCAGCCTGCCTCAAGGTCGCCTCCCTTAATAATAAGTGGCAGATTGATAAACAGATATTGTGTTGTGCAGTGGTCAGAGACAATTCTTCATTTATTAAATTTCCTGTCAAAATGGCAATTAAGATTTTTTACCATCAGGAAACCATGTATTTCACAGAAAATGTACAGTAACCTTAAAACTGTCCTGCTTTTGCATTTACACTTATTGTCAAAAAACCAGTTGTACCCAGAAGGAAGTGTGGGACTGCAATGCTATACAGAAGAAAGATAAATGTTACCAGGAACAATAAATGATGATAAATTTAGACTGAAATGGGCAATATGTATTGTTCTACACATACCGAAGTAGTGTCTCTTAGTATGGCGTCTGGCTAAGGCAACATTCCAGACATCTCGGCATGGAGTTGTAGAGGGCCCTAATAGTGTATTGCGATAATCCATCCCATGCAGTTTGTATATTCTCACACAATTCCTGCAGATTTTGTGGTAGGGGTGGAGGTGGGGTGAAACCAGGGGTCGCCTACGAAGTTCACGCTTATAAACTGGTTGCATTTTTTCCATATTCATATTCATGTGAATGTGCAAAATGTGCATGTTCAGGTCTGAACTCTGGAGTTCTGTCCATTGTCCTGAGAACACCAGCAACTTCTTCCTTTGCTCCTCTTAGTAAGGCCTTCTTGACAGCTACACATACTTCTGGGTCAGTGTTGAGCTGTCTCCTCACAGTGGAAGGATGGACAGAAACATTTGTAGATCTGAATAGTGGAACTTGATTTAAAGTGTTTTCCCATTTCCTCATCTTACATCTAATCTCCCCCAAAAAAGGATTTCTTTAACTTAATGCTTATTTTCACTGCCAATTACTTAGATGAAGGTCTCTGATTTTTGCATACTAGATTAACAGGGATTTGTTGTGCTTTTCTGTGCTCCTCCCCTTCCTTCGTATGTTGTGTGGATTTTTGTGCATGTCAACAGTTTGCAAAGTTATATAGTGGTTGGTGTAACTCAGCAGATAACTCCACTACCCGCCAGGGAGCCACCACCACATGTGGGAGACTGGGGTTCGAATCCTGGTCTGGGTGACTATGCTGTGCTGCACTAATACAAGCCCTTGGGCAAGACTCCTAACACTACATTGGCCTACCTGTAATATGACTAACCTTGTAAATCGCTCTGGAAAAGAGTGTCAGCTAAATGCCGTAAATGTTATAAACCTTAAAGTGCATGTCATAGGGAGACAATCTCTCCCAACCACTTTTCTCAGCTGTCTGAAATTCCAGCTCTGTTCTCTGTTGCAAGATGATGTAATCTCATAACACAATTCTTACTGCTCACCTACTGGAGAAAACAGAATACATGAGCAGACGAATCAGACCATGTTGGGCCCATGGGCTGAAGCACACAGAGAGTGTGAATAGAGGATGAGATGTACTTGATGCTAGTAGTAAGTGTGTTCAATTACAGTACACTTGAAAACTGTGTTGTCATATAAGTGCAATTCTAATTCTCAATACCTCTTGGTTTAAGTTGTCAGAATAGCAAGCAAAACCACTCCTCGTTTTTCTGTTGCAAGATTTAATTCATGGTTTAAGTTGTACAGTTGACTGCATGTATATGTGCCTTACATATAAAACACAATACTTTTATTAATCTATACAATAAAGTCAACACCATAGTACAGCATGGATGCACTACTCTGAACACTTGCACGTGGACCCCTCCTCCACATGCGCACATTAACAAATACATTTGTTAAAGAAGAGAAAGCCCCCTATATATTTTCAGGCAAGCACCATCATTTGGCTTAATGCTTATTTACTGAGTGGAGAAGGCAGAGAGACAAATGTGCCAGGAGGAATAAGGTGCATTAGCAGGTAGAGCAATCTGTTAAATCCTTTGGTCTTGATCATTTAGGTAATGTCCCGTTCATTTTAGATTCATGACTCCCAGTCTTCTTCGCCATCGACTTGGCTCAGTGTAAATCTCTGCCTGGTCGTTATCATGCTCTCACCCTCTCTTCCTCCTCTTTCATGTTTACTTCAAGAATAATTAACTGCATAATGGTATCCTGTGCGTCTTTCCTTTTGAAATTAACCAGAGTGAACAAAATCATCTTTCTGTGTGTTCAGATTCAATCTCCTCTCTCTCAGTCCATTCACCATGAGCTGAGGTAACATATGCTTTCATGCTCTTAAAAATGGCCAAAAAAACACCATGTGATTTGATTAAATAAGAAAGGCCAGAGCAGAAAAGCATGTCGGTGAAGGCTGTGTAGAATGCCTTGACTATAGGATAAACAGAGGATGGGTTACAATTACAGGTTACAATTACTAGAACCACAAAACCTTTTCAGGATCATACAGTCCATATGTGTGCCTTTTTCCTACAGGATTTGTTTGAACACATTTGAAAATAAATGCTAGAATGTTGAGAAGATTCACATCAGTTCACATATGTACACAGTACATTCACATAACATACACCATACCAGTTTAAACATACCCAAATGAAAAAGGATGTTTGTTTATCTTAGACTTTACAGGCTCATGCCTGAATATCCAAAATGGGAAGACCAATAGAACTAGTCCAAGATTGCAGGCAAAATAAATTTTTATATATCTCCTTTTTGTTGTTTTGCAAAGATATAAAAGCTGTAGTTTCACTTTCAGTTTTGTGAATATCCAAAATGGGAAGACCAATAGAACTAGTCCAAAATTGCCTAGAAAAATCTTGTTTTATCAGCCTTAAAGTGTTTTATCCTCCTGTAAAGTTGCCATTTTTATGTTATTTAAGGTTGCTGCACAATGCATTAGTGCTATTTTATAGATCTATGTCTTCACTTTTAAATTAGATAAAGTATCAAAATAAGAGCCAAAAACAAGGGAACCCTTTAAGAGTGGCCGTATCTATACTTTTGACTGGTACAGTATACACGCAAGGGTCACTTTATTAGGTGAACCTATACCTACACACACTGAAAATTCTAATAACAGCTATAACACATACCACCATATCTCTACAATTACAGGCTATTTCTCTGTACATTTTGTTAGCTTTTACCCTGTTATTTAATGGTCAGGACCCTCTTAGAGCAGCTGTTATTTGGATGGTGGATCATTCTCAGCACTGCAGTCACACTGATGTGTTGGTAACATGCCAGTGTGTGTTGTGCTGGGCAGTATGTGTAGATAGACAGATCCAGACGACATCTTATCCAAATAGCTCTAATAATCTAGAAAAAAATGCACTTGGTGTCATATTGACTTTTAAGAGAATTACTTTCTTTAAAAAGGTTACATTTTTTTTAGGGTTTTAAAGCTCTTGGTATAAGAGGATATTCTTGTTTTGAGATGAGGAGATTTGTCACTCTTTCTCACAATTACTTTTTTCAAGTATTCTTTACCCCTTTGCCACTTCCCCTTTTTGGTGCGCTATTTAATTATTTGTTGTCTTTTTTAGAGTTTAAAACGCCACAAAGGGCTTTTAAGAAAAGGGCATTTTTAATGATCGACCATTTCAAACGTGTCAGTCTGGACATTAATTTAATCAGTATTCTGCTCAGTCATCATATAGCCTAGTTTTTAATGAAATAGACATAGCATTTGGATCAATGAGAGAACCTCTTCTGTAGAAGTTTACTTTAATGCTCTCTACTTCAATGCTTTCTACAAAGGGCTGGAAATAACAAGGCATAGAAACTTCTGCTATGAGAGGCATGAGACGCACATGAAGCAGGGCAGATACACATGCAATTATAAACCAGATCACCCTGAAAGCATTTCATCTCCATCTGACACAATAAAGGTTTAAGTGTACATGAGGCTTTAGATTGTGACTAACCAGTAATGCGCTGGCACAAAGTCATCTCCTGTTGAGCATTTTCTCTCCCTCAAATATTTATGGTGTAGCTGTCTTTCAGAGCCAATCCTGTCCCACTCTACAAAACACTTCGGGGAATCCTTAATATTTTAGCATCACATCAATAATGAACGTAGTGGCACCATCATTCTTATTATAGATTTTATTACATGAGTTTTTAATAATGGATTTGACAAAATATTATCTTGCAAGCTTGATATTTGCATAGCACACATAACGATTTCGATAACTGAAAAACAATAACTATCCATGATTGACTCTTTTTTCTTATGTTTGGGGTTATTACTTTATGTATTACTCTCAGAGGCCTGTTAAAATATTTATGCTTCAAACATCAAACCATTAAAAAGTGGAGGCATGAATGACAGGCTATTGACAAAGGGCAAGGTCTTTTTCAAAGAAGAGACAAAGATCAGATGCACATGTGGAATATCTTATTAGCTACGCTGTTGCTATTTGAAGAGTGATTTTTATCCAATTGCGCAAATGTCCATCAATTAACTCTCATTAGACAGGGGAAGCAGGATCCTATCTGAGTCATTAAGTTTACACCAGGAAAGGCAGAAGGACGCCTGTTTATTGTGTCATCGAATCCTGGCAAAGAACTATGAAGCTCCTTCTTAATCTCCATCCCTGCACTCAACTAGAGGCTGTGGAAGGTCTAATAAACATTAACATAAAAAGGGTAATGAATGTGCAGGGCTGGATCAGGTCGTCAGGAAACTCGTTCAGAATGACCCCGGTAATCAGGCCTTAAATAAGGTCAATGTGTGTGTCTTCTGCTTTACTTTTTTTTCCCTCCTTAAACTTTTTCCTTCCGGGCACTCCCATGAATTTTTATCAGGTACTTTTCAGGGTGTATTTTGATTCAACCATCAAAGTTTTATACAGTGTGCTGGAGGGAAAGAGTAAACAACTCATGAGTAAACCAATGTTTGTGTCTCTGTCTTGGAGAAAACATGACAACACATGATTCTTCAATAACCATGGGCAGTACTGGACTAAACTAAAATTAAATTAACAGATACATCATCCATCATAGACTATAGATGCAAAAGGAACTGGGCAGGAACTGTGCAAGAAATGGGATTTTAGGATTGTTTAACTGTGATAAAAGATTTAAACCCTTTAATAAATTGTGTGTGCTAAAGACCTATATCTGCTTGTTTCTAATATTATATTTGCATATCTTTTCATTTTTTACCCTCTGTAGAAAGTGCTCTGTATGAGCACCTGTGACTGCAATCCCCCTGTCCTGATGAGTTTGAAGTGTTCTAATTGGCCAGCTTGCCCACTCTGTTCTGATTGGTCATTTACATGTACATTTACATTAAAGGTATTTAGCAGACTCTCTTATCCAGAGCGACTTACAACCGTGCTTAGTGCTCCATTGGATAATATTCCAGCTAGTACAGGAAGTTTAGAGCATAAAACTCACCCTGCGCTCAGTCACTGCCCAGACAAGGGGTAGTGCTGATACCTACAGATTAATACACAGACATATATAAAAGGAAAAAGAGCACTACCTGACAACCCCAGCCCAGTGCTCATACCTATAGAGAAGAAAAGGTGCAACACAAGTACATACACACATAACTTACACCTTTACTACTGCTTACTCACTTAAGTGCATTACGAAGAGATGGGTCTTCAGTCTGCGTTTGAAAACTGCGAGAGACTCCACTGTTCGGACAGCCAGTGGGAGTTCATTCCACCATCTGTGAGCCAGGACAGAGAAGAGTCTAGACACTTGTCTTCCATGTGTTTTCAGGGATGGTGGGTCGAGTTGAGCTGTACTTGAAGCTCGAAGGGCTCGAGGTACAGATCGACTCTTCACCATTGCCATAAGTTAGGAAGGCGCTGGTCCATTCTTGGCTTTGTAGGCGAGCATCAGAGTTTTAAATCTGATGCGGGCAATGACAGGAAGCCAGTGAAGGGGTCGCAGCAGTGGAGTGACGTGGGTAAACTTAGGAAGATTAAAAATAAGTCAAGCTGCTGCGTTTTGGACAAGTTGCAAGTGCCCGATGGCCCATAGAGGAAGACCATCCAGAAGCGAGTTGCAGTAGTCTAGCCTTAAAATGACCAGAGATTGGACGAGCAGCTGGGTGGCTTCCTGAGAGAGGAAGGGTCGTATCCTCCGGATGTTGTAGAGGAGGAATCTGCATGAGTCAGGTTCGCAATATGAACTGAGAACGATAACTGGCCTTCCAGAATCACTCCAAGTCTTCTTGCATCCTCAGTCGGGGTGATCAAGGAGTTCCCGAATGAGATGGTGAGGTCATGGTGAGGACCTGTAGTGCTGGGGATGAACAGCATCTCAGTCTTGCTGGGATTGAGTTTAAGGTGGTGAGCTGTCATCCACGAGCAGATGTCGGTGAGGCATGCTGAGATGCATACCTGTGTATCAGATGATGGGAAGGAAAGCATGAGTTGCGTATCATCGGCATAGCAGTGATAAGAAAAGCCGTGAGAAGTAATTACTTTGCCAAGAGAAAGAGTGTAAAGAGAGAAGAGAAGAGGACCCAACACTGAGCCTTGGGGGAGACAGGTGGAGAGCCTGCATGGAGCAGACGTGGACCCATTCCATGTTACCTGATAGTGGCGGTCCTCCAGGTATGACTCAAACCACGCAGTGCTGGTGATTCCAAGATGCTTAGTCAGATCCTGAAAAGTAAGATAGAACAAGTTGCCAGACCCAGTCCATCTTCGGAAGATAGATTGGAGCTGTTTTGTGTAGGAATTGCGTTATGACATAATGTCACCTTGTAACAGAGAAAAGGAATTTCAACAAAGCGTTTCAAGAAAAGTAGTTTGTGTGGAAAAAGTTTCTCCCTCTGGTCCCTCGTTGGGGTTTTAAGACACCTGGAAATACACAAAAGGTTCCCTTTATTTTCATTGCAGAAAGTTAAAAACCTTACATTGCAGCCAACTCACTAAAACAACAAGCTAAGGTGCAGAATTGTAGGCTAGTTTTGTAAACCAAAGCAACCTATCATCACTTTCCATTAAAAGTTACTAATGATGCTAATGTATTAATGGTACATAGGTACAACAGTCCATTACAGTGCCACGCATCAACAACCTGATTGGCTCATGTCAACAGTTCATCTTCATAAAGTTTGCACAGAATGAGTAATAGCAGAACAAATAGGTCGTACAGTACCAGTTTAACGTGATATGCATATATTGTGTATACATGCTTAAAAGAGGCAAATTATATTGCATAATGTCAATGTGTACATCACACATGCTTAAAGCTTTTCACAGTCCCAGCTCAGAACATTTTCCTGTATCACTATCACACACTTTCTGTTGATGTGCACTCAAAGTGTTAACACTTTCATTTTTGTAAGACTAATATCCAAGAAAAAACCTCTCCCTTTGTTATATAACATATATTTAAAAGATTCCGTCTGAGTTTGAAATCTCTTTATCCTCTTATTTTGCTGACCAGGGCTGGGAGTTATTCAGGCTTATTTAATGGAGATCATCACCCCAGCCTGATTGAGAAAGAGTAGGATAAAACTGCTCTTACTCTGCGCCTCAAGGCCAGCCATATGAGTTCAGGGAAGAAATTGCATGTTTTGATCTTTTGTACTAAATTGAAAAAGGCTGGGAACTGTATGATTGCACCAGTGCTGATTCCAGATTACCATTTGCAATGATGGATTGAATCATTATTGTGTATTTGCTTGCTGGGTGCCCTTGTGACAGAGCCTTGAAGCATCCTTGAGCGCACACGTGCCTAGCTACGGCTCATACAAATGGAGCGTGTGATTCTTCAAAGGGGCCAGGAAGAGCTGTAGTCCCAGATGACCAGCCTCGTTTGACCTCCCTGCATCCCACAGGGTGTATGTAGACACTGTGATTTATCTGCCCAGCCCACAATGCTCCTAAAGCCCTCCTGACTGAATCTACAGTGTTACCTTCTCTTCCTCTGTGTAATTCCATTCTGAAAGTCATTCTTGTCCATCATTATTCATGTTGTCTGCTGAAGACATTAACACTTAACATCTATCCATCTATCTATCTATCTATCTATCTATCTATCTATCTATCTATCTATCTGTCTATCTATCTATCTATCTATTCTGTTAGCCCTTTTGTGTCAGTTATTATACTGAAGTCACTTGTGTCCGTTATTATTTATTCATGCACTTCAGAAATGATCTCTGACTTTTTGTGGAATAATTTTGAATGCTTAATGGGAATGTTAGAAACAAAAGAAGGCTTCAGTGTGGGCTTTCATTAGTGCCTTAGTTTACAGTAGTACAAATTAAAATATTTCCCTGCCTGTTGTTAAATGTTTGCAAACCTGTGATGAAATATTACCTCTGACCACTCTAACTAGTTAACCACCTAAAAAACAATACCTTGGTCAACCTTAAATAAGCGCCAAAAGTCTCATCCATTCAAAACTAAAAATACTTGAAGAGGGATTCTACCAAAGCTTCAATAATTCCGGATAATATAGTCTTGTGACAGAATGAAAATTGGTATTTTGTTCTTATGTAAAATGGTTAAGGGTAGAGAGACAGACTCAGATTTCGTTATAGTGCTGGTGATAGGGAAAGAACAACTTCAATGCATATTGTTTTATATGCTATCCAAAAGGTTCACAGGTCCAAAATTACTGATAAAAGTCTTATTGGGCATATGCATTTTGTCTTGAATGCCCTACATATACCCATCCACAAAGAATGGATTAAAAAGATACATGTTTTAGAGCAAAACCTTATTTTAATACTACTTTAATACACTGTCATGCAACATATTCATAACGATTTTATGTAACAACTTTATGTGAGGTAATCACTTTCATCTGGTTCCTACTACCACTACTGTAACCAGTTATCACTCTATAGGTTTCTCTGCAAAAAATTAATCCCATAAAAAAAACATAAATAACTTTCTTTACATCTTAACAATCAAATTAGGAAGCTTTTTAAATGGTGAATTTAGTTTATTCATGATGCATACAGTACAGAGTAGGACTATTTACACTCTGTACAATGCATTCAGACTGTGTATAGCGGTTGAGCTCGGATCACATTAAAGGGGCTTATTATCTGCCTCTGCAGCTGCCTGTGAAGCAATTCTTTGGAGAAAGCACCTTATCACACCTTTACTACTTGCCCAGCTCTATATGTCACACACATCAAAGCCAATGCATTACCAAGGTAACTCAAATACTTATAGCTGCTCTAATCCAAGTTATCAGTGATTCGGTTGTCACCATTCTGTACCTACGTCTGTGCGTGTGTGTATGTGTACCAAGTTTAAACGGCATGGTAGAGACCAAAACCTGGTCATAAACTCATGTTGCTAGTCTCCACATTATAAATTAAATTCAGGGTAGGGTTAAGATTAAGGTCATGGCCAGGGTTAGGGTTAGGCTAGTAGTAGTTCTGGTTAAGGTTAGAAAAGTCTCCAAGAAATTAGTGGAAGTCTATGTAATGGCCCCGCAATTCACAGAAACAAACATGAATACCAATCAAACTCCACACCAACTGCACTAGAAACAATGTCAAATAAAAGAAGGATATAACCAGAGAAATGTGGTCCTCATACAAAAGATACTATCTATATACATTCCATCAATATTTAAAAGGCTACAGAAACTGTAGGTCTTTGACACTGAAGTACTTTCTACCATAGACTACTGCACAAGGTGAATGTGCCAAAGTTTCTCTTTTTCAAAGAACTGAGCTTTGGATTTTGCATTACCTCAGCACTAGCCCAGCAATGCTTCACAGGTTATTATTTTCCATATGAGCTTTTTTATGTTTCCACCTAAGGTGTAAGTGAAAAATAGTTTCTGAAAGCAAAATGTACTCCTCAAAGAATGTTATATAGTTCCCACCTCCCTGAGCCTTTCAAATAAACATTTACATTGTAATAGAGTGTCCCATTCTGGTAGCGGGTTATTTGTTTGTAGTAAATATGTGAGGTGAATAATACAGCGAGTGTTTGTTTACAGAACAAGGTCGTCCTTTGGTCCAGCAAACTAGTCAACTCTCAGTGTGACTTCACAAGGTGAACCCTGTAGACCAGTCCTGCTGGGAAATTTAGCTGCCAAATCACTGGATAAGGAGAATATAGCCGCAAACACCCCACACTCTGTGATAAAATGGACAATAAGATGACTTCTGGGTCACATGACCACTGTTATTCTACGAAAACGCTGAACCACATAAGAATACTTTGTGGCAAGTTGTTTTAAAGCCTATCACATCCACTCCAACTGCACGGAAACCATGTCAAACATAAGGAAGACACCAACCAGAGAAATTAAGTCTTCATACCACAGATACTGTCCATTAGCACCAATATTTTATATTGTATATGTATGGTGAGCTTCTTAGAGAGGTGCTTTGTACAATATCACTCATACATAATATGTGTGAAGACTATACTTTATAGCATTATGTCGAGTGAGACGGGCATCTTTTCACTCTAGAGCATTCTTTACAATATAAAATCTGTGCCTCAGGAACCATTGATCTAGGAAGGAATGCTAAAAGAAAAAGCACTATGAGCTTTACATGCACTCAGCAATTAAAATATGGAATAAAGGCTTTGATAATGCACCAATTGCATAGTATGGAAGTGAGGTATGGGATCCACTCAGTAAGCACAACTAACACAAGATGGGACAGCGAACTTAGATAGACCCTGCATGCCGAATTCTTAAGTAATATATTGAAAGGTCAATGAAAAACTCCAACGCCAAATGCATGTAGATTGGTTTTAATTGATTATACTGATTCACAAATTTGAAACTGGCTGCATCTAAAATTAAGTAACCCAAATCACTAAACCATAAAGCACTTAAAACCCAAAAGCTCCCCACTGCCCCCTAAATACAGCAGCCTCAGTCCATCACTGCTGAACAAAGTCTAATCAGAGTGCATCAAATGATCAAGCAGAGTAAAATGTACCTACCTGGAACATTGGAACAACAAAACCAAAACTCAATCCAACTACAGTGCTTTCAGGTCTTAAGCTAAATATTTGCATTAGCAGAATATCTCTTCACCATCAGAGACCCACAGCCTAAACAGATACCTGACCAGGTACAGGCTCAGTAACCACAATCTGTTCATGGAAATGGGCAGATTTAAAAAGTGAGAAGACTGTGTGGTGAGGTCCAGACAGGGCTGAACTGTGAAAACTCAGATTGACAGAGGAAAATTCCATAACAAAATTGAAACATCATCTTTAAATGTTCTAACTCTAAACAAATGACCAGTTAGTTACAGTAACTCGCTCCACACCCTGACCCCACTGTCCCACTACCAGAATATATGTGTTTAATGTCTATTGCCGTATTTATTTATTAAAATATGTTATAATAATCTTATGAACTTTACTTTTTCTTGTATTTTTGCTATTTCACTACAACCATTTACATTATTATCATGATTCATTTATTTTTTTAACACACATCAATACAACTTGAATATTGATGTTTGAATATGAATATGACAAGACAGTAATATGACAAAGAGAGAGAGGGAGAGAGAGAGAAAGAGAACTTGTAAAGTAATGGAGGAGAAGCATCAGGTTATGCTGGAAACTGAAAGGCAGTCATGCTGAAACAAACAAGCTTTCCTCTTCTCTGTTGTTTTTATTGGCTCTGTTGTATTAATGCACTTATTTTGGTCATTTCATTTGTAATTGTGGTAGCTCTTATTAAGATGTCTTTGTTGCTTAGCGACTGCTTTCACTTGTACTAACTGCATGTTGGCCTGCATGTAGTTACCTCTGTTCATTCATTTTGTGTTTTTTTAAGTATGCTTATTTCTCACTACTGATGACCCCATTGCTTTAACAACAATGCTTCTTGCAAACAGCGATCAGCCTCAACATTAAAACCGCCTTCTTGTTTCTACACTCATTGTCCATTTTATCAGCTCCACTTACTATATAGGTGCACCATATAACTCTACACTTACACTTAAAAGCACCTTTATACATCTATTTTAATCACCTCAGAACTGAGAATAGTCCACCAACCAAAAATACCTAGCTAGTCACATCCTGTGGGCAGCATTATGGCTCTACATTTACAAGGTGGACCAACGAGATAGGAATATCTGATAGAGTGGACAGTGAGTGGACACAGTGTTTAAACACTCCAGCAGCACAGCTGTGTCTGATCCACTCAAATCAGCACAACACACACTAACACAACACTACTGCAGTGCTGAAAATGATCCACCACCCACATAATACCTGTCCATGTGGGTCCTGATCATTGAAGAAGAGGGTTAAAGGGGCCAATCGACTATGCATAGAAATAAACTGACTACATTCTGTAATTGTAGAAGACTATAGAGGAGATTTTATTGTTATGTATAATAGGTGAAATGTGTCCATTATCCATGTCAAGGATTGTACATGTTTAGCTGATTGACAGTAAGTAGTAAGTATTGACAATATACTGTATGCATCTTAGTAGAATTTAGATGGATATGGTCCTGAAGGCAATTACTTAAAGTAGTCCGACATCCCAAACAAGTATAGCAGCTAGTACCTATTCATAATTAGAACATCAGAGTAAAGAATGAAGAAGGTGGTTGTTTATGTTTATTAAACACACAAATGTGACAAACAATTGATGTAATAATGATGGTTACTTGTTGTAATTGTTGCTACAATATAGCAAAGAATTGCTGCCCTACAAATAACATGATGAGCTTGTCTGACAACGAATGAATGCCTAAAGCTTCTTCTCAGGGATATAATATATGTTCAAACAGATATTCAGCATCAAGGTTTACAATTCAATTTTTCCTTCCCAAACCACATAATCTGCCATTCTTTACAACTGGGGTAGTTATGAAAGTGTAGTTTAGAGCTTCTGAAGAGACAAGCACAATTCATTCTACTAAGCTTCCTACAAACACTAAAATCACACTCTTTAAAACAGTAGTACATTGCAATGTTCTGTTTATTCATTCTTTCTTCATGGTTCAATTCCATACCTTTATGCATCAAAAGAGACTTATGACAAGGAAGAATGCACTGCCTTGGCATTTTATAACTTATCAATCAAACCTCTCTCTGAAGCGAGATACAAATCCCTACTGCAAATCAGGTTTACAACTGAACACATCTTGTTCATCTCTTGAGACATGGCAGCTTGAATTTAGATGGCAAGCACTGTGTGTTAGTCATCGCCAATCCTATGACACCTCCTGCATCCTAGTGTTTCTCATTTTGTTGAAATGATGGCTGCAGGCTAACATCCCTCCACTGCAAAGTAGGGAGCATTAGAAAGTAAGTATTTATATTGAATGCAAAATCCCTATAGACTAATGGCATATATCTACACTGCATCAGTGAATCCTTGCGGTAAAATCGTTTTGTCTTTTGAATGGTGGATGTTTGCGTATATTAAAGTTACATGATAAGCCATATGTCATATTAATAAATGTCCATAAACAGATAAATTCTATATAAGGTATTTTCAGACACTTTACTGGATGGAAAATTACATTATATTGTCTGCACAATTTATAAATCATAGTACTGAGGAAAACTGACAGTGACTTCCAGTTCTGCCCAAGACAAGGCCCCCGTAGATTGAAATTCTAATGAATAAAAGATAATCACTTGTGCAGAGCTTTTGTCTAGCAGACTCAGCTCATTTTCAATTATAAGCAAGCGGCTCTCCCTCCGTTCTAGAAGTGAAGAACGCTGTAATATTTCAGCACAGGTCATTTTCCATCTGTAACAAACCATGCTTAACACTGAATGTACCATAGACGTTGGCTCTTTAGGGTAAACGAAAGGGAGATGAGATTAATACACTTAATCCTTTGATAACAGAATTTTCCACATGAATCTGCGCAAAGGTCTGTATTTGATACATTTTTCATACTGCCAACATTAGAAAAAACAGAGAGATAAAAGACATAGACTAGCCTATGTCCAGTGGCATATGGGGGTAGTGTTTCTATCCTACTAGAACTGAATTATGTTGCAAATTCAGACTAATTTGTATATATTTTTTTGCATACATTTGGTCATATACACTGCCTGGCCAAAAAAAGAGGTCACCACCTGGATTTAACTAAGCAAATAGGTAAGAACCTCCCATTAGATCATTACTGCATGGGTGATTATGTTTCAGCTGGCAACTAGTTATTTAACCCTAAGTGATGCAGTGAGTAGCTTCTCATTTCTTAAACAACCATGTCGAAAGACACATCCTGTGGTCATGGAAAAGATTAAGGAGGGTCAAATTATTAGCATGCAATGAGCAGAGAAAACATCTAAGGAGACTGCTGAAACTAAAGTCGGGTTAAGAACTGTCCAATGCATTATTGAAAAGTGGAAGGACAGAGGAAAAACATCATCGTTGAGAAAGGAATGTGGTCGAAAACACATCTTGAATGATTGTGATCGACTATCACCTAAACGTTTAGTGAACTCAAATCATAAAAAAACAGCAGTAGAACTCAGGGATATGTTTAATAGTGAGAGTAATGGCATTTCCACACAAACAATGTGAAGGGAACTCAAGGGATTGAGACTAAACAGCTGTGTAGCCTTAAGAAAACCACTTGTCAGTGAGGCTAACTGGCAAAAATGGCTTCAGTTTGAACAAACTTGTTATTCCATCAATGGATTTTTTCTTTTCTGATGGCACAAGCATATTCCAAGGTGACAATGCCAGGATTCATTGGGCTCAAATTGTGAAAGAGTTGTTTAGGGAGCATGAGACATAATTTTCACACATGGATTGGCCACCACAGAGTCCAGACCTGAACCCCATTGAGAATTTTTGGGATGTGCTGCAGAAGACTTTGCGCAGTGGTCCAAATCTTCCATCATCAATACATCAACAAAGCTCTGGGGGAAAAAATAATGCAACTCTCGACAGAAATAAATGTTCCAATGTGCCATTGCAGAAGCTTGTGGAAACAATGCCACAGTGAATGCATGCCGTGATCAAAGCTAAAGGTGGTCCATATAATATTAGAGCGTGTGACCTTTTTTTGACCAAGCAATGTATTTGCAAACCTTATACCAAAATGCAGTGTGATGCAGAGAAATGTTTTTCCAGTGACAAATATTCCCACGATAGCATGCATACTTGTTTAATTGAATGTATGTATTTCAGTGCAGCCATTATCAAAAGGAGTGGGAGGATTTATTTCAGTGGATTATTTGCAGTATCAAAACCTTTTCAAATGTTATTCAATGGAAATAAATAAATGCCAGATGTACCATCTGCACAACTTAGATGCCTACACATCAAACATTTCTAAACTTTTAAAACCATACCTGTCCCAAGACTGTCAGTTTACTAACATAAAGCATATGTTTTTGGCATGTTTTAACTGGGTAGATTAATGATCTTTAGTAAATAACAAAGCTGTAACCAATAATCCAACAATGAGGATAATGACTCAATGATAGAGCATACAGTAAAGTGGTCTGTTGTGCTTGTTTGGACACAGATCATTTATACCATAGCCATGTTTGGTAAATTTGTCATTTGTTGCAGCACTGCAATTATGTAAAAAACACTGGACTGGATGACTGAAATAATGTTCAACACAGGGATCCAATAACCATATGTTTCTTTTACAGCTTAAATACAGCCAAACCAAGGCTGAGTGTGTATTTCTGACTGCACTGAGAAGAAATTCTGCAGGTAGACATTTCACATATGATGCCAACACACCTAACATTTATAACAGTACTGTAGCTAAATGGTCATAGGTGCCTGTGAAGCATTTCAAGAATTTTCCAGTGGTGCTTAAATAACAGTTAATTTACTTTGCACACTCTGCCTAGCAGCATCTCCACCATCCAGTGACTGTAGGTGGTGAGAAGGAGAGAACAAACATCAGGCAATTATGTCCAACATTCAAAATGCTAGTGCTTACTACAGGTTGCTCAGGCACAGCAAAATGTTTTTTGTTGGTTGGCAGTGAGGCTAATTCTGACTGGTACAAAGAGAAGATTTGAGGTTAAAAGGGATAATTTCTGAAAGACCATTTAAAAGGTCGGTGATAAACAACAAAAGTACCAACTGCTCCCACTTTGAGTCCTTTCTTCTTGAGTCACAGCCCTGCTTCATTACACCTGAGTTTATTACCGTAACCTGGTTGTCTTTATAGCTTAAAGGACCACCGCAAAACTGTGGTGATTGATCACAGGTCCAACTGATCGAACAAGAACAGAATATTCGTGAAGCTGTATATGTTTTAGATAATTTGATTTTATTGTTTCCTGAGAATGATGTCACAGTATTCTGGCCAGTCCAGTCATTTCTTTTACTGCCAAGCTCTGCCTTATTTTCTCCATCCTTCAGTTACTGCTCAATGACTGTTGCTAGCTGGCATTGCTTTAAGCAATTATCTGCCAGTGTTTGACCTTGAAGCTCCAGCTGCGATTTAAAGATGTACCTAAAGGATGTGTAAAAGTGAGATCCCTTTGCAGATAGAGCAGTGTATGTCTCTATCCACACAAAGCCAGAAGCAAAATTTTTATAACACTATTTAGGCCAGTTCATATATGGCGCATTTTTTTCATGCATCCTATGGCAGCATACATTGACCAAGTCCAATAATTCCCCATCCTTTCCATGTCCTCTTATTTTTTTGTCTGAGTCAAACCCCAACCTTTTTTCCCCTACATCTGCAGGTATAGCATCCCCTTTCAATGTTTTAGCACCTCTATTAAAACAGGTTCCGGTGCCGCGCCTGTCCACCAACAATGTTCTTTATTTAACGGTTAATTAGTACATGCAGTGCCCTAGAGCTAATAGTTTGAACAGATTAAGTTGACAGCCCCTGTAACAAAATCATAGTCCTTATCATCAAACCTTTTTGATGAAAATAGCTCAGTAACATCATTGTGTTCATATCAAGTAGAAAGAAGACTCGGTTGCCACACAAATACATTGAAGTACTTGCAGTGGCTGCTCACATGGTATGAACTCTTGTGCTGGAGAGTGGTGCAGTTCTGCCTGCCTTTTGTTCTTTGTGCAGTCTGATTTTTTTCAAAAAGCCATACAGGGGAGTACAAGAGGGATACATACAAGCATCAGTGATGTCAGCGTATAGATCAGTGAGAATCTTTCTTAAACGATCTGACAAGTTAATGTTACATTGAAGTTTGGGATACTGATCACAACAAAATGTGTATCACCTATTGCACCATCCGTCAGGGGAATGCATTGATGACTAGCTTTGCTTCAATACATCTGTTACAGAAAACATCTAACTTGGTGACTTATCAGAGAAGAAAATCAGTCCACAATGCTTTTCTGATTTGTGATTTAGTGGCTATGTGTGTACAGTCCTGATATTGCCATAAAAACCAACGGCAATGTTTGGATAGATTTTAGATACAGTATATTATACTGAAGAGGTCAGTTTATAAGGCCTTGCTCAGGCTTTTAGCTTACAAATGTTCTTCTATAATTTACAACTGTCTGTCAGTGGCTGTATTTCTGCTACATTCACTATTCTTGCTGCTAGATCTGGGCACTGTTAGATAACTACTGATCTGAGAGGCTGCTATGTTTGTATCCTACAAGTAGAACAGGGATATATTCTAGTGCTAAGCCCCTGACTGATTTATAGACAAGTAGCAACACTTTAAAATCAATTTTGGCACTGGCAGTGGTGTTCTGCACTTGTTAGGAGCAGCTGTACCTACATTTCAGCTACGAAACAAGTTCAGTGATTCAACTATTATTTAATTATTATTATACTAACTATTATTATACTATTATTATGCTATTAATAATTATGTCATTTTACCCTAGGAAGACTATGTTGCATGGTCTAGGTTTGAATAAATCACATGTAAAAGTACTGAAAAACAACCTGAACATACTAAAAACTTAATACTATATACTTTAATGTGTACATTAATACTTTAACATTCTAATACTGATTCAGTTTCTGTAGTTAAATCAAAATTTCACTGTGTATTTTCAGTTAATATGTAAAGATTAGCACTCAAAGTAGTTTGATACGCAATTCTCTGTCATTATTCACCATTCTTAGTTTCATGTATCTAAAAGCAATTTTATTTAAACACCAATACTGCCTGATGAGCCATAGCCATAGTCTTATCATAGTCACATTTTTAATACCTATTTTTATACACACTCATAGAGCATTTTAGGGACAAGAGTTCCCCAAATATATATATTTCAGATTTCAAAAATAAAGATTTCAATAATTTACCATTATTAATATATGTCTCTATATATGTCAAATATCTAAAGTCTTAGAAGACATGGAGTATCACTGTAGGTTTCAGCTCTACTACCCCAGGGTCCTTTCACTCCTGCTATAAATCAGAAATCAGAGGAAACTGAAAGAAAAAAAAACTCAAATAATTCGCTGTTAACTTTTGTGCTGGACAGCCCTAAGAACATGGGCATGTTCTTGTCCCTAATGAGTGGCACATATGACATTGTGCTGCACTTGGCCGTTATTACTTGCACTGGCAGCATTCACAATTTCCACCCCAGCCTCATTATCAAATGCATAGGCCTGCTGTGTGATTAAGGCCTATAGTCATATTTCTCTCGTGACACAGGATGCTATCCTGTCAGCCAGCATGGATGAGTCAGGAGGATGATGAACACCCTCCGCCTTGTATTAGGGCTTGACAACAGCACGCCCCAGACAGATTTGACATGCATGACTGACAGTTGCCCTGTTTTGATAATGAGCAGGACCTAATTGTGAGCTGAATTATTGTCATATTAAGATCCATCACGTCTGCATCCATCAGCTTTGCCGAGACACATGGCCAGTCACTGAGGAGAAGGACATGGATCAATTTTACATTCATATGGAACACCACTCTTCACTTAGCACCATGCATTTTCCATCTGCATACTCATTTCATAAAGCAAGTTTTCATTAGCAAGTAAATAACTAATAGCCAGTACGTGCAGCTGAGAAACAATGAAACTCTCTCAACAAAAATCTTTGCAGTACTGACATGAAAGTGCTGACATGAACTAGCCTCACAGTCTTTATAGTAAGTCTTAATAAGATGCCAATGAACCATATGTGGGTCTTTTCCATGGAGGGCTCCTTAAAAAAATTTTTTTTAAATTAACATAAAGAACCCTTTTTTAAGTTTAAAGAGCCTTTGCATAACATACAGTTTTTGTCCTAGAACCACACATTTAAACCCAGTACGCTTTAAGAACCTTTGTCATTGTTGTTGTCGTTATTGTTTATCTATAGTAATTGTTACTCTGAGCATTTTATCCTCACCATATTCCTCACCTTTACCTTATTGCTATGACATGTGCATCTTGTGTTGTTCTCCCTGCTCCTATGCAGTGCATCCCTGGAGCCAAGGGAAATAACGTCACTTGTTTCTGAGAGCACCAGATGGTTTTGTTTCTTCCCACAAATAAACAATATTCTCCTCCCTTCTTCTCTTGGAAGCGAAAAAAGAAGCATTCGGCGTAGACTCTGACATTACAGCTTAATTCCTCAGTAAATACACCATAGAGCACTAGCACCTGCTGCCCTCCCAACCGATGTTCCTGTTCCTTTGCAGGGATAATTTTAGAAACATGGCTCTAAACAGTCAGGGCTCTTTCACACATCTTGTGTTCACGAGTCCACTTCGATCTGCGCGAGCGATGAGTCCGGTGCATCAGGCCAGCAGCACATATGCCAGGCTTGCCTCGCTGAGGGCCACAGACAGATCGCCCGGTGTGTGAGCGAACACGTCAAGGTCAGACCACCTTGCTTGGGGAGATTTCTCTCCCAATCCTTCCCTCTCTCCCTCCCTCCCCACTTCTCTCCCTCACACTCAATCTCTTTGCTCAGCAGGCTGTTTCTGAATTTTCATGAAAAACAGTGTCCTCTGAGAAAATTATGTTGTTCATGATGCTCAACTCCAAGTTATCAGCATATACAGCTTCTCCTAATTGCCACTTTCTTTCATTTGCTGGTTTATAAATGTGAATTTCATGTTTTTGTTTACATGGGACTGTTTATTGATTTGTTTGGTTCACTGGGGAATGAGGCAATAAAAATATTGTGCTGTCTAAAGTTTGTGCCTAATAAAATGCAGAACACTTGCTTTCTGCTTCTGCGCCTCACTACTTTTTTTCTCTTTTTTCTGTACTAAACTGTTAAGGGTTCACTAGGTCATTTTTTGTCTGTCCATTTATTCCCATTTTGTGCATGAAATGACCACGCAACTTAAAAAAAATAAAAATAGTAGTATTTTTATTTTGTAAAATGAAGTCAAAATCTGTGTTTTGTAAATTATCTTAAACATTTATTTAGTTGACAAAGCCATAAAACCAAAACCAACTTTATTGCATTTTGTAAATATAAACTAAATTTGACGCCTGCAATAAAATAGTTTGGATAGGTTCAAAATAAGACTGAACATGGTATAGAACATTCAAGTTACACTGCTTTGAAACATTTCACAATAAGCAGGTGAACTGGTGACAGGTAAGGGGATCATGACTGGGTATACAACAAGCATTCACCAAAAGCTCAGCCTTGTGTTGTGGTTCACCACTTAGCCCCAAACTTTGTGAGAAATGTCAAAGAGTTCAGTTAAAAGATTACAGAGAATTTAGATCTTTCTCCATCTACTGTATGTAGTATCATGAAAAAAGATTTCAGGAATCAGGAAAAATCTCAGTCTGGGTAAAGCAAGGCCACAATCCACTGTTGTATGTGTGTGACTTTTCCACCCTCAGATTGCATTGCATGAGAAGCTGTCTCACTATTGTGTTATTAATAGCCACTTGAGAGAGACACTTCTCAAAACCATGATCATAAAGAAATGCAACCTAAAATGCAATACACAGTTTTATGCAGAAACACCACCAACTTCTCTGGGCCTGTGCCCATCTTGGATGGTCCAAAAGATGGTGGAATTGTATGCTGTGGTCAAATGAGTCCATGTTCAGCTTGTTTTTATGAGAAACAGATATTGAGTTCTCTGAGCAAGAGACGAAAGGGATCACTCAGACTTTTATCAGTGAAATCTGTCATGGCAGATCAGTGCTACCTGGGTGTCTTGCATATGTGTGAAGGTATCTTTGCTGCAGAGACATATATTAGGATATTTTTGCAGATCCATAGTGGTGGCTGCCACTTGGTTCAATTTGCAGAAAGGGGCTCTGGAATGTGGAATGCAGATCTGTGGCCCATCAAAGAGACAAAATGTTGTTTTGTGTTGTTGATGGCATTGTCATTGTGTTTTTAATGGGGCTGCAGACTTAGTCAATGCCTTAGTCTTGTATCAAGCAAGAATTCCTGGACCTCTTATGAAAGTATATTTATGGCTTAATTTGTGTAATTTACATTTCAAGGTGTGATTTTAACTGTGCATGCTGTGTAGTAAAGTGTGTTGGTTGGGTTGGTTGCATTCACTTGAAGTTATTCTGGTGTTGATACTGACAAAAAGTCATAGTTTGATATTGTGTAATATATAGATTACAATTAATAGTTTACAATTAAAGCAAGGTGCCCAGAGTAATTATGCTTGTGGTCTGGTTAGGCTAATGGTTTGGTTTGAGGTTTTGGTGATTTTGGAAGATAAACCTGCAAACTTGTTTTGATATAATCATGTAAAAGAATGGAATATCATAGAAACTACATCTGAGAACATCAACTTCTATTCCCCTTCTTCAATCCAATACACTTGCAGGAACACCTCATTCTCAATTTGCATACACAGTTGTGCACTTTCATATTGTCTATGCCTTACGACCTTAAACTGCAGGCTAGATAGCAATCCCTAACTAATACATAGGTTAAGTAATTATAAGACTGAGGACATTTTATTGTGGGTCCTCATATAAGCACTTGCACTTTTTTGCAGTATTAGATATAGTAGCATGCTTATACATTTTCTGGCATTATATTGTGATAAAAGTGACATCATAGAAGGGTCATGTGTGTGCGGGTCTTATCATGTATATTTTGTGTGCAAGCAACATTTTCCAGTATGATTCACATATGTGAATCATGTGCCCAAATACTGCATTCATCTAATAGATGTTCTAGTATCAGTGACAGCTAGTGGAACCCTGAAGTATAAGGGTTATGATTATGTTATATTTAAATACTACCTCTTTATGAAGACAGGCACATAGTATATTAACATGGGCCCTGAGTTAAGAACAATTTGATCACACTGCTGATATCAGTGCACTCTTGTGGCAGTGTCACGGCATCAGCACCCACAGGAGGGTTTCTAAAATGAGGTGTCAGTGGGAATTAGGCAGGCGGCCGAGGGCTCAGCTAACACCATCATGGCAGGACAGGCAGATCCCAGTGGCACTTGCTGTAATCAGGCTCGATCTCACAGGGAGTCAGGAGCAGAAATTGGTGCTGATGTGGTGTTTATGTCAGAGAGCCAGCACACAAAGGTATAATCGAGACTGATAGTTGCAGGCATATAGGTCCAAGCGCGCACACACCTACACACACACACACACACACAGACACACACACACACAAAACCATGAGCTGCAACACACAATTTGATGAGTGGGTAGTCCAATAAAAGCATTTCTACACTCAGTACACAAAATCATTTATGTTCTGTAAATCTCCAGAATTCTTTATACAAAAGTTATTGTACATGTTTCCTCCAGGCAGCTGAAGACTTTGCATACATCTGTGAGATTATGTATAACATTATTGTCAAGCTTGTACATATTTGTTACTGTTTTTAAGGCATACGCTTTAGGAAAAAAATAGCAAACAAACAAACAAACAGACACAAAAAATAAGGCGGTTACCCTTCGAATGCAAATAACACATCTGAATGCAGACTATTTATTTTTCACTTCCCTGATAAATTAATCAAATGCTTCTCATTACACAGATGATTGGGAACCAATTATTCCTAGCCTGATATACAATTTTTAATTAATCTGAATTTACATAGCATGTGCCTGGAATTGATATTGTTATTTTTAATCTAAGGGAATTTGACTGCATTAATTGTTTACACGCAGTGCGAAGGGGGGCCGGGTGATGTGCTCCTCTGAAGGCTGCGCTGGCACCTCCGGGCCTGCAGGAGGTGCTGTGAGGAGCCCAGGGGCGAGGTCAAGGCCGTGACAGCCACGGCCTGCGGAGCACACCTCACTGGAGAGACAATTAGAGCAGACAGAGGAGAAGGATTACCGCGAGGAATGATGAATTACTGCAGCCACGCAGACAGACACATAAAACGGCCTCTGGTGCATTTCTCTAACAGACCTCCACAGGCCGGCCCATGCGTTATGACAGGTTGGCCTCAGCAGACTCATAAAGGTTGATCTGTTCTCAGAAAAAGGGAAAATGGTCCTTGCGGAATTAGACGAGAAGGTCCCCATGGTCTTCCATGAGTGTTTTGTCATATATACAAAAACAGAAGGTAAAAACGACTGAAGAGACAGTCAGTCGATACCGAGGACAACAGGGGCTAATATTTGTAGGAGTGGGGGGAAAGATTTTGAAATTAGCACCTATTGAAAAATCTAAAAATGTTCTTGCAGCTGTGTAGAACCATTAACAGCCTGCTTAATTCTAATCGCAAACCCTTTATCTCTCCCAAACCTTCCAGAGGTGTTCCAGTTTTTTTCAAATGTTCTTATTTTTTTTTCTTCTGTGTAACCCAGATTTGACATGACAATAATTGGAAGCATTCAGTGCTAAGCTCCAGCCTTGAATGACTGCTATTTAGGGGCTGCTAATCCTGTTTTTCAGCCAGGGCTCAGTGCTATGAGTAATATGTGGGTGTGCAAGGCAGTTGGAGACTCCTAATACCCTGCTGTGATGTTCCTCTCTGGGCTTTGTGACCTACGGAACAGCGCACATTGATGTGGGCGGTTCTGAACAGTCAGACACGTCTGATTGTCATGCTACATGGGTAGCATACACAATTCTTTCCTACACGACTAAATTACCAGTAATGATGATCACCACTGCGGTCATGCTTGTCATCATGACTGTTCCATCTTGGACCACACATTCCCACATGTTTACAGTGCAGGCGACTCGTCACTCTTCATGTCCAGTTGATGCTGAATTAAAAAGGCCGCAGTGAAAACAGGTATTCTTCTTGTTTGTTTGTTGATGTCCTCGATTGGTATTCAGCTGAGTTTCTGCCACTGGACAGTTAGAATGAGACCATGACCAGCAGCATCACCTCCCTCTTCCTGTCTCCTTTGTTCCAGCCAGTGCAGTCTCAGGGTCACCTGGCTTGTAGGTTATTTCTGATCCCTATCTGCAATTTCAATAGAAGCTAGTGCCAAGGCCACAGCCATTAACATGGTCTATTCAAGCATCTAAAGCTGCACTCACTCAATCCCTCTTTATCTGTAGGCGTGTATGACATCTTTTTAAATGTGAGCATATCTGTAAACAAAGCTGTCAAAAACAAGTGTTGAAAGCTGCTTATTTCCATTGCAGGTAATCTACAAAGAACTGTTGCAGTGGTGAATTATTTCAGGGTGTTTTAACTAGACCATTGCTTATGTCAAGATGTGAAATACAGTGGGTTTTTGGGGGTCCTCTTGGATCACCTGAAAGTTTTAAAATTAAAATTACACTGTTAAGGCTAATATGCTTCATCCACTATTCATGAGCTGCTTTCTTTTTTGACTAGCCCCAGCTGCTGCACTGGTCTGCCTCAAGGTGGCATTGTAGCAAACTGGTTTACCCAATTGGTCCATCTTTGGCTAGGACCTATTCTGGGATACCTCTGAAGAACTTGATATAATGTAACATATTTGTAAATCAGAAAATTTGTCCAGTTGTCCCAGGATTTTGGTGGAATTGTTACTCATTTCTCACAATGAGACAAATAAGGAGACATGTAAGATCTCAATGTATGGAAGACCCCCTACCCAAACTAAAAGTAGGAGATTTGTTAAACCACACACTTTGTAGCCATTGAAGCTAGAATCAGCGCCAGTATGGTGAGTGAGCTGCTGGCTAATGCTGGATTAGCGATCCAACATGGGATCCCATGGGGTTTTTTTTACACTGTCTTAAATGAACATGCTCTACCAAGGAACAAGAGATGGCTAGCTGCACTCAAGCAAGGCATTCTTACTCTGGTGATATAATTAATGAATTCATTCATCTTTTAAAGCACTTATCTTTCTGAGTCACAAGAGGTGCTGGAGCTCATCCCAGCGCTCATTGGGCAGAAAGCAGGAAACACACTGGACAGGCTGCCCATCCATCACAGGGCTGGTGAAATAATGACTTAAGAAAAATATTTTCTAAATAGATAGAAAGGTTCAATAATTTGCCAAACAGTTCTTAATATTATAAAAAAGGTAAAGGAGTCTAGAATTTGTAAAAGTAAGACTAAAACTCAATCCTTGTTACTTTGTCCCTTAAAATACGAATGCTTGACAGATAGAATACTCATCTCAGGAATATTTGCATACATAATTACCGGGACAGCTGAAGGTCAATAACATATGCAAAATGTTAGCCTACAGTTGTCCTTTTGACTTTTATTTTTATTATAGTCACAACAAATATACCATTTAGAACATACACAGCATGGTTTAAGGCACTAGAGTGTGCGTCATCTTTGACTTGCTGAGACCCACCTTTGATAAATGGGTAATTTTGGAAATGCTTGCTGTATTAACTAGGGATAAATATGCTGGGCTTTCTTTGAGATTAATATTTCCTTCCGTCTGGAAGAAAACCTCAAAACATGAAAATAAACTTTTCTTAGAAATACTGTGTGCACTCGTGGCACGGTGGTGAATGTCCATGTGTGTGCATGCTGTAGAGTGTCTGTAACCTCCAGCCGCTGCTGGCGGTCTCATTCTGCTGCTCAGGGGGGCTGCTTTCAGAGGCGGCTGCTGTGATTGGAGCAGTAATGGATTAGCCCTCTCTTTCTCACTGTGGGCCTCCAGATAAGGCTGGCATTCTCTTTCTTTCTCCGCCTCGCCAGGTCCTGGGTTATCTGCTGCAGGGCTTCAGTGAGACAGAGCCTCCGCCAAAAAGGAAGCCGCAGTATTTCCAGCGTGTGTCAGGGTGTTGGTGACAGCTTCTTTAATGCAGATAAGCTGCTCTTTTCCTCTGCTCTGAGGAGAAGAAGAAAGGTCTGGTCAGAGTGTAACAGCCTCTCACATGCAGGGAGGAACTAGCCAGGCTAGGTGGCTGATGGGCATCTCTATACAGCTGAGAACACAGTGGGTTGGGGGATGTGGTGTGGTGAAGGAGGCTTTTTAATTGCTCATTGTCCCCAAAACTGCTCATTCAATTTGCATACAATTCCCGTAAAGAGAGAGCATCCTGGATGAAAGAGCTATGAGAAGCCAAATGGGAAGCGGCTGACAATTTAATAGGGAAGTGCTTTGTGTGGCTCCCATTAAGTCCCTCTGTGTCAATGTTTCTTTCACAGGAGATAATGTAATCTTGTATACAGAAGATCTCAGGAGAAATTACACTTTCTTCAAACCTAAATGTTTAGCTGTAGTGGCTGCATGTGTGCAACTCATATTAGCTTTTGAAATATCATCTAATTCACTGTATACAGTTATTAAGTTATCTTTGTGGAGGGTATGACAGTATAGGTGATCATATACCATAATGTATATATAAATTATCTTTCCTCTGTGCATCTAAAACTGGTGAATGAGATTTTTCTGCATGTGAATAGGGAAGACGAGAGTCAAAGGAAAATAAGTGAAGACGCTTTCAACAGCTCAACATTGTGGGTTTGAAAATACCTTTAGCTGTCAAAAAACCTTTACTGATAAACAAAAATAGATGAGAAAGGGAAAAGGTGTATTTGAGCTGCAAAAATTGGCAACTGAGATATGAAGTAAAGGCTCTGTGAATTATATGGTCTAAATTTGAGATCTCTGGAAGCAACAGAAGGGAGTATCTACACTGCCAAAGCAATGGAAGATGGTTCAAACTAGGTCCACATCCATCAAGTTTAAGGATGCATAACAACATGTTGGTGTTGGTGATTTGTTTTTGATTGAAGGCTTCAAGGATTCTGATTAATAGAAACAAATTTTCATGCACAGTGCAATACCTTCTGGAAAACATTTGAAGACTGAACTGAGGTACAGAACATATCCCTGCTAATTTATTTGAAAAACTAAAATCAATCTTCAGGAAGGAATGAAAGATATAGTAACATGCCGTGGGTGTACGAGAGACAGAAATGTTGTAAATAGTTGGACTTATAGGTTAAAGATGTGTGCAGGTGTTACTTGTGTCATACTGTGCTGGGCTGTGGTGCTGTTTATTAGGGTAGTAGTGCAGTGTTTGTGGCTAGTTGAAGTATGTGGCTATGGATGACCTGCCTTCTGCCCTGGTGGTTTAATAGCAATGGGTGGTGGTTTCCACTGCTGCCATGGTCAGTAAATAAATGAGTTTTTGTCTAAAGCTCTGTATTTCCTGTATATCTCTTTACTCTATGCTAGTGCCACAATATAACAGATGCAAATGAGGGGCTCAGAAAAAAATATTATCCTTAGTTATTGAAACTTTTGCTTTTTTTTTCTGGCACTGAAAAATGAATAACTTGAACATAATGGCTGTTATGGCTGGAGATTAAATACATGAAATGATGGCTTCTGACTTTTGCATAGTACTGTACACACCTTTATATTGCCGCTATAATGAGAAAGAACTTGTAATGTTTTCTCCCATCATTTTTTTTACATCATTTGAAGCTGCTATGAATATTTGCTGAAATAGAAAAAAAATCTCATAATTCCAGTGTTAGTTTATGCCTTTTCACTTCTCCTATAAATGTACCATTTCAGAGATTTAGAGAGTTTTTTATGACAGTGATGACACATATTTCACCCACACTCAAAAATATAAATAGGCCAGTTTATTTAAAAGGTACTCGAAGAAGATATCCCACACCAATGCATATTCCTAACTGTTAAAAACAACCAACAGCGTTTTGTAAATTGTTAGACTGAACAGAGAAAGCCTAGACGCCACCACTCAGATGGCATGTAGACATTTACATGTAATGGAGGTTTGTATAACAGAGCAATTATTTCAGCCCTTATGGCAGATTTTGATGTTGAGTGCAGGAAATGACGGAAGTCTTGGGAAATGTACATAATCGCAAAAATATAAACTGCTTCAGCAGTGAAAGACGGCCTTCAAATGTAGCCTTGTACTCAACTTCCCTTTGAAAGTGACATTTCACCAGGCCAGTATTATTTTGTTTGACTCTGCAGTATGTTTGTGAAGGAGCTCGCTGAAAGACATGCTTGTAAAAGCTCTCTGTGTGGTGACAGATGGAGGTATGAATCAGAGTGGCTCTCTGCTGTAGACGTAACGATGTGTGTAGATGCTCTGTCCTCGTACAGCGGGCCACCTTCCATTACCTGCCATAGGGCAGTGAGTGGCCCTCCTAGATTGTGTTTAATAGTTTTCAGGGGAGTGAAAATAGCCTCCAGGCTCCCACAGCATATTGCAGTCCAAACTCCAGCCTTTTTCCATTGCCATGGCAACCTCTGCGTGAGTGTTTGTGCTGCCCAATTATCTCACATATTCGAAGGAGAGATGTGGGATACCTGCTGGCGCTGACCTATTGGGTTAGAGTCCTTCTGGAAGAGCATGATTCCACTCCACCCATGACTATCATGTATATTTTTGTGTGTTCTGCAGGACAGAAGAGATGCATATACAAACACTCACTCACTCATTGCTCCTCTTCTAAACCACTTTAGATTGCATATATATTTATGTATGTATATATAAAGTACAGTGCAAAGACAGAGAACACCCTTACATTATTCGCTCAGAACTTCAGAAAATAATGTGACACTGCGAAATGCTATTGATCCTGTTGTTAGACTGCCTTTTTGCTTTGATTATAGACATACGGACATACAACAACCTTATGTAACATTACATCATTTATTTCCATCCAGAGATGGATTCATTTGTTGGCCAACATCTTGTATTGATGAAGTGAAAATGATTACGTATGCTCCCTGAACCTCCTGGTGAAGTTTTATGAGTTAAACTTGCAGACGATCCTTATATATAAATGGTGAGGCAGTACTATTCCACTCTGCACTGATAGCTTCAGTGCAGTTGGTTTGTGTATAAGGTGAGACAAAAAATTCTCTGTACAGTTATATAGGGTAGATAGGGTATGTGCATACACACACACAGAGACTCTGCCCAGGTCTAAACTCTGAGTATATATATATTGTTTAGACCTGAGCATACTTAAACCCTATTTTGAAAATATTTTCATTTAAATCTGGACAAGGTCTAAACAATCAGTGTGTGTATTGGTATGTGTATGTAAAACTATAGAAACAATACATGAGAATGGGTGTGGTTTGTTGAGGTTTCTTGCAGGGATTCTATGAATACCTATTTGGTATTGAGCGAGAGACAGAAGGGGGTGGAGTGTGAAAAAAACATGGTGAGGCAAACTGTAGAGAGAGAACGGGAGAGCGAATGGTCTTTTTCATACTAACAAGCTCTTAGATCAAAAGATGTGTCGAGGATTTGGAGTTTTCTCAGTGCTCTCTAAGTGCCCTTCTTTCTTGTCTTTCTGTTGTGTTTCTGTGCTTTTCCCCAATTCCTTCTCTCTTCTAGCTGAGGTGCTGTCTCCCTGAAAGCTGGATTTAAATGGAGTTCAGACTTCAGAACCTTGTGCAAGAATCCTGTATGGCATGATTAGGGCTCAGGAATATAGCCAAATGTTCGCACTGAAAAATATGAGTATTATTTCCTGATTTCCTTCTTTGAACTCAGGTAAGGGGAATTCAGGTGGTGAACTAGATGTACACAGAGAGAAAATAATATGTACAGGGGAAAATTCTGAATAAGAATGAGGTTTAGGCAAATTGGCCGCAGGCAGTATGATTGAAAGCTTTCTATTTCAAATGCAATAGCCCTCGATTCCGATATGTGCCTTTAAACATCTACAATAGCCATTTCTCACCTTGAAGGGTTTAATTAAATGAAGTTAGACAGAAGCGCAGAGTGTTTTGTCTAAATATAATCCCGTAATGTGGTTCAGGGGCACCAGCTCAACCCCTGGAGGACTGGGAGTGACAGACATCATGCTAGAAAAAAGTCTGCTATGTGCAGAAAGGGAGAGCAGATGTGAAAGAAGCAGCTCTCTCCTTTGATTAATGTCCCCCAGCAGTTTACCGCTGAAGACTTCAAATGGCAATTTGATGTGTGTGCTACATGAACAGAAGATCTGTACTTATGAGTAGCACCGTGGGATGAGATATAGCTTATTGCTTTATCAGTGAACATGCAGATGGCTTCTTAAGGCCAAATAGTGTAAAGTTTTAGTGAAGGAAGATTGTACATGGCTTATAACAATAACAGTGTTTACCATAGTAATGACATTGAAGTCTTAATATGGAGAAGGGAGAGAAAGAGCAGTAAGAGAAGCAACGAGGGAGAGAGATAGATAGATAGATAGATAGATAGATAGATAGATAGATAGATAGATAGATAGATAAAGGGAAAGGGAAAATATATAAAAATTCTAAGGGGTACAGAGAGAAAGGGGGAGAGATATCATAAGGGAGAATGAGAGATATGAAGAGGGATGAATTGAAGGAGAGAAAGAAAGATCAAGAGAGAGAGAGAGATGAGAGAAATCCTTGTTACAGCATTCCTGATATCCTTTATAAACTCCATTTTTGTAGATTGTGACGAAACACGGATAATGTGTCATTTAAGACAGTTGGATTGTAACAAGCTTGCTACATGAGTTCTGCAGGAATCTCATTTGTGCGAGGAGAGAATGATAGTTGAATGATATCGGAGCATCTCTTATTCTGCAGGGCTATTAACTTTTATGTGCTGTGCTTTAGTTGCTAAATCTAGCATGAGAAATCAATGAAGCAGCTCTAAATTATGTATGTTTAATGTATCTGAAACGGGACATGAATTTTGATAGGCACATGTGCAACAATGTCCCCTTTTTAGTGCCCCTCCATGCACACCTGCCCCTCATTCTTCTAGCATACCATGCAGGGTTTGTGATGGATAGTTAACAAAGTATGTGTAACATTTTAAACCAGGAAGTAATGACATTAGCTTGCTTTTTCATGTCATTTATAAACTATAAGCCATGAACTCCTTCAGGACGTTCAAGCTGATCAACCAATGACCCAGAAAGCCCATAACAAATAGCTATGATATGACTGTACACTGGAGGGTCAATGCATACGAAAAATGTGTCTACATGCTAGTTTTAAGTTAGTTGTTCCAGCATTTTTCTTTTGGGTCGGTTTGCTAAGGACTTTTATAGGAGAGGGCGGGGCTTGGTGCACCCCCAGTGTGTGTGTGTGTGTGTGTGTGTGAATGTGCATGGGTTGAGAGAGACGTCAGAGAGTGAACTGTTAGAGAAAAACTCGACTCATGTTCGCCGTAGCTATGACCAACATCCCCTGCAAATGAAGCACCATGACTTGTGTGGACGGTGTCTTTATTTTACCTGTAGTGGATGCTACAGCATGTTCAAGACTGCTTTATCTTATTTATTGCCCATAGAAAACATGACACCACAATTTCCTAGGCAGCAGCGAGCTATACAAGATCATTACTGATGTGGAGCATGAGAGATCAAATAGCAGGGGGCAGTGGCAGCCCGCTGCCAGCTTAAGCCTACCCTCAAAGGCAAACATAGCTTGTGTGGATACACATCATTGGAGCAGCTTTACCATGTCCTCCGTGTGACCTGGAGAGCCGTTAGGACCCTCCGCCCTCAGACCTCATTAATGCACCATGCTCTTCTATATTCAGAGCGTTCCTCTATGTAGCACAGCACAGCACTCACACTGCCTCCTCTCCAGGCAGTGCACCTCCTCCACATCCGTCATCCTCAAGCAGATATGCAGCGTCTCATCTGATCTCACAGCACAGCTACTCTATATGCATGCTGTCTCTTTCGGCTATGTGGTCCAAACAGACAGATAGGAGTGTCTGAGGGAGTGACTGAAGTTGGACGAAAGGTAGCGACAGGGATGGCTGATACAGGACACAGAATGTAAAGAATGTTTCCCAGGTCCTGGTTGGTTAAACCAGAATTTTGGAGAGGAAGGAGATGGCATGAATGTCACATTCAACCCTACAGCAGCAAATAAGCAAATGGGTCATGTTGGTCAACTGAAGGAATCATTATCTGTTAGGTGTGAACATAAGCTCAGCAACATTTTAATTGGCAAAGCTAATGATTACTATGTATCATTAGCATGTAGCATCAATGATTGCTGGCCAGGGAAACAAATAACAACGTTGTGTCTTTATGACTGACTAAAATCTGTAATAATAATAATAATAATAATAATAATAATAATAGTAGTAGTAAATTAAATACTACTGACTGAATTGTGGAGGTGTAAAGCTCACATAGAGTATTAACATAGTCTAGACTTGCATGTATCACAAATTCCATTCCTGTTGGTTGATTCCTTCTGGGTCCAACTATATTATGCACTTTAAAACGTGAACAATGTGACTTTTGACTGTTTGCACGCATGTCAATGCTCAATGATAGTCTGTTGCACACAACACTAACCTTGGATCCACTGCACAGAAATGTTTATGTTTTTTTAATTTTCTTGAGTTTGAAGAGGAAAAATATAATTAAAGATTTATAAAGTTTTTGCCTTTGGATGAGTTTGACTGTATCAGAATGTAGAGGAATAAGAAGCACAGGTTCACATAACTAAGTCAGAGGTGGTAGAATACAAATATCACAGTCATTTTTTTAAAAGAGTGTTAACTTTACAAACTACATATTAAATATATCTGAAATATGAAGCTGTGGTGCAAAATAAGTGAGGTGGGATACATGACCCCTCCACCATTTTAAACACAGCATTATAAATTTGACTGGTCTCTAAATGGTTCTCACTAAAGGTACGTAGCCTGTATTATTGATGGCGTATTTTTGAGAGTGACTTTTACATGAAATCTCTTACATTAGTGATATTGTGAAGTGTGGTTGCTTGAATAAAAATATGCCATGCACATAATAGACTGCTTAACAGCCAAACCCACTGCCTTTTACCTCTGTCATCATTAAGTGATTTCTGTCTAGCCATGCTACGAAAGCCACACATTTGGAATGTCAGTCCTCCATTTGAAGCAGACTTCTCAGTTACTTGTAACCTCTTGCCTCCAACCTGTTGCGGCCTATTATCGCCTTTATTCAGCTTTTTCAGGTAGACAGATCGCTTTGTTCAGATCGGGGCTTTGAAACAGCTGTCAGATTTGTGAAATATTCCAATAAAACCTCCATTAGAGCCACAAAGATTTATTTTTCTTATTTTATTGTACATAGTTGGCAGTGTTCTGTTCATTTGTGTCATTGTAAATCCTGTGGAAACGGGGCAATTTGGGGGCCAGAACCACATTTTTAGAGGGTGTCAGCTCAAAATTTGTGAGAACTGTATAGTAGTACTCTCCACCGTTTCAAAATGTACCTTGTCTGTTTCCACTGAGCAGCAAATCGAGCAATTATTTTATGTCATTAACAGAATGAATTGGATAATATCCTGATGCACCTAAATGAATAAAAACCTACCAGGGAAAGTCAATGATATAGTTAATATCGTCGCTGTCCAAAGAAAAACAAGTATCTCCAAAATGGCAACTTTGCAGGAGAGGCCCAAAACTTAATTCGTTTTTTAATGTAAGTCAATGGAACCAGACGTCCTTCCGAGCACTCCTGGGCCATTTCTGTTGATTGGTTCATCATGCAAATCTCACAGTGTGTAAATGGCAGCGGCTGTTTTCAAACGATGCATTAAAATGGACAGAAATGGAGATACATGTTTTTCATTGGACAGCGACGATATGATATAGCTGTTTTATATACTGGCACTGATGGTGGTCAAGGAGGCCTGGCTCATATTCCATGTCAGAGTTCAGAGCTCGCTGCAGACCACCGGAGTTGCCTTTAGTGATTGAACTCCTAGAAGCTTCTGTTTCACAATAAAAGCACTTACTTACTTACTGATTGGGACAGAGTCAGAAGTAATGAGATGGTTTCCTATAACAGTGTCTTGTTTAAAGTCGGAGAGATCTTCAGTACAAAATTAAAGTACAAACAAAAGTTTTATTGATAGTGTTCACCTGCTATGGAGACTGCAGTGGCTATGTGTTTTATTATTTACCTATTAGAAATGAGTTCAATAATTAGATGGGTTGTCTGCAAAACTTTGGCCATATATTTGTATGATAATATGATTTTTAAAAAAAAGAAAAACTTCATACTAATCTCATAGAACCCAGCATAAGTTGTACTAACGGCAGCTGAGGTTCAGCCCAAAAAGTTGGCCATACTGGCAGTGCATTCCAGAAGTAGTTTCTGAACACACCAACAAGCCATCTGTTATGCAACTACAGTTAACATCCAAGAGGTTATTTCATCTAAATTCCTAAAATATTTCATGTTTTCTAAAATAATCGAAATCCATCTAAGATTGCATTGAACCCTTTCTTGTAAAATGAGAAATTTATTCTTGATCCATATTTCAGCTTCACTGGAACACAAGAGTCCCGCACTGAGTAAAACAGCCCACAAACAGCGGAGTATGTCCTTTCAGCCAACAGCTGCCGCTTCATCACAATGTCACCTCCTCACAGAAGGTAAACACATTCCAGATCCAATCACCAGTGGAGCCCGTGGCAATCAGGATTGTGTTTGTTTATATGTGTGTGCGTGTGAGTGTGTGCGTGTGTGTGTGTCCACTTCTCTGGGGCTGATAACCTCTCTAGAACCCCCATTAACCACGAACAGAACAGCAGAGGGTCTTATCAAGCACACAGACTGACAACACACACACGCACACACACACACACTTTTTCTCACTTTATCTGCATGCAAGAGTGTGTGAGGGTGTATCTGAGAACAGCACTTTCCCATCCTCTATTGAGCACTCCAGACATTTACATTAACACACAATGCTGCCACTGTTTTTAAAGTTCCTTAAAGTTCCTAAAACTTGGCTTTTTTTTTGTGTGTGTATGTGATGGTGTTTTAGAAAGCTGTAACAATTTCAGTACAGTATAAAATAGTTTCTTTAAAAGCGAGCCTATAAAACAATGGATTAAAAGTCAAACCTGAGCCATTGATATGTCCCTTTGCCTCTCCCAAGTGTCTCTTCTTTGTCATCTTGTGGATACAGGTTGTAAGCCTCTTTACTGGACCTCTGGTCCAAACTGCGGCCCACTCCCAAACATGCACGATTTTCTGTTCTGTCTTTACAATAACCTGCTACCATCTTTGCCAAGTTCAAGATATTTTCCTGGAAAAATGCTCGATAGACAGATAAGAATGGTTGTGACTTGGTGGTGAGCAGGGGAATTGATTGCTAGCTACAGCATAGTGGGTGACACTACACTACTCCTAGTCATTGCAGAAGAGTTTCCTAATACTACATTCACCTACTTATATGAAATGATAAAGTTGTAAGTCACTTTGAACAAAAGTGTCTGGCAAATTCCATAAATGTAAATATAAAACCAAAGTGTCCTAAAGGTGTAATGTGAAAGTTATAGTAAAGCTAGTTTGCTTGTACCAACAATGCCTGAAATATTGGGTCTTCATGAAAATAAGTTGAAATTGACATAGAATTTTTGGGAACCACACATGCATTGCCACACATGAGTGAAATTCGGGGCAATAAACATCATACATTTTGTATGAAACAAAATAAAGTTTCCTTTAGCAAGACAATTTTTGTCCCAAAAAAAATGCAGATTAACAATATTAACGCCCCAAATTTGTAGAGTTTCCCTCTCTTAGCAATGACAGCCGCTTTCTACAGACCACTCTTCAAAGCAGACTTCCAACTCATGAGATTTTTTAATTTTCTTTTGTGAACAGCTGAGATCACAAATTTAAACTGGATTCAAGTCTTGTGTTGCAACAACCATTTTTTTGACTTGAGCATTGGGTTATTGATATGCTCTGCCTCCTTTTAACTGCCAAACATGATGGCATGGAGCCAGAAAGCTTAATTTTTATCTAATCTCTTTACAACACATGATTTCAGTTGTAATTCTAATATTGCTTGGCAAAGTTCAGATGCTGTAATTTGTGTCTTGGTCTCAGGAAGGGCTTCTTTCATGGAACTCACCTTGTGGTTACTGATTTTTAGGTAATTCCCTAGTCTCGCTCAAGTGTTTATTTATTTATTTATTTATTTATTTATTTATTTTGAAACTGAAAAGCTCTTGGTTTTTACCCATGTTGCGGGATGATTTGATGATTCTAGCTGTGTGTAACCTCATATTTATACCTTAGAGAAACAGGAAATGGATATAGACAAGAGTAAAGTTCCTAGACACTAAAAACAATATATATATATATATATATATATATATATATATATATATATATATATATATATATATATATATATATATATAATATATAAAGTGAAAATCGTATTTTGAACACCCTGCGACTTTGCAAGTCCTCCCACTTAGAAATCATAGAGGGGTCTAAAATTTTCATCTTAGGTGCATGTCCACTGTGAGAGACATAATCTAAAACAAAAAACTTGGAAATCACAATGTATGATTTTTTTTATAATTGATTTGTGTGTTACTGCTGCAAATAAGTATTTGAACACCTCAGCAAAACATCAGCAAAAATTCTGGCCCTCAAAGACCTGTTAGTCCACCTCTAAAAACTCCACCTCCACTTCACTTACTATTCTAAATTAGAAGCACCTGTTTGAGGTCATTAGCTGCATAAAGACACCTGTCCACCCCACACAATCAGTGAGACCCCAACTACTAACATGGCTAAGACCGAGGGCTGTCCAAAGACACCAGAGACAAAATTGTTGACCTCCACAAGGCTGAAAAGGACTACGGGGCATTTGCCAAGCAGCCTGGTGAAAAAAGATCAACTGTTGGAGCAATTATTAGAAAATGGAAGAAGCTAAACATGACTGTCAATCTCCCTCGGACTGGGACTCCACGCAAGATCTCACCTCATGGCGTATCAGTGATCCTAAGAAAGGTGAAGAATCAGCCCAGAACTACATGGGAGGAGCTGAATGACCTGAAGAGAGCTGGCACCACTGTTTCCAAGGTTACTGTGGGTAATACACTAAGATGTCATAGTTTAAAGTCATGCATGGCACGGAAGGTTCCCCTGCCTAAATCAGCACACGTCCAGGCCCGTCTTAAGTTTGCCCATGACCATTTGGATGATCCAGAGGAGTCATGGAGAAAGGTCTGTGGTCAGATGAGACCAAAATAGAACTTTTTGGTCTTAATTCCACTCGCCGTGTTTGGAGGAGAAAGAATGATGAGCACCATCCCAAAAACACCATCCCTACTGTGAAGCATGGGGGTGGAAGCATCATGCTTTGGGGTTTTTTTCTGCACATGGGACAGGACGACTGCACTGTATTAAGGACAGGATGATTGGGGTCATGTAATGCGAGATATTGGGGAACAACCTCCTTCCCTTCAGTTAGAGCATTGAAGATGGGTCGTGGCTGGGTCTTCCAACATGACAATGACCCAAAGCACACAGCCAGGATAACCAAGGAGTGGCTCCGTAAGAAGCATATCAAGGTTCTGGAGTGGCCTAGCGAGTCTCAAGACCTAAACACTATAGAAAATCTTTGGAGGGAGCTCAAACTCTGTGTTTCTCAGCGACAGCCCAGAAACCTGGCTGATCTGGAGAAGATCTGTGTGGAGGAATGGGCCAAAATCCCTGCTGCAGTGTGTGCAAACCTGGTGAAAAACTACGGGACCTCTGTAAGGGACCTATGTAAGAGTTATGTAAGTTATGTAAGGGTACCAAGTTTATTATTAAATTAAGTTTTTAAAAGGTTTTTTTTTTCAGTTTTTGACAGAATTAACTATTCCAAAAGCACAACAGTACTTTTACCTGAATTATTTGTACTGAATAAATAGTTACCAGGTTTCCAAACATTTTGTAAAAAACAGAATCATTATATATACACCAATCATAACAGTAAAACCACCTCCTCGTTTTTGCACTCATCTTGTATTTTATCAGCTCCAATTGCCACATAGGTGCACTTTGTAGTTCTACAATTACAGACTGTAGACCCTGATGTGATGGTGGTGTGTTTGTTGAGCTGGTGTGAATGTATTATTATTATTATTATTATTATTCTTATTAAGCACTTCAGTGTCATTGCTGGGCTGAGAATAATACACCAGCCAAGAAGACCCAGCTGACAGTGTCCTATGACCACTGACAAAAGATGACAGGATGAACAACACAAACTGCACAGCAACAGAAGAGCTATTGTCTTTGACTTTACACGGTGGACCAGCAAGGTAAGAGTGTCTATTAGAGTAGACGGTGAATGGACACAGTGTTTAAAACATTCAGAATCAAAACTAAATCATGTTGCTCACTTTTTTGAGGGCTGCTAATATGTCTGGAGATGATTGTATTTATTAGCCTATTACTTATGTTATTATTTAAGTATTACTTAATTACTTAAAGCTTTGTGTAAAAAAAGCTATAGAAGAAGTCAAAAACCAATTAAAAAGGTTTAGTTTTAACCTTGAAGACCCCTTTAAAGCTAGACACTACCATTTTGCTTACAGTTACTTATGCGTTTATGACATGTTTACATTTGGTTGTTGGGGGCTGAAAATGGAAACTACAGGAGACTACAGAGGCTATAGGTTTTGATTGAGGGGAGTTTGTTTTCACAGTTTACAGCTGTTGCATAGTTTATTAGATTAATACTTTGTTCTGTTTGTGCTACTTAACAACTTAGCTTTTACATTTAATAAAAAAATTATATTTCTTTCCAAGCAAGTTCTCTGTCATAAAAAAATTGAGCTCTGTAAAATCAAATCAGCATTAACAGGTAAAAAATCACACTGAACCTAAAACACACATATATACCCCTAGTGTCTTGTACAACATTATTGCTCCTCATAGCTGTTTTACAAAGCAGCAGTGCGGAGGCACACACAGTGTACAAAGAGGCATACCCAGAGGGACCAGCAGCCATAAAACACGAGAGCCCCACACGATGACTGACATTTAGAAAAATGATCAATACTTAGAGAAGCAGTTGTATTACCATAGAGTTTACAGCACCAAGATTTATCTTAGCCCCAGGCAAAGGTAAGATTAAGGGAGCATGAGGCTGTCGAGACGGCCCAGCTCGTAAAACACCAGACCATTATCGTCATGGCTGTAATGCAGGGCTTAACATTCAAGATATCAATTTCATTCCGTTACGGCCTGGGTATCCATTTGGAATTCAGTTACTGTTTCAGACTGGTGAAAGAAGGGGAGAGAGAGAGAGAGGAAGAGAAAGGGAGAGAGAGGCACTTGGAAAGGGGCTCCCCAGCTGCTCGCCAATCGCTGTAATGGCTGTAATTTTCACCACATACAGGGCAATGCTGCCGCAGGAGACTATTACAATAAAGAATCGTTGTTTCTTTAACATTTTATAACAAGCTGCCACTGAGACAGAGTTCAACTCCGAGGTCACGTTTGTGGGGGTCCACGAGATGGGGGCTAGTCACAGAGTGAGGAGAAAGGACAATGTAGCCATGTACTGAACATTTCATATGCAGATCACGGTCGCTAGGTGAACACTGTACCTTTGTTCTCAGCATTACAAGACAGATATATGAAAAGAAAAATATGACACTTCTATGGTTAAAATGAGTGACTAATTATAACATTTCATCCCTCACTGTCACTTCATTATGCACTGATTAACCAGTCACAGAATTAGAGTGAGTCAACACACCGTATGATCAAGATGGCATGACAGACATCCGTTCAAATCTTCAGTTAAGCATGCACAGTGCTGGTCCATACCGGGGCCTTAAGCAGAACATGATTTGTCCCACACATTCCACACCACAAAACCACATATCTGCATCCTCTACCAATGTAATGCCAGCACTTAGAACCCTAAGGTAAGTGTGCGTCATTGTTTTGCCATTTTGGTGTTTACAATTATAGAGCATTAACACAAGACAGTCTCACATGCCATATGTTGTTATTTACAGGAGACCTTGGGCTACTCAGATATGCCATTATTTAAATTGTAGATCCTGAGAGAATTGTGATATCAGTGTTTGATCGCAAATGTACGAAGTATCTGCAAAATGTACTTTTAGGCTATACAAATATTGTATAAGTGCAAGCTCAGATCCCTTTTCAGATATTGTTTATCTAGAGTGTTTGTGACACTGGTGGTTCATTTTATTCCTTATTATTGAGTAAATAATAAAATAAAATAAATGTTTAGGATAATGTATTTATGTATTTGCTGTCCTCTTGGATTTATGCTGAGTGCTGAATTTCTGATACACACCAATGAAATGTGATACTTGCCAAATAGCTGCACCTATAAAGAATCAACCAACAGGAATGAAACTTGGTGGGTAGGCTTGAATGATTTAAGTTTCATCCTCAGATTGTCTGAAAGTTTGAAACTCAGAGCCTCAGATTGTGTTCTAAAAGATGGATTACAGGCAGGATCTTCCCTGAAGATGAAATCTCTGAATGGAGGTGGCAGGAGCTGCTGAGTAAATCAACCTGTATAAGTCTGATTATTTAAGCTAAATTTACTGAACATCTATAATGACAACCAACTAACATACTGTGAAATTTAGTATATTAGCACACAATTTTATAACTTCGTCCAACATTTAACAGCAATAGTAATAACATATTTATAAATTGATTATTAGCTATGTGCTGTATAGTGCTTTATATAGTACAACTTAATGAAAGTATTACTTCTACACATAAATGTGTAGATTGCCCTATGGCTGAAACACAAATAACTTTCAATTTTTCAGTTTTAGTGTGGTGTTTAGGATATAGAGATCATTATTAATTACATGCATAATGCATGCATAATGGAAAATTCAGATTTACCAATTTCATAGGTAAACTCCAACCTGTCACACTTGCTGCTACTATGCTAATATGAATTGTAGCACCGTGCACTCAGTGTGAAGTAGCCCATTGTTACAAGTTCCCAGTGACATCTTAATAAACATTGTTGATCAGGCCTATTGAGGTACAATGTGTTCTTTAGAAATGAATAATAGGCTTATGTAATAAATAACCATAAAATATTGCATTCTTGCTATGGGACCCTCCTCTGAAGGGGTAGTTGTGTAGGATGCATAAAGGAAGAAGTGGCACTGGGCATGCAAGTATCACAAAAGCCTGTTACTCTTATCCACAAATTCTGCCCTGCACTATTTTACATTCAGAGCTAATTCAGAGACAACTTTAAAATATGCATACCATATAACAAAAATAAATAGAAAGTCAGATACAGCAGTGGCTAAACATATGAGGTGAGATCTTTAGGCATGAGTAATTTGTAAGTAATGAAGCAGCAATGTGCTGTACAAGGTATTAGTCATTGGCTGAACTGCAGCAGCTACTCAGTCGGTTCTTTAGGCAGCGTAAGGCCCTCTGCAGAACACCTGTTCCACTGCTCCAGATGGTCTGGACTTGTGTTTATTAACACAAAGCTGCCTCTGAGACTATGCAGAGCTGTGTGTGGACACACTTTCAATTCATTAATCAGAAAAGGTGAAAGAGTCGTGTCTCTGAAAGGCATTCATTCAAACAGCTCGCCACAGGCAGCCCACCAAAAAGCAGACCTAAATCAGGAGTATAAATTCCTAACAGAGACATTCCTTTACCTACATGTTTATTCCTTGATGACTGGCATCAATAATTTTCTTGCAGTTGATATGCAGCAAACTGACATTTTTTATTGGGAGTTGCTTCTTGAAAAGGTCAAATGGTATCTGTAAATCAAATGACCTTTTTGAGGATTTAGGGAGCTCAACTTCAACATATTGGTCTAAACATAGTCTGCCAGGCTCCTAGGAGGCTTTACAACAGCAGCACAAAGCTGGATTATGTACCTGGGTGCATGGTTTATTACTGTGCGTGAATAATTCAATAAACAGAAAAAGTACTCACACGTAAGAGCATTAACAGGTCTAGCAGAGTGCAAGCACTTGAGTAGAGAAGAATGTAGCCTCGTAAAGGAAGTGAAGAGAAGATACAAAAAAAAAAAACCCCTGAAACATGTGCGATTAATATGTCAACTCAGGTTTAATGTGGTTTGTGGTGTATTTTATGTACACACTTATTCAGTTCTTTGGGTTTTTTGTAAATGCAGCTGTGTAGGCTTTCTGAAACAAGCTGTAAGACCTGTATAGCAGGGTTTCTTCATCCTAGTGCTGGAGACACACTTCCCTGCACATTTTAGTGCTTTTCTTGCTTTTCTCAATAATTGACTGTTAAAAAGCTAATTAGTTGGATCAGGTGTTTTGAAAGTAAAGATTACTCTAAAAAAGTGCAGGGCAGTGGGCCCCCAGGACTAAGATGGAGAAACACTGGAGTATAGTATAAAGCCAGGGAAAATGTCTAGGGCAGAGGTCAGCAGCTCAAATGTTAAGAAGAGCCATTTTGTCCTGCTTAAACAAAATTGAATATTAAGATTGTATGTGTATTTTTACTGATATAGCAACATTTATCTTCTAATAATAGAAATATTATAAACCCAGACTTATTTTGCTCTGATCTTAGCTTTAGCTCAGCTAAAGCCATTTTTCCATAAAAGTAGAAAAATTGTAAAGTCACGCTCCTTGTTCTTTTGGTGGCGGAGAGATCCTTATCTCAGATAATTCATACCAGCTTTCTCTTCTTTACCATCTTGTTAACCCCACGACTGTTGTCTGCATTGTGCCCAGTAGTCTGAACATATATGCAGAATTTATAGTTAATACAGAGGTGGAAACGCGCAGTAAAGCTAGGATTCTTTTTACCTAAAAATCTATTTCTGCTTTGTAGCCTGAAGGGGGCAGTATAAGAGTTTGCTAACATGTCGTATGACTGTCCTGTCCTGTTTGTTCAACACAAAAAAAAGTCAAATAAAGTTCACATTTGAAAATACACATGTGGCTGTGGCACATCAAGTTACATATGTTATACGTTCAAGAAAATCGCAATCATAGGTGAAAAGATTTTTTGCTAATGTGTTTAGCAAAGGGCTATCAACTAATCCTGACTGCTGAATTCACTGAACTGTTAGCTAAAAAAATTCGGAATGCTAGACTTGGAATTGGAAATGGAAATAGTGCAAAATAGTTATTACTCTTATATATTTAGGAGAGGTATCAAATATTTCAGTGACCTAAAAAAAAATGTATTCCTAAGCGGCAGTAGTTATTTTATAAAGTCTTCTCACCTTCATGATACATCATCAGATCTTTAAAAAATCTTTAACAAATAAATAAATAAATAACATTTAAAGAAAATAATGTATTTAAAAAATAAAAAATATATATTTAAATTATTGTTTTATCATTAGCAAATAAAAGTGCTAAATGGAACCCTAATAGGGTTTTAGTGTAGAAGAACCCCTTTTGGTCCATAAACAACCTTCTATTGCACACTTCTTTAAACCTTTTAGGCCAATGATGTCATATGCAACATCAAAGGAGAGCGTACATGAATTAATACATTTCTTGGGAACATTGAATATTGAAGACACTTTTATTTTGCTTAAAAGAATGGCATGATTTTATTGACAAGTCAAGAACATATCTCTGATTGTCTCTGATTGGTTTACAGGTCATAAACACAGCCTCTGATTGGTTGACAGACTTTACCCAAGGCATGGGTGGACAACCATAGCCATGCTAACAACAATACATGTTTTCAGCAGAAATGGATAAATAATCACAACACGTTTATTTTACAGTCTTCAAAAAGACAGTGCTGGCTGGATTACAAAGCTTCTCAAAATGAGAGGTGTCCCCCACTGGAACCCTACATTTCCAGGGAGCAATAAAAGTCTCAGAGAAAAAAAACACACAGAGTCCCTAAGATTTATTCTTTTACATCTGACATCCGTTCAATATTGAATACATTGTCCTGAGATGGGTAAAGAACCATGCAGTCCTAAGCAACTGATTATTCTGATTCATAAAAAATGAAAGAGCAAATAGCAGAGCAACCTGGCTATGAATATTTATAATGTATTGCTTGACAATCACAATCAGCATGTTAAAAATGTGAGAATACCGATTAGATAAACTAAATCTGTCACATTATTAGCTTGTGGATAGGACAAGACAGCACCTCGGCTAATGGTCACTAGCTGCACTAGGTGGGAGAGATCAGGAGAGTGGTATAGTGTAAATTTTTGATGAGACTGTGTTGGCACAGTGGTTAGAGTGTCAGGTTCCAGACTAATCCCTCCTGAAGATTTAGAGACACGACCTGTGGCCAGCCCCCCAGTGCCATAATGCCTGCACTCAGCAAAAAATGCAGCATCCTGATACACCTGTGGAAACTATATGAATGGTAACTGTAGAAATGTGTATGCACTGCAAATGAAGACGTTCTCTGCTCTTTGATTCTGGGCTGGCGCATCTGCATAGCTCCTGCCGTGGCGAGGGTAATCCAGTGTTATTTTACGGCTACTGGTGATTCATGGCTGATGAGTTCAGCAGCACATCACAGGCCTCATTCATTAGTAAAGACATCTGGACTACTGCAGTCAACAGTGGTGAATAATGCATTGACAGGCCCCTGCGTTCCAACCCTGCCTCAATCACCTACACGCACACTCCAAAATCCTCAACTCAAGTTTTCATTCAATTAGAGCAAATCAATATAATGAAACAAACAAAAAAAAACATAAGAGGAGAGAGTTGCTGCTCTTTGAAGTGCCTTGTTCATTAGGGCACAATCTTTTATGAGGTATTCACAAATAAAGTAAACCAGCATAGAGCTATTTATGAGCGTGCAGGCACACACTGTGATCCTGATTACAAGAGAGTTATTAGTCTGTCTTTCTGTTTTTTTATTTTATTTTTCTTTTTGATCAATGTCAATTGTGGGGTTTTTCTTCTCATTCTAAACATGGAAGGCAGCAACACAAAATGTGGTATTGTGATGGTGTGGTGCTTAGCATAGCATCTTGTGCTTTATGTGCTGGGTTTGATGTAGTGTGTATACTGTCATGCTATGTCTTTTTTTTTTTCAAGTGCTTTAACCTCTTATTCAAAGTGAAGGTATAAGGAGGGTTTCAGACAGAACTGTGTTTCAATAAGATACTACAGGGAACAGCCAGTCAGAACAGAGGCCACTTGTATATACTACTAAAAACACATACATAAACCCAAATTAACCTAATAAGTGGACCTCAAGAAAATGTAGGATATAGTACCTTTGAAGATCATAATGCATTTATGCTGTTCATGTTTTAGACCTACCTCATCGCTTTTGGTCAGATTAGAATAAAGTCTGTGATGATGTAATTGGATATTTTTGCTAGATTCTTAAATCGAATAGATGTGAATAGATTTTAAGCAAAGTTAGTATTCCAGGATGTTTTATGATAACGTACACTTCATTTTTTCATTTTTAATTTTACCACTCTCTTGGTGGCCACATGGTAGATCCTGCTATGATAAATTTCTTACTTACTTATTCATCTTCTAAACTGCTTTATCATTCTGGGCCACAGGGGATGCTGGAGCCTATCCTAGCGTATCCCAAAAGGCAGGAAACAACCTGGATTGGCTGCCAGACCATATCAGGGCAGACACATTCACACTTAGGGGTCAATTTAGCATCTCCAATTACCTGACAGCATGTCTTTTGGACTGTTGGAGAAAAGAACATGCAAACTCACAGACAGAACTGTCCCAGAGTTCCAGCCAGGAATCAAACTCAGGTCTTTCTTGCTGTGAGTGTTACCCATCTGGGGTGCCACAGACAGATGTGAAAAAGGGCGGTGGGATGTGGGGCGGTGGACTTAGGGCCATTAATGGATAAAGGTTCTTTACACTTACATACCTTATTTATGAATTCAAGAACCATGATTGGTTCTTTAGGGAACCAAATGCAGTCCCTCCATGGCATCAACCCAGAGAACATCTTTATTTTTAAAAAGTGTATCTCCTGGGTTTAACCCCCACTGTATTTTTTAATCTTGTACTTACTGAAGCAGATAATAACTGTAATGCTCTGGAATAATCCAAATTCACAGCAGACTCTGTACCGAGGGCTGCGGGTACCTGAGAGCTTTAGAGTATTACAGGGCAAATTAATTTGAGGAGTTACCATAAAAAAACAGAACAAAGCTGACACTTTTCCACCTCCCACAGCATGGTTCTGATTCAGAGCGCAAGTGATTCTGAGGTGCGACTAAAACACATTAAACTGATACAGTGCAGATTGACTCTCTGTGTCCAGACTGTATTTGTGTCATCTTCGCATAAGGTGTGTGAGTCGGTAATGGGGAACGAGTGTGTTGAGGAGGGGTCCCACTGCGCAGGGCAGGTAATTTCATTACCGTCTCCCACCCGAGCGGAAGAGGTTCCGACAGTTTGGGCTAATCAGAACATGGGATCAGAGGCTCAATCATCGCTGTCAGGAGCTGTAATTAGTGCAGCCTCGTCTTAATTAAAACTTCAACTCCTAATTAAGAGTCATTGTTTACCTTGCAGCAGCAGCACTGATATGAGTGTCATTGCTCGCCTTTCTTGGCCTTACTTCATCTCGCTCAGCTCGGGGCTGTTTTTGCCACTTTTCTTCCCTTTTATTTATGTTATTCTTGTCAAGGGAGAAGGAGGTGGGGGCCTGAGGTGCACCTCCAGCACCACCAATTATTCTGTGTTTGCTGATCTTCTTTAGAAAGTCAATAGTGGAATGTTTCGTTAGCGGCACCTTCCCGGGGGGTGGGGCACTGGCAAGGCGAACGCGGTGGCCATTGTTTCAGATAAAGATCACACCAAATGCACACACAAACAAACAGAAGCAGGAGAAAATAACTAGTCCAGGGGCAGGAGAAAATAGCAGCACCACACAGTTAGTCACAAAACCCCATTAATAGGCCATCCACAATAAAACCAAACATAACTGATTTTCAGGGGTTGTAGTAAAGCATTTCATTTCATGAGTGCCCTGTTTCAGGGCTTATAAGAAGCTCAGAGCAGAAGTACTGCCCTTATCTTTTATGGCCTCAATAACTTTCAGAGTCAATGGATTGTACATAAAAATATTACTGTGATAGACCTGTAAGGCTGACCAAAGGGGTTTCTTTTTGCCTCAAACACATTGACCTTTTGAAATAACTTCACATAAACATAGCTCAGCAGCAGGCGCTTGTTTTATAATGCCACATTAAGTTTCCATGGGCAACCCATTCACTAAGTCAGCCTCACCAAGAAGCACTGAAACATAGAAAACTGCAATAGCATAGCATCTGGGTATGCAGAGTATGCACTTGTAGACAGGCCCATGCTTTGGGTGGGCCTTTAATCACAGTCATCAATGCATTATCGACTTAGGTTGTATGCACACCAGCTGAGTCAACATGCTGCAGTTCAGTGACCTTCAGCATTGCCCTGTTCCTTTAAGAGTGTTTTCATCTAATTCCAAGGAAAAACACTTTCTGTTGTTTGCTTAAGGAAAGAGCGGTGCTGCTTCATCTCCATGTGGTACTATCTCAGTGCAGCACTGAAAGTTTACTTAAATTCAACCTTGACCCAGTTTGCCACTTAACTTTCCAAAGCTTAGCCAAAGAGGGAGAGTGTTACGTGTGATGTGTGACTTATAAGTGCTTTCTTTTTCACTGGGGCTTCTCCAACATGACATAATGACCAAACCCAGAGTCCTTTTGATGTTAAACTGAGAGATTTGATTGCTTGAACTGCATGTGAAATCACTGTGTCAGGTGGGTTTTCAAACTTCCGCTGATCTACAAAGCACATTTGCTGATGGTGACTGTGCTCAAACCCAGCAGTGAAGCAGCAGAGAGCCACAGAATGCCAATCAGAATGCTACTGTGTTACATTAAACCCAGAATTAAACCACAGAAAGCAGTAATAGAAGACCTGTGGTTTGATATTTGCTCAAAAAACACAGTCTTTACATTAAAAAACCAACAATAAAGATCTATTATCTCAGCTGATGTTACTAACCTACTCACAAACCGTTTATCTCGGCGCTGGCTATGGGGCTTTCGCACATGGATTTGTTGGTTATCTCCACCATAACAAAATTGGGATTTGTCAGTGAAGATGACCTGCTGCCATTCTGAGTCACTCAATGACAGCCTGGCACGAGACCATTGCAGTCTTTGGTATCGTTGACATGGTGTTAAGGGCAGTCGTCGCACAATCTGCGTGCATGTATTTCTGAGTTGTGCGGACGTCTGCCAATGGTGCTGGCACTAACAGGATGACTCACGGAAGGGACCGCTTCTCACTAAATGTCCGCAATCGTGGCTGTTGGGTGAGTCAGGAAAGTGTTTTATGAGTACAGTGTAAAATGAGTTGTTGATGTTTATTGACGCCTCTTGTCCAGCATGCAGTAGCCATCAAATCACTACTTAGCTACCATCATTGTCTGTCATTACCACTGTCAAGCCTGTTCACAGCACGCCAGCAGTCTCCAGATCTGGTCATAATGGGAGACTTCTCCCCAACACAGTAGAGTGTGTTCATTTCTACCCTTTTTTGAAGTTCGAAAAAAATCACAAGTACATTAGCTTTCTATTCATCTGCCTGCAGCCTCACCATTGGGTGATGTAGAGACGAAGAGAGAAGCATAGGCTAGGGTATTAAGGTAGGGTTTTAAAACTCCCCCCTTCAGAAAAACATTGTGTAGCAGCACCAGAACCTTTGACACACAGATGAAGTCAAGATGCAAAACTGCTCTGCCTCATCAAAATGCAAAACTGACCTGCTTTGCCAACAACACTTGCAAAATGTTGTCTTTAAAAAGGAGGAGAAATAGAGAAAGACATGGCAGAAAATATTATCAACATGCTGAAATAAAAGGTTATGAAATAGGATACAAACACTGAGAAATATATCACTAAACTGAAGGAGTTCAGCAGCAGCAGACACTCAAAATCTGAAAATAAAGATGAACCCAAATGTAAACAGGTAGCAGAAAGGGAAAAAAGGAATGTTAGAATACTAGAAGAAAAAGTTGTTGCACTGTCACACTACAAAAGAAAAGCTAAAAAGCTGAGAAAGATGGTAAAGACCTTCACAAGAAAGTGATCAAATTATGCCAAGAAGCTGCTCTACTCTACCAAGAAAGATTCCTTGAGGTAGTTGATTTGGTATGTTGACTGGGTAAGAAATACCCAACCTTCCAGCAGCCTTGCAGCAATATATTCCATTTATCATAAGATTTCATTCCGATGTGTTATGGAAATTTGCAAAGCATTTTTGAAAGAAAGAGATTTAAAGAAGACCTTTCTCCTGAGGACTGAGAAACCTGCATACTGCTATGACCACAAATTCAAAAGGCATGGCTAGAGGGAAAATGTGCTGTCTTTGTTGAAGATAGAGTTTTCATAAACAGTAAGAAAATACCCCAGTATACATCTTCTACTATATCTCCTTTATATTTCTCTTTTTTCCCTGTACCAGTGCATTTTGTTTTCCCCTTTTTCTGTGCAGAAAGGCGCAGTACTGCTCACTTTTTGCGCTTTCAGTTCACACTTACATCGTTAATGTACACACATCGTACATTAACTCCGTGTTTTTTTATAACAACCTGATTTGCTGTGAAGCTGCTTTGAGACAATGTTGGTTATAAAAAGTGCTATACAAATAAATATTGATTGATTGACTTAGAATTTCTACAGTGAAACATGTGCTTTTGCACAAGATATATAAGTTATCGCTTAGTCAAGGTCTAATATATAACATTAGGCAAAATAAATTATTTCCATCTTAGTCAGGAGTTTCATTTTGGTCAAGATGTCACCAGCATCTGGAACAATGGGGCAAAGGTTGTCTTATGGTGCTAGTCTTTCAGCAGTAAAAGCAACTATTTCGCAAATGTTTGGAGTAAAGTCTTTGTTAAATAAAATATATGGTTTTATTTGTCATACGCTTTAACAATAATCTGCTTCTGATCCCTAACTTTTATGGATACAATAACAAGAATTATTTTTTTGAGCAAATACAGAAATAACTCCTCAGAATAATAATGCAGACATGTGCTACATTCACCTTGCTTCAATTCTCTGCCAAATTCTATCAGACACAAATTTAGACTTTAAAAGCACTGCAGTCGTACATCAATTATATACTTAAGGTGTGGTTATACAAACAAGGAAGACACTGAGAAAATTAGAAACGTTTAGCAATGTTAATTCAACTAGATTAAAATATCACACATAGAAGAACATTTATTTTGTGAGGAAATTTAACAAATAAACATTTCTACTTATTCAACATAAGGATTTATTTAACTTAATTTATTTAATTAATGCCAATAAATGCATGACACACCTTTTACTTCAATATCAGAATATCGCAAATCCAGAGTTACAGATGATCTGATTGTACCTTAAAAGCAATGTAAAAATCATAACCCAGTGAGATGGACAGACAGATGGTGACGCGCGCTGAGCTGAAAGCAAAGCGATGTTTATTAAACAGACCAGTAGTACAACACAGCAGCAACAAGATCAAAGCAGACATAACCAAGGGGCAAAGACAGTCAGAGTCAGAGTAAGAAAACAGGCAGAAGTCAAAACCAGGCAACCCATCAGACCAGCAACAGTACCAAAAAGGGAAAGACTAAAGATCGAACCAGAAAGTCAAAACTGAGTCAAACCAGAGAAGCTAACAAGAATACCAACAAGGAGAACCGCTCAGTACGCACAGAGTGGCAATACTTCCCGATGGGTCAGTGTAAAAGAGGGGCATTTATACAAACAGATTAAATGGGGAACAGGTGTGTGTTAGTACTCCACGGAGGAGGATTTGAAAAACTGAACGGGATTGGAAGATTGTGAACATGTGATGGTGATGCCACTGGGTGGTGGGTTATGGGAAATGGAGTCCGGGAGATCAGAGGTGAGAGGAGAACCAGCAGGCATGGCACACAGACACAATTCATAAAACTCAGGTTGACTTTATTAAGATTCTGTTGAGCATCAGTCTATCTTCAAAGTCTTGTTGTTTAAATTGAAACATTAAAAAAATATGCTCAAAAGCTAAAGAACTTTTGCCAAGATTGCCAAATATCTCTGTTTCTGTTCCTCCTGGCCATACAGTTAATCTATAACCATAACATGTTATGCCAGTGTTTATCAAAGCTGGTCTTGGACGCACTCTGCCCTGCATATTTTAGTGGATTCCCCACTTTAACACACCGCCTGCAACTCCATTTATGTTGAATCAGGTTTACCATCTACTGAGTTAATCTGATAATGTCATGCTGATTTTAATCTTTGTGTTAACTGTGATTCATCAGAATGTATGGAGTTTAATAGCAGGTTGTTCTAATAACAGGCCATTATGTATGATGAGCATGTGTCTAGACATACAATAGCTAATCATATTTGTGTTTCACAGCAAACTTCTTGTAGCTCAGCTTGTTTGTTTAGCTACTTGCTTGTGATTTCAGTTCTATAGCAGCCATAACCAAGGCATTACCCTGGCAGCAAGCTTGCCTGGCAGTTTTATGGGCAGACTGTGAAAGAGAAAGGTATTAGTCGCTCAGTAATGGAAAGAAACCTGAAACAAATCTCAGCGACATGTCTTCAGGCGTAGCATTAACCTAGCCATTTGCACGGTGTGTATGTGTGTGACTGTGTGTGTGTGTACGCACATGCGCATACACGCTACTTTTCGCTGAGAAGCAGTAACAAGGCTCAAAGGGCCTCCAAGGGACCAATTTTCCCTGTCTGTTCTGCAGGCCGTGTCGTGTCTCACTCTTTAGATGACATGATGGAAAAAAAGGAACAATTACAGTAATTGGTGTGCATAAGTTAGCTACCCGCCATACTCTCTCTCTCCACTTTAGGATCACAAAGATATTTGAGTTCCACTTCCATTTTTTACATTCAGCTGTCTGGATGTAGGGATTGCCAGTAAACAATAACACCAGTCTGACTATTCACTTATATATAGTCACTTATATTCACTGTATTTTTTTTTCCAATGCCCTCATGTCACAGACTGGGGGTCACTTAGACCCTGTCCATAGCTGGTATTAATGTCAATCACAAGTGGCCACCAAGGAGTATAGCTATTCACACCTGACATTTCTGTGCATCCTGAAAGCTGGAAACCCAAACAATTTCCTCCACACTCCGATTTATTTTCTTATGTTTTATTTCATTAGAACTTTCCAACCTAAAACGTAATCCTATCACACTGCAGCTGATAGGATATGCATATTTGTCAGGTGCACAGTCAAAAGAAACATCGGCTTACATGAGAAACATGCCAAAACATCAGTGCATCACTCCGCAGAATTTATAAGCTGTTGTGCTCCAATAAACAGATCATAGTTAGATCTGAAATGAAGAACAGAAAAAAACATCAATGCTGCCACGTCTGTTGGAGTAACTAAAGATGCATTAGCAAAGATGTAGTTGGCCCTCGATCTCACCTTGTAGGTGCCACTACAGCCTCAGAAACCTTTTATTCTGTCAGTTCATTGGAGAATGCTGACTGTCTTTGCTTTTTCTTTTTCGCTCTGGCTGCCTTTGATTGTGTTTGTATGTGTATTTAACTGTCTGAGACACTGTTTAACTGCTTAACTTGAGCTGTCATGTAAAATAAGTCTGTGTGAAGTAACTGGTATGATTACTAGAGTATTATATCACATTGCAGGCATTCAGCACTCTCTGCATTGCTAATAATGCTAATGGTTTTAATGTTAAGTGTACTATACGGGGATCAGTGATCCATGCAGCTTTAGGGCTGTGAATGTAGGGTTTCTAGGTTGACACATTTGTGAATGAGTCTCTAGTGTCCACTAATGAGTGGATATCTTGAATAGAGGAAGTGCTGCATGCGAAAAGTCCCATGTGTCCTTGTTCATCTACATGCACCTAATGTTAGAACCGTCTCTCCTGTGACGATGCAGTTGATTAAGTAGTCTTTTGTTGTTGTTGGAGACACATCGGGATGCTTTAGCATTTACACTACAAATGTTACGTTATCACATTCACCCTGATCATCGCCAGGTGGTGTGAGTGATTGGACCATAATGCTTCTTCTCCTACACCTATGTAGCACTATTCACTTATAATCACTTTAATCAAAGGACACGTTTATGTCAGATGAGAACAGGACATGGAGACAGTGCTGTCTGAAACATCCGTTCTCTCTCATTGCATATGGTACACAAAACTTAGCAAGGCCAGTCCTAAGTCAGAATCTGAAGTAATAGAGTTGGAGGAAACTTCTGTTCTAAACATAGAGGACTTTTTATTTTAACGAGATTTGTGTACTGCAACATTTTTTTTTTACAGTATGACAATGCTCCTTATAGCAGCTTTCACCGGCCAATCGTTTTAATATTATAAGCTCACCAGGCTAAAAACTTGTCATCTGTGACTGAAACAGACCTAATAGCATGTAATACCTTCACTAGCACGATTAACAAATCAAATGAAATTTATTTATATAGCATTTTTACAACTGATGTTGTCTCAAAGCAGCTTTACAGAAATTCAGTAATAATAATTAATTAAGGAGAGAAAAGAAAGAAGCGCCTGGTGAGCAAGCTGAAGGCGACAGTGGCAAGAAAAATCTCCCTCAAGTATAAAGAAGAAACCTTAGGAGGAACCAGACTCACACGAGGGGGCCCTGTCCTCCTCTGGTCCAAACTAAATTTTAAAATAGTTTAAAATAACATAAATAAAGTATCTAATTATGCTGATCTAGTCGTAGTGGTGACGATGAAGTTAAAATAGAAATAATTGTGAAATAATAGTCCGATGCAGGTAGCAATAGCGGAAACATTAGTCCCCAGTGGGGAAGCCTGGTTAGGCTGGGCAGGTAAGCAGCTGTGTCTGCTGCAAAATCAGTGTTTACCCACTTTTGCAAAGAATTGTGTAGTTTGGCCAGATTTGGTGGATATGTCCCTAGTACAATTCTGAAGAGAAGTTCCTGTAGACTGGGATTTGTGCAACTGCTGGTAGACCCATATGACTACACCTGCAAATTCAGCTACTTTCTTCACTCTACAGCCTTTGGCATGCCCAAAAGAAGACACTCATTTCAGCCAATCATTAACATCCACTTTGGGACCCATTTCAACACATCTCCAGACATTTACTGCACTGTACCACCGCCTTTCAATCTATGAATCCCATTACACACTCCACAGGCATTTATCGCTCAATCATTTGTGTGCGACATCATCTGCAGGAACTTGAACACTTTTTTGTCCAGTGAGCTTATAAAAACAATGTTATCTAGAGTTCAATAGAGCAGAGAGAAAGAAGTTAACTAGGATAGTCCAAGACAAGGATTATCATTTGACTGACTGACTGACTGACTGCAAAAGAGGTCTGAATGAATGAATGAATGAATGAATGAATGAATGAATGAATGAATGAATGGACTAACTATGACATTCATATAAACACAGTTCTGAAACTGCAGTCTTTAGATGGCAGGTGCACTTTCATCAGGTCAATGGCAGTGATGGAATTTGCATCGTGTGTATTAAACTAGCTAAGTCAGCATTATAGCGGTTCAAGAGAGCAACTCAGCAAATCACTAACATTCAGCAAGTCCTGACTGACCATTTGTCTAAAAATACATGGAAGTCTATTTTAATATTTTAAGCTGGTTTAAGTGCTTCAATGGTCCCGAATCAGCATGAATTTATCATGAGGTCTGGTATTTATAATGTGGTCAGCCAATACAGTTATGGCTACCAAGTTTCTAAAAGCATCTCTATTCATTTCTGCACCACAAGCAACTCCATCACCTTCTGTGTGTTAGGAAATGGGTGCAGGACTTTCAGAGTGTGTGCACAGGATAACTGGACTGCTCTGTAAAGCAACGAAAGACACCAAAAAACATAGATTTTCTCTTAATATCTCATAAACCTGATCATCCCCAAACTGATTTTTGCATCGGTGAGATATTGGATTAGCGGGAGCATTACACTGATAGCGTGGTGTAACTCTTCTTTTTCTTATTCTTGTAACACATAATCACACACACACCACCCCCACCACAACCCACTCCCACCCATCTCCTGAGCCGTCTGCCTCCAGCACCCGTGCAGCAGGCCAGCGGGGTGGAAAATTGTGTCTTGTCATTTAATTTCCAAAAAATCTTTGTTTTCACAGGATTAATCTCTCTGCTTTGCTCCACTTAAGTTGATAGCTCAGCAAAACCAAGTGGGCTGTGTCTGTATCTGCAATCTGTCGGGACAAGTTTGAGAACTTGCACAAAGATGAATAATGATCAGCAGCTTTTTTGCTTTTTTCCATAGTGTGTGCTACAGTTTAATCTGCATAAGCCATAAATTACGTGGCTAAAAGCTCAACAAGAGCTCATGAGATTCCTAATTTTAGGAGAACAACTTTTTCATTTGCTTCTAACAGGTGGACAAAGTCTCTTAATTGGCTACACTGGAAAGCTGGTCAACCTGCCTGGGTGCTTTGTTTACCTACAAGCACAATGGTGTTAATTAACCCTCAAATGTTATTAATCTATAAGAGACATAAATCACAACTCAATGTACGCCAATATGAAGTGTACAAACAATTTCATCGATTCCAAAAAAGTTGGGACACTAAACAAATTGTGAATAAAAACTGAATGCAATGATGTGGAGATGCCAACATATTTTTCCCTTAAAATGATACATTCTCTCAGTTTAAACTTTTGATCTTGATTTGTGTTCTATTCTGAATAAAACTTTAGATGTTGGCACCTCCACATCATTGCATTCAGTTTTTATTCACAATTTGTTTATTGTCCCAACTTTTTTGGAATCCGGTTTGTAAATTTAAATGTGTGTTTTTTTTCTGTAAATAAACAGAATATTGTATCTTTCATATCAAAACATCTTGCAGTTTTTACTTTATAGTACTTATTATTATAAGAACACTTCATGATGAGTATGCTAACAAAAATGGCCCAAAACATTATTATATCATTACTTATAAACTCATCATATAACAATTTTAACAACCTATAATACTGAATCCTTAAAAAATGTCAACCATTAATCCAAAATCAATTGCTCAACGTTGACCGATGCTAAGGAGACCATAGTGGAGCTGCTTACATCAAAGTGTTTATAGTGTAAGACTTCTTGATGGGCATGGGCAGTTATTCCATCATACAAGACCAGGTTCTGATGTTTTTGAATAGGGAGACACCTACAAAACTGAAACTAAAAGCTACGGTAATATTGCAAAAGCATTTATTTATTTGTCAACATAGCTTAGCCAGTTTGCAGTGTTTGTGCCACAGTTTTCCCAGTGATCTTTGCAGGGTGCCTGTTTTTTGCCCCTCTCTGCTTTTGTTTTGGTCCTTGTTGCCCAGTCTCCTTCTTCTCCCAGGTGTTCCCCATTAAGTGTAGGTAAATCTAGTCCTTTGTTTTTATCCTTGTCTAGTCTTGTGTTCTCTGTGTTTGGTTTCCTTGTCATGCTTATCGTTTAAAATCAATGCAGTTTGTGCTTTCTATTGTTTTCAGTGTTCTCTGTAGTTTGTACTAAATAAAAGTTTGCCTGTATTTGCGTCCAGGCTCTTCACTCTTCCAACATCTAACATGTCTAACATGACAGACATTCTTTTTCATCTTATTCTGGCTACTGCACAAGAGCATATCTTCACAACAAGGTGGAGCATTTTTGTGCTTGTGATTTAAACGGTGAGCCGATTGGCTATTTTTATTAAAGAGTGGGATCTTGCTCATAAACATACATGATAAGTATTAGAAGCCTTTCAATTAATATATTCATCCAGTTATCTGTGTCCTCCTTTATAACATGTATAGTTACAAGTGTATAATGTTTAAACCCTAGTATATTCTAGTACACTGGAAAATGATTCAATGGTTCAAGCTTATGCTTGATATCCTTTAATAAGCTGATCTAGTTTTTAAGGATGTGATTTTAAAGCCTGTGTTTTCAAGGGGTTATGGTTTTTTCAGGACAACATTTGACTCAAATACCAATCTATATATCATATCCTATATCATAACAAGTCATTCAAGAAGAGTCTATGAGAGATGATTTTTGCTTCTCTGGTACATCTGGAACATTTTGAAGATATTTAAAGGTATATACAAATTAAAAACATAACATGTTATTAGCCATCATACAATCATATAATGACACATAATTTAATTGTTTCCCACTATTTACTCTAATAGTAAAAATATCAGACACTCAATAGTTCCAGAGGAAATCAGGGGTCAGGTCCATGGTCAATGAGTATAAAGGGGCATAAGCCGGCCCTGCTGATTCAGTTGTTGTCCACACAGCTACACAGCAAGGCCTAATTAAAGGAATAGATTTTATCAAATCAGATTCCCTCCGTTGGGTTAAGGAGAGAAAAAAAAACCCTGTTTACAGGATCAATAGCTTTACAAGTGCACCCGCAGGCTTACAAAGACATGTCCTTAATGAAAACACAAACAAATGGGGAAAGAAGGAACCACTGAGCTGAAAAACATGGACGGCAGGGCTCAAAGCTTAAGACAGCGCAAAGGGGAGCAGGTTACACTTATTAACCTTTCTGAAAATGGCCTGTGTGTTGAGGAGTTATTGATGACCTGGGTTATGAAGTCACAATGATTTCTCCAGGAAGCTGAAATGAAAGGTTAAACTATTCACATTAATTGCTCCATAGGGTCGTGTATCGACAGCTTGCAGAGCTTGTCCACCCTGCTTGCCTGGTAGGGCGGAAGGTAGGGGAGCCGTCTCGATGTTGGTGAGTGTTATGAACAAACTGCTTTTTGATGGCTCTCTGTGGCTGAACGAATGATGAATAACTCTGAGGGTAGCTGCTGGCAACAGCCATCTGAAACCTTATAGGACTTGATTTCCCATGAATAAAATCACCATGGGACTGTACAGTGGCTAACACACCACATTTGCACATAAATGCATGCCTCTTACAAGTGCCTCCACAATCCCATACGATTCTAGGCCACCATCAGTTAGTTTGTGTCCTGTGATAGCTATGTCTCTTTGGTTTTAAATCAATGTGGGTTCACTACTTTGAGATATTATGTACGACATGAAAGGAAAGAAATTAAGGCAGTGAGTCAGATAGAAAAGCAGTGAGGAGAGGTGGGCGAAGTAAATTGTAGATAGAGAATGGGGAGCAATTTTTGTTCTCCCTGCTGAATATGACCTCTGGGGGTGCACAGTCATGAAGGTAATGGTGATTGAGGTAAATAGGGGAAAGGCGACTGGGGCTACTGCAGCAGTTGGGGTGCGGGTGATTTATCAAAGAGTCGTTTAGCAGCTTGGCTGCACACGGTGCTCACTAACACACTGGGTTCAAGCTAAGGCTAACAAAACAGAACCCTAGGGGGGCAAATCAACTTAACAGGAGGAGAGACCATCTTGGTGGAAGTTACTGAAGAGGTAAGAGCCATAAACACATTGTGCCTGGATGTAATAGAACAATTGTCCAGGTGAAGGAATGAGCGACTCCTTTTTTTAGTGGACCTGGTTAGGTGTCCTGATAAACAATCTGGCTATATAGCGAAAGGGCAGCTAACATCTTTTATGACCTATGTAATAATGTTTTGGACAGTTCATACAGTTTGGGGCTCACCTGTGGCCATAACACACCTACACACAATCCACCCCACCACCCCAAACCAAGACCTTCAGTAAACACATAGTGCCAAGGGAACAGACTCCAGTATGAGTGGATGTTATAGCACTTGTATCACAATAATTCAACATACTTATCTTATGAATCAAAGTATTTGCTTATTGACTAAAAGGTTACAGACAAGATTTAAATGGGACAGTTTTTCCCATTTCCTTTTGAAAGTCATGTAGCTTTTTGTGTATGTAAACAGTCTGTAAAGGTATAAGTTATTATAAGTCTAAAGTGCACACCACAAGGAGGAACTCTCTCTCACAGAAATCATTTTTTTAATCCACCAGAAACACCTCGCCGGAGCAGCCCTTTACTCTGATACAAGGTGACGTCATTTGTAACACAGTCCCTATTGCCTGCTACCAGCAAACTTGGCAAGCCTTCACACACATACAGCTTAAAAAGCATAAGCGTATCACTCTGCTCCAGACTAGCTTCTGAAGGTGGATCAGGTTCACCAGCTTGCTCTCTTTTCAGGATCTAGCTCTAACTGATATGTCAGAACTGATAGCACTGTAAGGGCAGTCACGACAATCTGGAGGTGGAACTACTCGCAGCGTGTCATGCTAGCGGTTGACCAGTCAGAACAAAATGTGCAAGCTGACCAATCAGAGCACAGTATCTGTATACAATAGTATACAGTGTGTAACATTAGGCAATTGCAATCTTTCACCAGTATTCTTTGACCATTTTAATTATTTATTAATCCATATTATTTACTTTTTACATTTTTGTGTCATAGTGCTTTGTTACAAAGTAAGTATCCTCAAAATGTATTTCAAAACACACATGAATATATATCTAGAAATTATAGTATGTTACCACCAGCCAAGATGTAATAGCTGTGATGAGATCTAGTCTATTCTCCACATTCTTCTCTTTAACACTCTCTTCCATAAGCACCATAAGCAGCCTCACTCAGTATTCCACTCCTGTATTTAAAGTCCTTGTCTGTTTACCAGAAAATATTACTTTTTCTTTACTCTCCCAAGGACAAGCACCAGCCTTCAACCTGCCTCCTCCCTCCCCTCTGTTTTTAGGTGTCTGCAAGTGACTTTCTCTTTGACTGTCAACTGCTGCATATCTGTTCTATATAGTCAATTGTAAAAACAGCAAAAACATGTTTCTTGTAGCCAGCAGGGAAGCCCATTTGTGCAGCTGTAAAACACATATGCAATAATTCCATACTGCAGTCTTATTACATATTATTATGCTTTCATTCAGTTATGCAGTTATGACACTTTTGGATACCTTTCCCATTGCTATTATTTTCCACTGGTGAGGTTGTATATGATTAAAATAAGAAAACAAACTGTATATCAGTTCTAATTATTTTACAGAGGTCTATATTTGGATCTTCATCTTGAGCCTTAGAGCCAATTTAAGCTGACATTTTATAGTCAGTTCTATTAAATACAAAAACAGCATTAGCTGTGATGGTGCAGAAAATCACCACACAGTGTGTGGGAGGAACAGTACTTTCATAGAAGAATCATGTCATGTTAGGATTAATCGAATGGACATACAACATGTCCAACATTAATCGAAATTACATACAACATGCTCATAGTTAATCAGTTAAACTAAAGTTCACACAAGCTAATTCCGGCAACAGTAACAGAACCGCTCATTATATATAAAGAAAAAGAGAGGTCATTATCCCAGTTGTCTTGAAGACATAAGACACAACAGTTTTCCCCTTCAGTGTTAATAAGCCAGGCAGAAGTTAAAATATGATTGTAAAATCTGAAGATATGTAAGGGTTATCCTTCTTTGTAAAGGGGTTCTGCAGTTTCAAGTGTTCAAGTGTGCAAATGAGCCTTTTCCCTCCACTTCATTGCTGCCATAGCAACAACTAACCATTTTCAGAAAGAAGTCATCGTAGCTCACTCAAATAAAACCCACCTGGCAAAGTGTTCAACCTCGCTGAAAGTTATCAATACTTTCTGCATAACAAACAAAGCGTTCTTCCAATCCATATTTTTCCTGCCAATGACATGCTCTTAACATTTTCAAAGCCAAAATTAAGCATTTCAGTATTTCAAAATAAAAAAATAAACATGTCCAATAAGCACAGTTCTTCTTCTAAACTAGGACACAGTCATTGGTTATACCCGATAACCATTAAAATAACATCTACATGCTTTAGAAAATCAGCCTGTTTATGCTTTGAACCTAAAGAAAGATAAGAATAAAGACTGGTAATATACTAGAGAAATTCTGTGAGTCATACATGTGCTATAGAGTACACAAATTGTGCATAAACACTTACTGTCAAAAGAATCGCTGCACCCAGAAAGAAGCGTTGGATTGCAATGCTATGAGAAAGGAAGATAAAGGGTACCAGGAACAATAAATGATAATAAATTTAGACTGATATGGGCAAAATTAATTGAGCTGCACATACAGAAGAAGTGTCTCTCTGTATGGTGTCAGGCCGCCTGGAGTGACACCAGGCCTTCCGAGTTGAACTTGAGTTAAAAAGCTGTCAGAAAGAAGTCATTGCCAGTGACCCAGATAAGACTTAGCAGTGCAAACTGGCATACCTAACAGTGCTGATATGCCTCAAGAAATACCATACCTATAGTGAAGTATGGTGGTGGCAGCATCACACTGTTTGGATTCTTTACGTTAAACAATAGGTAAAACCAATCAAATGTTAAATGATGGGGCCTATGATAGTAATCAAGAGTGTAAAGGCTACAAGTTTAGTGGCCTTTCTATCTGATTGTTAAATATAGCATAAAATGCAAGAAACTCAAAATCAGTGTATGGCATCATTAATATCTAATACAGTTCCTGCTGAATCTTCCTAGACAAGTTACTTGTTCTACACTGAACATTCTCATGTTATCTTGTATCAAGTTTTAATTTTCAAAGTGACTTTCTATGGGAGGATGGATTGATCAAAGGTTTAATAATTGAAAGCACTTTTTAAATAATATTCATTTATGTGCTTTATTTTAACAGCTGAACCTTTGAATCAAATTTGTTTGTTTCTTATTTAAGTTTACTGTGTAATACAATCTGTGACTTTTCTATGGGAGGATGGAGAAATGACAGCAGAGTGATGTGCTTTGAGTGCAGAGCAAAATTCAAAGACTAGTGATGGTTTTCTATGGTAGTGGTTCTCAAACTGATCATCAGGGACCTCTAGATGGTCCAGATTTTTACTACAATCTAATTTGCAACACATACGGATAGAGCAAAAATCTGGACCAATTGGGTGCACCGCTGTTCTACAGAATAAGAGACTGGTTGAAAGAAAGATAGAATTGAGTTAGCTAAATGAGTTTTGTCAGCATAAAATGCAGAATGATGCAACAGTTGAATGCTTATACCAGGTTTGATGGCACTCGCTTGAAAATCAGAGAAGGAACAAAATCAATGGGCTTCTATGAGAGGGTGGAAAGATGAAAGGAATAACAACAGAGTTAAACAGATGTGTGCTATCAGTGTGACAGGCAATTATGTGCTTTGGGTCAAGAGCTAAATCAAATTTGGTGGCTTTAGTTCAAATGTTCAAGGAGGTGCAAAATCAATGTATTTTAATGAGATGATGGAAGGATGAAAGAAAGGGTAGCGGGGTTAGATAAATGAATGCTGTCGGTTGAATCAGCAGTTGAATCATTATAACAAGTTTGATCACTGTAGCTTGAAAATTCAAGAAGTATGAAAATCAATGGATTTCTGTGGGAGGATGGAGAAACGTTAAAAGAAAGGACTAAAGAGAAGACAACAAATCAGAGCACCCTTAAATCAGGTTAGTCCTAATGTGTAAACTAACTTTGGTGCTTCTGATTTGTAAACTATAGGATTATATAGGCATTTAATTACAATTCAGAATTTATGAGATAATGTGAGGTTAAAAAGGGGGAAATTAAAGAACAATAACGGTAAGCTTACTTTAAGCAGGTAACTACCTGCTCACTTGAAACCACTGGAGCAAGTTTGTGGCTTGAAATCCCACATGGAAGTCTATAGGGAAAAAACAGAAGAATGGATAGAGGGTAGAACCACAAAGATGTGAGTGTGCTGCTCCTTCCAAAAAGCACACACAACATAAATGAGCATAGGATGAGGGTTTTGTAAAGTCTTTCAGTTATAATTTTACAGAATTTTTACACTTTTAAAAAGTTTTTGTGTGAAGTGCCCAAGTCCTGCTCATCATCAAGAGCCACGAGAGGGCCACCTGGGCCTTGCCTCCTGTTCCACAGCAGAGCCACAGCACTATGACTGTCATTTGATCTTGGTGGCCAAGCAGAAAAGGAAAGAGGGAGAGATACACAGCAGAGGCAGCAGAGCAGTCAGCACAGCACCAACTAAAGGATTGTTTGAGATAAAGGACTAAACAGTCTGATTTGAGAGCACTGTAAAGTGGCCAGATTTGTTTTGTTTACGTTGTGTTTGTTATGAGAATGATATAATGGCATGCCTGCACAGGGGCTCTTTGGTATCTTTGGTGAAATAGTAACAAAAAATAATAGTAAAATTAAGCAAAAATAGTGATCAAGGAAAGGAATCAGAGGAGGACAACATACAAGACAGCATATCATAAATGAGATATGTCATCAGCCATCAGGATTGTGTAAAATAGGTATACAGTATACAGTATGCCCTGTATATGGAAGAAATCAACTAACAGGAATGAAACTTGGTGGATAGGTTTGACATCATGAGACACACAAAGCTTTACACTTGGCCATGCATGTAATGATGCAAGCGAGGATGGGCTGTAGCGCTGTAGCTGACTAATTATATAAGGTCTTCATGTTTTGTGTGCTTTCCATTCTGACTCACGCAATCAAGCAAAGTATGCATCAGAGAAGTGTTCGAAAGCAAATGAGTATGAGAGGGGTTGCATCATAGGGTTCCTTATTGACACATTGCGTGGGACAACGGTTGGGCAGATACTGACATAGCACACTGTTGGCAGCAATGGATAGAAAAAGGTACGCACGAGTGACATGAAAGATCTGAAAGACCTACACGAACCACGAGAGGGAGATTGTTCAACATGCCTGACCCAGCATCAATGATTGCGGACATTCAGCAAGCAGTGATGCCCTTCATGAGTCATCCTATTCATGCCAGTACTATTGGCAAATGGCTGCACGACGTAGGATTACATGCACGCAGACCATGGTGGAGTGACACCATATCCAGAAGGCCTGGTGTCACTTCACCTCTACCCCTTCCACAAAGTCAGCAAGAACTGTGTGAACATATTCAAGATTCATGTAATGGATTATCAGAGGACATCATTAGGAACCTCCTACCAACTCCATGCCAGAGATGCGTTAGCGAACATGATGTCCCGAAGCCATACTGAGAGACAGTACTTCTGTATGTGAAGCTCAGTTAATATTGTTCCTGGTAACGCCTTAAACATCAAGATATATTATAGCAAACAAACACAATGCAGAGGAGATTTTGGCCAAATTCCCAGTAAATTAAACCCTAATGCAATCATTCTGTGCTTGAGATGTTAATAGGAGGCAGAACCGCAATTGTGTAATCAGTCTAATGGTCTCTTCAGAGTATTCCTGGAGAATATTCAGAAATATCTAATGATGATGCTGACCTGAGTGGTACTATAGGGCCATAATATCTGTAGTGCTGATCATCCACTACTGACTGAAACCTTTGGTAAAAGGTGCATACTTACTAGCAATGTTGGGGTTATCCAACCCTTATAAAGTGGGATTGTAGAGCACAGTTGTTGGCTGAGATGTTTGCTCCAGGACAAGACTTGCTTTTTAAAGGATAGATTGATGTAATATGTATAAACCGTGTACAGCTGTTTTTACAGCTAAAAGAAGTGTGTCACAAAGCAATATATTAATACAAATAAGCAAGTGTATTTATTCCAGCAACCAGATATCATAAGATTGAAGAGGACAAATCCATAACATCCAGATATGGTCAAATAGAATTGTGGAAATAAATAACATTTTGACACAATGTGTCAGTAATTAAACACTCATTTTAAAAAAGTTGGAAATTCGCAATATTTATTAAGATACACGTACAGAAGTAGAGAGAAGGGCAATATTTATTAAACGTCTTGGCAGGAGGTTGTAGAGGTTCCAAATTGTGTCCTGGGACAATTCATCCCATGAAGCTTGAATATTTTTATACGGTTCCTGCAGATTTGCAGTGGAGATGAAGTGACACCAGGTTATCTGGACATGTGCTTGGTGACAACTGGTGACCACAGTTCCTTCACACATGGATTCATTGGTCAACTCCACTAAGACAAAATTGGGACTTGTCACTGCAATTACAGTCTGGCACAACACCATTGTAGTCTCTGGTGACATTGATGTGGTGTTAAGGAGGTTGTTGTAACTGTTTGTGCAACTATTTGTCCAATTATTCTTTTGATGATGAGTGTGTTTTTGCTGCAAACTGGCCGATCACAGGAAATGATCAACTAACATAAATGTCTTTTTGTGATATTTGTTAGAAGTCTCATGGGAAGTTTAACCGCTGTAGTGTGTGATTAGGAGAAGGTAGTACCAGAGTGCTTTCCCCCGGTAGATTTGCTCTTCCCACAGTTGTCAATTCAGGGCTACTGCCTTGCATCCCTGGGCAGTTTTTGGAGTTGATAAAGTCACCTGGATCCACTGTACCTTTAACCTTACCCTTGAAAGCTGTGAGCAATATGCAAATATCGAAAAACATTCAGCGGGAACTTTAATGTAAATGAAGATTAAATATTTGCACATTTCCACTTAATATCCACTTTGTGAGAGCAGTGCCTTTTTGCCTTTTAGGATTCTGGACTGTGCAGCATTGTCGTTTTGGAGATTACTAAGCGACCATGGTTATGTTAAAATGCACACTGAAAATTTAGAAGTCACCTTTGCCAAAGTGAGACAAATGTAAAGGAGACTAATCTCAGGATGGCACTGCGCATGGCCAACCCATTCTTTGTGAAATTGACTTTTGTGAAGAAAGCAAAAAACACCATGAACAGAAAAAAAACCCATCTGCACAGGCTATAGATGTTTCTGAATTATTCCTACGTAGTAATCTGTTCTCCCGCCTTTCACTAGTCTTCACACTCTCAAACTAACATCATGCCACCTTTATCTGCTGTGTGACGGAATGATGAAGGCATTGTAATTATCCAGCTGTGGCACACATCCATCATGAGTCTTGGAGACCTTGCAAAGCTGCTGAGACGCAGATGAGGGAAATCCGTTTGACCTGTCCGAGGCTGAATTAATTATCCAATTACTCCTCTCCAACTGACTGTGCTGCCCCGATAACTTCAGAGCTATTTACAACTGACTGCCTCTCCGAGATAACAAAAGGCCCATTTGCCGCATAATCACCTTGAAGAGTAAACGACTGGTGAAAACTCTGCAGACCAAGCCACTTTCATCAGCAATTTTTTTTTCACCAGCAACACAATAAATAAAGGACAAGAAAAGTTCAAAGAGTGAGAGCATGCGCCAAAAATGTCCTATCTTTCATGTGTCAGACTTTTATGTAAAATATTCTTGAACACTTTGTGCCACTATAAATAGGTGACCCTGGCCGTGTCTGGGAAGTTGTTTTATCTCCCGGGACCAGTCGGGAGAACTTTTTTGGCGTTTGAGGCTGCGTCTTGTTTGTTTGTGTATAAATAAATCCTGCTTTGCTTTCAGTGCTTTGTGGAAGTTTTGAATGCCCTGTTTCTCACATGTTCCAATTGCAGGCTTCCCGTGTTAATGTGTTTAGAGTATCTTTCTGCAGCTACCTGCTGCTGCCTTTTTTCACATCCATCGACCAGCTGCAGCTATAATGCTTCAGCACTGCAAAGCAACAAGTGAAGAGGAACACCTGTGATCATCTCATGTAATTACAGGAAAACCAAGGGGCGCTTAGCTCCTCTGAAAGGCATATGGGTTCCCAGAAAACCATAATGTTTGAGACTTGCTGGGGTTTGTATATGTGACTTTAGTTTTGGCTTATTTGGGAAATACAAATTAGATCAAATAATTTTCCACAGATCTCAAATTCTCTTGCTTTTTATTATTTTCTTTTTTTTTGCATTGTTCTGGCTCTTCTCCAACAAGGCAGTTGGAGCTTCCAAGATGAACATAACATTAAGACGTCTTCATGTTGTTAGGTTCTTTTGTGAGAGCTGGTCTGAGTCTGTGCTGTGATTTTATCTGAAAAAATACATGGAGATTAGATTTAATCATGCTTGTGTTTGCAGGAGTGTGCTGATATTTGCGGTATCGTTTGTTATGGCTGCGTGTTAGGTAATATAAGCTATGGTTATTGCGTTTGACTTCTACAGTCATTCTAGTCTTATCTGTCATTTTTTACATCTGATAATACTAATATAATGCAGGTTAGCTACCCTGCTAGCTAGAATGCTATTTCATTTCATGGAATAATACCAAACACCAGTCCAACAAATCAATTTTATGATTAATTATATGATTTGAATCTCTCGTCACTTGAGCCCTTTGTTAGATTTAGTTATAAAGGGGCGATAGTGCATGTTAACAGTGCATAGATGCATGCTGGAGTTTAGACACCACTACACCAATGCTTGTTGGACAGCGTTTGTGTTTACCATTGCAGTGTACTAGAGCTGTTTTCAAACATAGAATATATGTACATTATAACAGAACAAATAAGAACACGTCTTGGAGAGACGCCTTCCCCAAAAGGATAGTTTGAACTGGGTTATTTCATATAAAAATTAAACCGAAACCTTATGGGCATTCAAAATTGCAATGAGTAAAATCTCTCTAATGCTTCCACCAAACTTTGGAAATTCTTCCTGTGTGCATTCATTACATTGTCCAGGTACTGCTGGACCTAATCTAGATCTAGATTTAGATTATACTGTTTTATTTTTTTCTAAAACACAGTTTCCAAATCCACCCAAAGCATCCTATTGTGCTTAAAGCAAACACTGACTCAAATGCATTTTAAATTCCCTCATATGAAACACTGCTTTCCAAACACCCACATATACATATAGTACCAATTAACACTGCTGATTATTAACTGGACACTTGTGCAGTCAACTGAAAACTTTGCTTTTAAAGCTGCAATTGTATTATCAGCAACATAGCAATGGAAAAAAAACATACTCTAAATATACATACAGAGAAATTATATCTGTGTTTCATTATAGTGACTGGAGTATTAAATAGCAGAACTTTTTGTATGACAGTGTGAGGTTAATTCTGCCTTTTAATGAAACTTATATAATTCTATTCAGATAGAGTTCAGAAGATTTGCTTACATGTGTATATCAAGAGATTATCATGTAAACTTTTAACAAAAAAGTTTTGCTTTATGTAGTTGATTTACATAATCTAAAAATACCATGTCACTTAGACTTCATGAAAAATGAACCGATAGAAATGGTTCGTCAGGATTTACAGTTAAACTTTGTAGCATACATTGAAAGATATGAATGTTGAGTGAACACTGCATATTTGTTGAAGTTACTGTTTTGTTCCGCTACCAGCGTTATGCCCTTTACAGTTCACTCAGATCTGCAATCATCATAAATGAATTCAAACTGATGAAATCTCTGTACATAAATCTAGTTCTTCAGCAGCTTCAGCAATGTTGGTTTTCCCATGTAACACCACAACTCCCACTGTTGGGGAAAACTCACCTCCAGTTGCCTGATGTTGGTTTTCCTATCGATCCAATTTTCATATAAGGTTAATCTAAAGTTTAGAGCATCAGTTTCTGTATACAAATAAATATGAATAAATACAAACAGGTAACTAAGTATAGATGCATTCATGCAGTAGACACACATTAGGGTTGGCATATCAGAAACATGCAAAAATACAAATTGGTTGAGTTATTTATTTTTTGTCAGCCTTATTGAAATGTTTTTTCCAACCCCTAAATTATTTTTAAAATGCTGACCACAATCAGTTTTGAGTTAATTTCAGTTAAATTTCATATATATTTCTTTTATATATTATGCAATAATAACTGATGTAATTAATCTCCTACTTGATCACATTGCCTTTGTTAATCTTACTAGACTGTTTGCGTTATAGCTCTTATATGTAGTATAGTCAATTGGAGGTTTTTAAAATTTGGTTCCTCTTCTGCTTTCCTTTGATTTTCTTATGGAGGCTTGCTGCTGTTTTCACTTCATTTGGGCCTTGGACAGGGTTTCTGCAAAGCTACATTCTTCAAAAAATGACCTGAAATGAACTAAAAAAAAAAGCTATATAAAAGAAAAAAAAAGATAAATCATAAAAGCTTCTGAATATTGCATCTCTCTCTCTCTCTCTCTCTCTCTCTGGGAGGTGAGGACCTCACCATTACTATTCATTACCCTTAGTAAATGCTTAATCTCAATCAGCAGTCAGAGTCTGAACATGAACCAGAAACATGACCATGCTACAGATGTTTAAAGCTCTCAGTGGTCTGTTAAATCTATACTTTTCAGATTGGTACATGTATTATGTGCTCAAATGAGACTCTATTATGCAGACTATAGGAAGAGAGTTGAACATATACAAGAACAAACAGCCTTTAGTTGCAATTCACACTGAGTTTGGCATTCACTGTCTTTGGATATTTTTACGCATCATCAGTTACAACTTTAAAAGGCAATTGAAGGTACATGTACATAAATTAGCCTTTAATAGACTGCTGTCAGGCTTTAGGCAGTAAATTCAGTTTCACTTATTTGCGCAATAAAAATGGTTTTACCTCTTTGGCTGTTTAAAGTTTTTTTAAAGCCAGTATAAACAGATACAGTTATATAACATTTCTTCTCTAACAGAGTCTTTCTTCTCTAGTCAGTCTTGCTGTCTCTTTCACTGTCCCTCTTTCACTGGTCATGAAGAATCAAAGGGAGCAAGTTATATGAGAATGGTAATGCATTGTTGTACCACAAAAAAACTAAAATTGGTGAAAAAAAGGAAAGGAAGAGTTTGGTATGATGTAAGACTCTCTGACATTGAGTTGAAGGGATAGAGTGACCTAATCAATATGTCAGGCAGGCAAGCAAAACTCCAGTCGGGAGTGAATAAAGAGCATGTAGAGCACAGCAGGAAGAGAGACGAGAACTCAAAACTCAGTGCAACAAATACAAACACATTCAATGCATTGACCCCCTGACCTATGGACTCACTTATGTGTATTAATGAGTGATAAGCCCTCTCTATCTCTGTCTGTCTGTCTGTCTGTCTGTCTGTCTGTCTGTCTCTCTATGTATGTATGTATGTATGTATGTATGTATGTATGTATGTATGTATCTATCTATCTATCAATCAATCAATCAATCAATCTAAACAACTAAAAGTAGGCTATTTAAACATTTGCCAAAAAGTTTGTATTTGCCAGCACCATTGCCAAGTTCACATATTGTCTGTGTCAAGTGAAAATGCATTCCTGACATTAGGTTGCGTCAGGACAGTTTCTGGGGTCAAATTAGGCTTTATAGCTTAATGTATTTCACAGTGTCACAATACTGATTATGTGACACAGCTTGAGTCTGACTGGTTAACCAAATCAAGCATTTTCTTAGGCCCTTAGGAAAGGTTAGTTTCACTGCATCACTTTCAAGCTGCATCATGTCATCATCATTATGTCATGCTAAATTGTAACAACAGTTATTATAATGTGCTCTGTCACGTTACCTTAAAAGTACCATGACGCAACCAAATATCAGAAAAATAATTGTAACCTTTATCTATGTAAACAATGACATCCACTTAAATAAGTCTTTATAAATGCTTATATAAATTCATGTTAGCCGTTATGACAAGACAACGTAAGTAACGTGTTGCTTTATCTGTAGAAAGTCTTGAGCCTTGATTTGATTTCTATTTGAAATTTTGTATGCTTTTTTGATTGTACCTAAACACGCAGGCATCTGCACAGCTGCCCACAAACAAGGCGCTTCTGCCAAGAAGTTTATCTCTGGAGTATGCATAAACAGAATCAGAACGATTTGAGCTCTTTGGAAGGAGAGGCACAAGCAAGAATTCAGAACAAAATAGCAAATCCTCTTCTGCATCTCATCCTGCGGGCATGTAAACATTAGGTAGAGAATAACTGGATGGCTGAATAAACAGGGGCAGCTGAAGAGACGAAATCCTAATATTTCTAAATAAAACTCTTTTAAGTGAACCAGGTATACATACACAGCAGTAATGCAGAATTACTAATGAGAAAATACTGTGTGCCTATAGTACATATGCATGCTCATTATCACTGCAAAACAAACGTTTAAATAGAAAATATGACCTGCATCTGGCCTGGGAAAGGAGAAGGAAGCACAAGTAGAATATGGCAGCTTTACTCAGCATTTAACTACACAATGCACATGAACACACAACAAGGAATCAGGCAGCATGGGCAACTAAAGAACTAGTGAAACATACTAGGCAGCTGTGATTTTCTATAAAATGTACTTTATAAACCTTATTGCCTTAATGTTTCCAGTAAGTCCAATGAGAGCTTGATAATTCTGCTTAAAGATGGTTAAAGTTCAAAGCTAGCTAGCTGTACTTTGCCCAACAGCATGCTAAACTATCCAGTGACATCTAACAAAATATGTTTTGATGCAAATGGCAGTCATGAAATGTACAACTTGCCAATAATCAATGACAGTTAGCAATTTTTCCTGAAACATCTAGTTTTATGGACTGTTCTTTAATTAATTAATTTCAATTTTAGATTTTAAACCTAATAATTTCATTTGACAAAAAACTACAAACAAAGTCTTGAGAAAAACTATAATAACTATCAATATTGTGGTGTCTGCATAAAATAATACATGCAAATGCATGCAATATTTCTGATGTTGATAATCTTGATAAGCTATATATAAGATTATTGAATTTATTTTAAGTCATGTTTACCTGTTTTAAAAGGTGTTATTTTTTGTGTAAATATTTAGGGTAATTGCATGAAACAGGCTAAATTGTTTGTCAGTGAAATTACATATATGTATCTTCTGAAAGCCTAATCATTATGATTAACTTACTGCCACCCTTATTCTTACAGCTGGTTTGTTATAAGGAGAGTCGTGTCAACACTGTTAAGCAGTAATTAAGCTCTTATGCTCTATGTAGGTCACATTTCAGTTCCTGATCTTATCTATGTAACCTGCACATTAACATAATAGTTAATAGAAGTTTGATGATTTAATGAGTTAAAGAGGGTCAAAGGTATCAACTACCCAACCAATGTCTACAAATGTAGCACTGGACGTTAATTACACAACTGATTTGGTAAGTTCCCCTCATTTAACCACAATACTAATGCAGTACTATATCTACAGTATAGTGTTCTAAATATGATGTTGACTCTGTACAGAAATCTCCAATTATAAAATACATACATAAGTTTATGTTCATTATTCTTAATAAGTAGTGGAAGTTGCTTAAATGATGGAGCTGCACTTAACACTGTCTGAATGCTGAATATACGAAAATAGAATTTTGTTAAATATGCTTATTTTACCTAAAGTGAACCTTTATGTTAAAATATAGGACAGACTTGCTCCACATTTCATTAAACTGAGGAGCAGGAGCCTCACTCGATTGGTTGTACTGGGGTCCGTCAAGAGCACATATGTTGATAAATTTAATAGACAACATTTTTGTATAGGAGCCCAGGTGCTATAAGGACTAAGCAAACTCAGATAGTGATCGTACATTAACTAACATTATTTTCCACATCCATTTCACATATTGAACACAATACAATGGCTTTTATTGTACAGTATAACATCTAATGTCAGCTCTATATGAATGTTTAAGGATGTGTTGCACTAGTATAAAAGACAAAGTTCCCTTTCATGAATTCACTATGTTTATTTCTAGTAATTAAAATGTGAATTCAGAAATAAGTGAATTTGACCAGCTTACAAGTCTAGCTACTACATTATAATCATACTGATTAAAGCTAATACTGCTCAATGAAACTTTACATAAGCAAGAAACTAAACTAAATCAAAAGGAGACACAACGTTGTTTGAATGTGTTAAAGGTTACATCCATTGCATATATCACAGTATCGCCAAAAATAAAGGAAAATCAGGTGTTCCAGCCACACACATGGGTAACAAGAGTATAAAATCAAGCACATGGTTACAATGAGGAAAATAAGTATTTGAACACCCTGCGACTTTGCAAGTTTTCCCACTTAGAAATCATAGAGGGGTCTGAAATTTTCATCTTAGGTGCATGTCCACTATGAGAGACATAATCTAAAAAAAAATCCGGAAACCACAATGTATGATTTTTTAATAATTTATTTGTGTGTTACTGCTGCAAATAAGTATTGGAACACCTGCCAATCAGCAAAAATTCTGGCCCTCAAAGACCTGTTAGTCCGCCTCTAAAAACTCCACCTCCACTCCACTTATTATTCTAAATTAGAAGCACCTGTTTGAGGTCGTTAGCTGCATAAAGACACCTGTCCACCCCACACAATCTGTAAGACTCCAACTACTAACATGGCTAAGACCAAAGAGCTGTCCAAAGATACCAGAGACAAAATTGTTGACCTCCACAAGGCCAGAAAGGGCTATAGGGCAATTGCCAAGCAGCTTCATGAAAAAAGATCAACTGTTGGAGCAATTATTAGAAAATAGAAGAAGCTAAACATGACTGTCAGTCTCCCTCGGACGGGGACTCCACGCAAGATCTCACCTCGTGGCGTATCAATGATCCTAAGAAAGGTGAGGAATCAGCCCAGAACTACACGGGAGGAGCTGGTCAATGACCTGAAGAGAGCTGGCACCACTGTTTCCAAGGTTACTGTGGGTAATACACTAAGACATCATAGTTTAAAGTCATGCATGGCACGGAAGGTTCCCCTGCTTAAATCAGCACACGTCCAGGCCCGTCTTAAGTTTGCCCATGACCATTTGGATGATCCAGAGGAGTCATGGGAGAAAGGTCTGTGGTCAGATGAGACCAAAATAGAACTTTTTGGTCTCAATTCCACTCGCCGTGTTTGGAGGATGAAGAATGATGAGCACCATCCCAAAAACACCATCCCTACTGTGAAGCATGGGGGTGGAAGCATCATGCTTTGGGGGTGTTTTTCTGCACATGGGACAGGACGACTGCACTGTATTAAGGAGCGGATGACCGGGGCCATGTATTGCGAGATTTTGGGAAACAACCTCCTTCCCTCAGTTTGAGCATTGAAGATGGGTCGTGGCTGGGTCTTCCAACATGACAATGACCCAAAGCACACAGCCAGGATAACCAAGGAGTGGCTCCGTAAGAAGCATATCAAGGTTCTGGAGTGGCCTAGCCAGTCTCCAGACCTAAACCCTATGGAAGATCTTTGGAGGGAGCGCAAACTTGTGTTTCTTAGCAACAGCCCAGAATCCTGGCTGATCTGGAGAAGATCTGTGTGGAGGAATGGGCCAAAATCCCTGCTGCAGTGTGTGCAAACCTGGTGAAAAACTACAGGACCTCTGTAATTGCAAACAAAGGCTACTGTACCAAATATTAACACTGATTTTCACAGGTGTTCAAATACTTATTTGCAGCAGTAACAAACAAATAAATTATTAAAAAATCATACATTGTGATTTCTGGATTTTTTTAGATTATGTCTCTCACAGTGGACATGTACCTAAGATGAAAATTTCTTAGCTCTATGATTTCTAAGTGGGAGAACTTCGCAGGGTGTTCAAATACTTATTTTCCTCACTGTAATTATTTCCATAAATAAACATTAGCAGTAGAATGGGTTGTAGTGAATAGCTTAGTGAGTTTAAATGTGGCACTGTCACATTTAGCCCTGCTAGAGCTACATGGTCAACTGTAAGTGCTGTTATTATGAAATGGAAACTTCTAGGAACAACAACAGCTCAGCCACAAGCCACACAACAGCCAAACATACAGAGCAGGGTCACGAAGTGTTGAAGTGAGCAACAACTTAAAATTGGCAATCCTTCTTTGCATCACTCTCTACAGAGTGTCACACTGCCTTTGGAAGCAACATCAGATACAAGAATTGTGCACTGGGAGCTTGATGAAATGGGTTTCAGTGACTGAGCAGCTGCACACAAGCCTAAGACCACTATGTGCAATGTCAGTGTCTGACCTCAAAAATGAATGAATGTTACAAATTCTCACAGACACACTTGAAAATCTTGTGGTAAGCCCTCACAGAAGAGTAGAGGTTGATATAGCTGCAAAGGTGTATAGCTGTCATAGCCCAACTCCATATCAATGGTTATGATTTCAAAATGTCCAAAAAGCTCATATAGGTCTAACGATGTCCACATATTTTTGGCCGTAAAGCGATGTCACAAGCTGACATGCCACTTTCAGTGGAATCATATAACCTGCCAATTTACATTAACCATTAAGATAATAATTAGGGATAATAAAAAGACATTACAATAACAAAAATATTTTCTTCAAGAATATCACTTAATTGTAGGGTTTATATCCATAGGCAGGAATTCATTATTATGTTGTCTTCCCAAATCTCAATGTATAAGCACAGACATTAAAACATGGGAGTTGTGTATCTTAAATAATTGAATTAATTAACACATAAATAATCAAAGGAATTAATGGGTAAAGCAATGAAGAAATGACAGCTAAAAAGAAAATATTGTAGAATTATGGAATGTTCTATATGAACTGATGTTCAACATAAAAATGAATATGGAAAACTGTAGATGAATCACTGAATTTGTTACTACTCCTAGAATTAGTCTAAGCTGTAGGATTAGGAGGTGTTCCTACTAGGGACAAGCCATGACTACCAGAGCTAAACCTTTAGTTCAAGCAGTAAATGTCTAAATTCCTACAATATATGTCATTTCTGCTAATGATGCTAAGGAACCAGTGGTATGTTAGAGATAGGCCAAACGTGATGCACATGCATATTATTTAGCTATTCTGGATTCAAAAAGAACATGAGGTTTGTAAATCTTTTTCCACATTTGAAGCATATTTCAGTCATGTTAGCTTGTTTTACCCTGCATTTCAATTTAGCAATTTCACCATCATAGTGAATGCAAGTTTTCTTTGGCTGTTTTACAGACTTTTTTTCCAACCAGTGGTAAAAATGGATGTATTTCTACAATACATACAGAATTTAGTTACAAGTATGCTGATAGAAACAAACTAAAAAAATACAGACATTCTTTTTTTGGTTACCAGAAATGTTACCATGATGTTTTGTCTTCTTTGTTGTTGTATTTATGGTGAACCATTATTGTTTTCTCCTAAAATATTGGGCATCAGTGACTCCAGGGATGGCTAAGGTGGCAGGAAAAAAACCTAAGTTAGTGTTGCAGCCTCAGAAATCAAAATTACTGGGTAACATGACAGTGAATTCAAGTGTTTGACAGTTTTTGCGCACCTGATAACATACAGAGGCGACAAGTACCAAGACAAGTTAGAACTGAGTAAATGGTAAATTGCTGATAACAGTAAGACTGCTGTTGACCCACTGCTCAGACTCAGTCTTTTACTGTATCAGTAAGCTCCTTCATAGTCAGCAAGTCCTGTACTACCAGAGTGATACAAAGCTGACAGAACAAAACCTTATATGTATGGTACAAGATGAAACATTGTGTCCGATGTGTGAACAACACTGGTTATTGCTTTCACTCCCCTTTCAAAGGTGTCTGTTATGTGTGTGTGTGAAGTTACCCTTGTTTAAATAACAGCGTGACACTGTGAATTCCTGGATGGCAGCAGAAGATGGTCTGGGCAAACATTCACTAAGCATGTCAAAAGCAATTCATACAAGAGGACGGACGGTGCATATTCAATGGCGCTGCAAACGATACAATCTGGCACCGTTCTTTCCCCTGTTCCCTCTGTCTGGCCCCCAGCACCCAGCCAGCCGGCGAGCGAGAGCGGGCGAGTGAATTAACGAGAGAAAGCAGCTCCTGTAACGAGGATGCCAGAGCACGTTAAGGCTGCTGTCCAATCACAGTAACCGTCTGTGAACGCTGCAGTCTGCCTCCGTAGGGCATCACAGGCAGGGAAGGTGAGAGGAGCTCCTGCATCTGCGGCCCCTCGGATCCGACTCACCTAATAATGTTCATTAGCACATTCAAAACAATGTAAAGAGGAAGCAATTTATATTACTGAAATCTGTTTTGGAGAGCTGTATTTAATCCCCTCATTACTAAATTGCTATTGCCTCATGTTGCCAGATACACTGCGCTTCGTCTGGACTGTTTTCGCACATGGATAATTTTGTACTGTCCTCATGATTTGAATTGTGCCATCCTTGTAAGTCACCCCACGTTAGGCCAGCTGCCAGACTACTACAAAGGGCAGTACACAATACAAATGGGACACACTGGCTCCTGTTGCCAGCCACTGTAGACTCTGCATCCGTCCAGCCAAAATGCAATCTGGTACCTTATTTTCTAGCCTACTGAGCCACGCATTTTTTTAAGCTAATGGTGACGCTCTTGTGGGAACTGACCCTGAAACAGCGATTAAGGACAACGGATGGGCAGGAGCCGAGTGGTCACAGATGTGTCATTGAGTTGTGTTCAGTGGAGACCCAATAATCCGAACATAGAGAGAAGCTGACTAATTCAAGAAAATGTTTGCAGTTTCATAGTAAAGTTTGATTTAAATTCTGACAGGGAAGTTACAAAGTCAGAGACTGGAAGTAATATGCATAACTCTAATTTAGGGAAACCAGCTTTCACTTCTTATTAGTCATGTTAGCATGCATGGTAAATTTGATTTTGGACAAACTGTAAATGCTTACTAAGCTCCAAAGTATCCCTATACGCCCTTCCGACTTTCACCCATAATTTGATCAAATGGACTGCAGGGACAAGGTGAAGCTTAATAGCAATTTATCCTCCCCAGTGAGAATTGTGCTGGCTGCAGCAATAATTAGCGGGGGACAGAAGAGGTATGATAGTGACGGCTCACCATGATGCCATTAAATACTATTTCTGATGCCATGAGGTCATTATGCTTTCCTCTAACAAAGTGCTCCAATACTTGCAGTATTCTTGAAGAAACAGCTGTGCTTCTACAAGCAGTTGAGTCTGTAGCATTTCTGCCTTCAATTATGCATTCATAAAAAACAGTCAATGTTAGCGGGCCTTGTTTGGGGAATTTAGATGCAAACTGTGACGGTTCAAAAAGTATTCCATAGGACAGAAAAATCACCAAAGAGATATTTTTAATATCTGTAGTGTGCATGTTTGGTAGCAAGCACTGTCACAACAAGACCTTGCATCTCCAAAAAACTTCCTAAAGCCAGGGGGAATAATATTTTTACCAAGTAATTTTGGACCATTTCTGTTGGCCTGTTCATCATGTAAGTGTAACACAGCTCAACACCTGACACAAATCATGCAAAAAAAAAAAAAAAAAAGCCAAAAATGAAGATACAGGAGATTCTTATGACAGAAACTATTTTCTAGTTTCTCCCACACAACAAAGAGATCAGATGAAAAGACAAAGGGAGTTTGTGCTTGAATCTCCAGCTGCTCAGAAGTTTCAGGGACTCTTTATTGTGAGTGGTCTGTTTTAGATCAAATAAACTCTCAACAGTCTCTCAGTAACATATCAACAGTCACAGCAGTGATGTACAACATCTGCAGTTTATCAAGACACTTTAAACCTGAGACGCCACTGAACATGTAACAGGTATAATACAGACAATTTCAATAAACAAGCTGCTACAGACATGCTGCTGGGTTGAGTTTGAGGTTAAGGTTAGGACTGGGGCCAGGGTGAGGTCAAAGTTAGCGATAGGATTAGTGACAGGGTTATGGTGAGGTTTTGGGTTGGGGTTGAGGTTAGGGATAGAATTAGGGCCTGAGTAAGGATTAGGTCTAGGTTTTGGGTTGAAGTATGGGTTAGGGATAGACTGGTGACAGGGTTATGGTTAGGTTTTGAGTTAAGGCTAAGGTTAGAGATTAGAGCCAGGCTGAGGGTTAGTGTTAGGTTTTGGGTTAAGGCTAAGGTTAGAGATTAGAGCCAGGCTGAGGGTTAGTGTTAGGTTTTGGGTTAAGGCTAAGGTTAGAGATTAGAGCCAGGCTGAGGGTTAGTGTTAGGTTCTGGGTTAAGGCTAAGGTTAGAGATTAGAGCCAGGCTGAGGGTTAGGGTTAGGTTTTGGGTTGAGGTTAAGGTTAGGAATTGAATTAGTGACAGAATTAGAGGTTTTGGGTAAGGTTGTAGTTAGGGCTATGCTTTGGGTTGAGGTTAAGGTTGGGGATAGGAATAGGGCTAGGCTGAGGGTTAGGTTTTGTATAATGCTAAGCAAGGTTAGGTTTGTCTAAACGGAAGTAACATATTAAGTCTACTATATCAACAATACATCTACCTAATGTAAGCAATGTCTGCCACAGGAGCTGCTGTTCCAGTTCTACACCGCAATCATCATATCAGTCCTGTGCATATCAGACACAGTCTGTTTTGGAGCAGCCACAGTACAGGACCAGAACAGACAAGGACCATAAAGACAGCTGCAAAGATCATGGGTGCTCCACTTCACATCGTCTAGGACTAGTACTGTCCAAGAACCAGGAAACGGGCAGGGAAAATCATCACAGATCTGTCTCACCCTGGACACAACATATACCAACTCCTCCGCTCCAGCAGGCGCTACAGAACCCTGTACACCAAGACAACCAGACACAGCTTCTTTCCTCAAGCCCTCACCTTCATAAACAGCTGACCAGTCACATCATCTGCTCGACCATAGTTACTCCTGTTCCTCCATAGTGTTCACCCGTTTCACTGACATGCCAGATTATACACTACATACATGTATACTACTGCTTGTGTTTGTAAATTATTTGTAAACTGTATATTATTTGTCCATATATTGTTTATTGCTTGTATATTCTGTATATTGTATATTGTACAGTGTCTGTATTTATTGTGTATGTGGAGTCACTGGGTATATTGTGGACTGTCAGTTAGTTATGTGTATACAGTACAGTACAAGAGAGGCACAAACTGCCGAAACCAAAATTTCTGGTGTGTGTGCTAACATACTTGGCCAAAAAACATGATTCTGATTATGATGTATCAATGGTACATCTTCAACATATTTACTTTATTGTATTGAGATGCTTCACTACTGCTACTTCATTCACATGTTATCAAAGTGTTACTGATATTCTGTTAATATTGTATCAATTGCCCACTCAATATATTGTTACAGATATTTATCCTGAACAATAGTGTCAATAATTTTACATAGTCCTTCTCAGACTTAGTAGAGATCAACGTTTTGTTGTGGTCAGATTTGCCAGGATGATAATACTCTCACTCTTTACCTCATCTACAGTTGTCGTGTCATTGTAAGAATATACATATACCAAATATACCTCATTTATTTCCAGCATTCGGCTCCTTTTTATCCCAGGGTCAGCGACAATCTGCAGCAGGCAAAAAGGAATCCTTCCAGGGGCTGGAGTCATTTATCTGGACCCAGACTTACATGTTTCAGCACAGATAACAGCCAGCAGTCACTGTATTTACACCCCGACATGCACACAGGTTTGTGTTATGCACTGGAAGTGACACTGTACAAGTAACAGTGTATGTGTAACACAAGTAAGGAGATCAAGAACAAGTTAGTTGAAGGTAGTTAGAGAAAGAGAGAGCCTGCACAAGAAAGAGTTTGAAGTGCTAGTAGCTGACTTTCAGCATGTCACTCAAATGTGGTGTATCCCTGTTTCTCTCTTTCTCGTCTCTCTGTCACATGCAGAGGGTGCAATCAGTGTATCCTGATAGAGAGGTAATAACTGCAGGGGGTATAATAGAAAGGGTGTGTTTGTTTCTGTCAGATTCTCAGTGCAATCACACAGATGATGAAGAATTAAGGATCAAAGGTCATCCATAGCAATCTCCCGCACCGTGAGGACAGGACAGCAGCCAAAATGAAATCTTCAGATGTTATGGATATTAGTTCGGTGAAAACAAAGTAACCGTGTCCGAGTGTGTTTGTACACGTGTCTTGACCTCTAGTGAATCAAGGGCATGTGTGATTATTACACGAACATAAACAGAGAGGAGAGCAAGATATCTCAATCTCTGGCGAGTCAGAAAGGGGAAAGTGGATGAATGATTGTGCTCAGGGTCTGGGAGATACCCCCAATCTTTCCGATTTCATGGGCTGGGACTTCAGTTGAACTGGAACAGATAGAAATGGAATTGGATGCAAGAGTTAAATCCGCGTGTCTCGTCAGAAGGTGGGGACAGAGCGGAAAGCCCCACCAAACCACAATGACACACACAATACTACTCTGATCTGCTCCCTGTATCCGCCTCAGCAAACACACACACACACCCAACCAATACACACCCATCTAACACACACCTCCTGACTCTTCTGCTCCTCCTGCTTCTTCCCCTCTTTCCTTGTCCTGCCCATTGTCTCCTTCCTTTCTGTTTCTTGGCTGTCATCATGACATATGTTGAGCTCACAAGTCTCCCCCAGCCCAGGGCCAGCTCCATGCTGAGTGGGTTTTGGATGCCGTGTTGCCATGGAGAGCCAGCTGTAATTTCAATTGCGTTGCCATAGTGAGCAGGTAATATCAAGAAAGTGCTTTCTCAATATGGAGCGCCAGAGCACAATATTGCAATGGCAAACAAAATCCAATAAAAGACACAACATTTGCATGGCACTGGAAAGTTACTCCATTTCACCTAGTTTAACCACTTTTGGAAGAACTTCTTTTTCTTTTTTTTGTGAGATTATGTTTTTATATTCTGTAAAATCTCTCATGCAAATATTCCATATATATTTCACAATATGTGTTACATTTATAGTATTTTACATATATGTAAAACGTTTACACTGCATATATACATGGTCATGTAAGAATATTATGAACACCTCCTTTTATCTATACACATTGTCAATTTTATCAGCTCCACCTACCATATAGGTACACTTTGTAGTTCTACTACAACAGCCTGTAGTCCATCTGTTTCTCTACGTATATTGTTAATCCCCTTTCACCAAAAGAAGAGCTATAATATTCTGATATGACAGTGTGTTTTATATATATGCAATATATATGCATACATTTTAAGATATTGATCTGTACAGTCACATGCACAAGTTTGGATACCCCCTGCTCAAATGGCATGTTTGTTGATTAAGCTAACTTATTCTCTACAGTAAACAACCATAACCATGGTAATTAAGTGCCAGTTTTAATGCACAATTTCTATTATTTGCACAATTTTAGATATTAGGGGAAAATAACACACGTAATATATGAAATGTGAGCTAACATTTGCATATGCTCCATTCCAAGTTTTTTTTCCCCCAATACATTCAATTCAACAAATAAACAGTAAATGTGCATCAAATGTGCAGATGTGTAGAGTATTCAAGTGTATTCTCTGTGGAGGAGTGGTCACTTATTTTCACCTAGTACAATCAATAAAAACATCTTTGATCAGGGATGCCGAAACATTTGCAGATAACTATGTGCATACAGCGGTAAATGTCAAAGTATGAAAAATGGCACAGGTAAATACTGTATATTTAGCAGATATTTTTAAAGCTTCATGTATATTGTAACATGAGCAAATATATGCAGAAATATTTTGCCCACTAAAGGGATAAAATATGTTCTGTTTGCCTTTAACTTAAATTCAACTATACGTCTATGAAATGCAACTAAACCTATCCCTCATCCTAACCTCAAGCCAAGACCCCAATCCAAATGCTATATATTCGGACCAGATACCTGCATGTATTTTTAGTTACAAGATATGATTAAAACTACAGCATGACATTTTTTACATTTAAAAAGTTATATTGTGTATTCAGCAATGTAATGCATATATTCTGAGTTATTTCATTTAAACTGTACTCTCACTATTTACTATTTACTGCACTATTTATTAATTTGTTCTATGTTTAAGCTTTTGACAATATGGCTTTGCTTGAAAAACCTTGCCAGATTTGGGCTGTAAGAGACTCCCACACCATAGAAGATCATGGGCTTAACCGGTACATTACATCACTGAATACATAAGAGCAATAAGGCAGCTTCTATGATTGATTCTTGTAGTACAGAACATGCTAAGCAGACCGTCTACTAGTACTGGCTTGATGTGCATGAAAGGCTTAGCTGATGGCAGCTCAAGTGCAATTCAGTGCACACAGCCTTATAAATAGCCACCAGTCTGTGGCCAATTAACCCCCATCTAGAATATAACGGTCTGAAGCACTCATACACTCACACAATCAATAAAATAAAACTCTGCATGTAGTAAAATACATACTTCAATATTTGAAACCATTTTCAAATTTCCTTAAAGAAATGGAATACAGTAAGCACTCTGTTTACAAATGACGAACAAAAAAAAAATACAACCTAAATTAAAGTAATCAATTCTGAGAAATATAAACCCATATCCACATTTACACATGACAAGATTCACGTAAAACGTAAGTCCTATGCAGGACACAATTCTACATTCATAAAAATGATGTGACAGTGTCCCTTTTTTACAAAACCCTTGTCAAGGAAACAGAATTTGTAGACTTACAGTCACCAGGAATTTTTGGCACCATTGTTCCAATTTGCTCTCTCATTTTCACATAATATTAGCAACAGAAAAAAAAAAATAATAAGAAAAAAAAAAAAAAACTCAAATTAAATGATACAAACTATTGACAGTATAAAGACTATAGCACAGCAGACATGATAAGTCTAGACTACATTTCAAGGCTTGTTGCCAGCTTAAAGAAGAATAGGGTACATATGTATACGAGAAACCAGCACTGTCATGCTGCCTGACATCCTTCTTGTTCTAAAAATGACTACATTATTTCCAGTCATGTTTCACATTTTCCTATAACGGTAACACTGTAAAACATGAGCGTGCATCTTACATGTCTAACACAGCAGAACAAACAGCATATATAAATAAAACATAACACATACCTTGGTATACAACTTAGTAAAATAAAGAAACCTTTGACACATTGCCCTGGCAGTAGAGACTGGAGTCACTGGCACACAGGTTTTTAGCGTTAATTCATATTTCATGTTTGCCCTTAGTCTTTTGGATTTGCGTATCTAAAATAATGCCATAGAGTCAAACGAAGGCTTTTGAGTAAGTCAGAGGAGTGTGAGGATATCCCTGAAGTTAGGTCTACACACACTAACGTATGTGCGCATGTGTTTGTCCATGTAGTTGGCTTCGCAGCAAATACAGATGGGCCAGCATCATGCCATAGTGTAACCATAACTCCCACAATGCAGTGCAACAAGCAGTCGGTCACGCAGGACGTCCTTGCTGGGGTATTCAGGGAGCTTCAGCATGTTGATACTGGAAAAGATGGACAGACAGGTCAGAGTGATTCAGTTATGGCCTGAGCAGCAAGTCAAACAGAGTTGCATATGCTTGACTTACACCATGACACAAAACTGCCCTTTTAAGCACTGGGTGTCATTCCTGTCTTTGTTTTGTGTCTTTCTGCTTTTTTTGCCAGTCTATGTGATCATGTCTCTTGTATTCTTTATCATGCTATGGAGTAACTGCTGTTTTATCACATAGCATGGGTATTGAACTCTCAAAGAGCCACACTGCCCTCTGCTGCTCCCGAAAAACAAACTCCACTGTATAATTTGACTGTTTTTCTTTGTCTTTCTCACCAGGTACTAGAGGTAGGCAGCAAGTTAGATGTGTAGGGCACAGCAGCGATGGTAAACTTCTGTAGGCCGCTGCCCCCCATGAGAAAAGCAAATCCGCCATGAGGAACACGGGAACTAGGAAGAGAGGAAGAAAACAGAAAGGAGGTGAACAACAGAGAGAGTTGAGTGAATGAGTCAACCTCTTAAATTAGACATACATTACTTTTACAGTAGTTACTAAATAACAAGGCTTGGAGGGGAGGGGTTGGCGATATGGTAAAAATATCATATTGCAATACTTTAAGGTATTTTCACAATATGCATTTTGACAGCAAGTCAATGCAGTAAAACTAATGCTACATTTAAAATCTGCCATTAAAAACATCAATATGATTTAGATACATTCAGATTTCACGTACAGGATTGCACCAAATCCTATTAAAGAGGACTAATTATGCTCTCTTTGCAATGAACATGTACTGGTTCAGTGTGATCATATACACAACATACTCAGAATTCAGAAGTGTATCACAATAATGGTAAAATAGGGTCATATTGCTTAGCTCTAGTTTAAGGGAACAGATTCTGTCAATAGTAATGTATTACATTTTAAAAGGCATTAACAGACATATATATGGCATACAAGAATCATGTTACCTTCCAGTAACAAACTGTAAGAGAAGAACCCTCTCCTCCTGAGTGAGACTCTCCACAACTTCCCAGAACCACTGCAAAACAACACCACCCATTACTTCTTACCTGCGATGTCTGATCACACTTTATGTGCAAATAAATAGATTTTAAAACATAATCCGATACCTAAACCCATAATTCCATATACAACAGAACCATACTTTCAAAATAACGCAATCATAAACAGAATTGAGTTGATATATGTAAGTCTAGTTAGATTTTCTGGCAAGATTTGCCAACAAATCTGCATAAACTGTCTCACTGTCCTAAATCATTAGTGATGGCTCATTAATTTAAGTCGGTAAGCGTGATGTTCATGTGGCAGAGCAGCTGTTAACCTGGATGACTGGCTCCTCCATATCATAGCCACTGGTGTACTCTGTGTTTCTCTTCCAGTCCATCACATCAATCTCTGGCATGCCAGACAGCAGCAGCTCCTGAACACACACACACACACACACTTAAAACCAGGAGTAGAGCACAGAGCTACGCAGCTCATAACAGCAGATCTAATCAATAACTCATCCAGCTCAGGCTGACTCATAACACAGCCACGGTTTTACTCCCAAAGTGTTCGACATTTCCTACGAACTCCTTCATAAAGGACACGCACACAAAGTACAGCACGGAAGAGAGCTGTGAAAAACGCCTTTAATCACTGAACACGCACTGTGCGTGAAGGGTTTCGCTGGTCGCTCGCTGTTCTGATTAGACGGGTGAGAGACAGATAATAAAGACACAGAGAGCATGGGACTAAAAGCGCTTTGAAACCCAGGCCCTCATTAGTTAGCCCCTTTGGGGCCTGTCAGTGGGCTCGCTGAAGCTGTGTGACCGAGGAATGGGCCCACACATATATGTGCACTGGAGGCCCGCCGTGCGGTAATGGCCCTGGGAGAGCATCGATCTGGGGCAGAGCAGGGGGTGTGAGAGAAAGAGAGAGAGAAAGAGAATGAGGGAGAGAATGAGAGAGAGAGAGAAAGAGAATGAGAGAGAAAAACAGTGCACCTGCGTTCTGGAACATACACAGAAATAGAGGCGTGAAATAGAATGAACGGAAGGGCCCCAAGGTGAAGTCTGATGCCTCAGTGGGCACCAGAGAAGTACACAAAGAGTGTGTGTGTGTGTGTGTGTGTGTGTGAGCGAGTGAACAAATGAGTGAGCAAGCATGTCTCTCCATCAGATAGCCGAAGGAGAAAGGAAATAGGAACCGGGTCTTTATTAACTATGTTTAACCATTTGTTCCACATAATAAAATACTAAAGTGAGGTAAGTAGTTACACCGAGCTGAAAACCTAATCCATGATTATAGCCTGGCTGCGTCTATATAAAGCAGATGAATTAAGGTGTTAAAAACTTACTCCAAAGTTCTTCCAGAAAATAGTGATCACAAACAAAGACTAGATCTATAAAGTTGGAACACATTAATTCCACTTCATTACCTTCCAATGGCTACCTAATCATTCTTATCACACTCATCATAATCCTGCACTCAGGATTCAATCAAAAGGTGAAGGCTTTAGCAATTAGCATACAGATAAAAAGGGCAGGTGGAAGGGCTTTTTCCTTTCTTCACTCTGGGAACAGCTTTCTGCTAAAAGGCAGGACTCATATGGATGCATACAGACTCTTATATGTCTGGCACTGTTTGCCCATCTGACTCACAATTTTTTCAATATATTTGCAATAATATGCATATAAAACAGCTTCTTGGTCAGGAAAACACTTACTTTACTGAGGTTCTATCTCTGGCCAACATACATTAAAGCCTTGTTCTTGTCTAAATGTATCACAATAGGAGGTTTACTTTAAAATGTGTTCCATTACAGGTTACTTGTTAAAACTTGGTGGGTAGGTTTGACATTGTGAGCAAATAATTAAGTTTCACACTGGGCAGTGCGTGTGATATAAGCAAGAAAAGCGGGAAACAAGGCTCATCACTGTACTTGACTGACCCATTACGCATTTTCAGTATAACACTCTGCTCCCTTAACTCTCTGTAGTTTCAGCAGCCACACAAACAGGTACTACAAGTTTAAAAATACATTAAGGGAAACTGACTGTTTTAGTTATGCATAATAACAATGTACACATATCAAAATGTACTCCGCTCTCTTTTCTGTATTGGAACTGTTGTTAATATTAATCCAGTTCAGTATTAAAATCTGGTAGGTTAATGTTTTTGTATGTTTTTAAAATATAACATCAGTAAAATTATATTATATATATATATATATATATATATATATATATATATATATATATATATATATATATATATATATATATATATATATATAAAACGTTATATTTTAAAAACATCCAAAAATTCCAAAATATTGTATGTGGCTCTAAGAAATCATGCCATTATGCATCTCCGATTTTAAAAATCTACCCGTAATATGATCCCTTTTTTTGTAGAACCAGTGGGAATCCCTATGATGCCTAGCAAATCTTGCCTGCTAGCTACATAAAGCTTAAAAAACAAAACAAAACAAAAAAACACACTATCTAATCTAATAAAGCACAAACCTCAATTAGAAATCTTTTAGAAAAAGAAAACTTTTTTCTATGTATACTAAATTAATATTTCAGTCATTGAAATAGCCAGCTAGGGAAACAACTGACAGCCCAGACCTTAGTCTCCACCCGAAAGGACCATCTAAGATTTTTTTTTTTTTTTATTATTATTGGTACATAATTTTTCTTGCCCAACTCACTATTAAGGTTCCTGCAGCACCACTGTAAGAACAAAGTAGGTGTTAGTATCTTACATGTTTACAACAGGTGTGTCCTTTTAATAAGCTATGAGGTTAATCAGATTCTCTAAAGTATTGGCAACAGTTATGATATACATGGCTTAACTTAACAACTTAGGTCATGTTGTCCAAGCCTAAATAAAGCAGTGACTTCTGTTAGACATTTCTGGTCAATTGAGCCATCACTGATGTTGCATTTACATGCATTGACTGAAGTTGGCTGACAGCATACAGATGAGCTGATGTCTCAAGGAGTCTGTAAACCAAAGCTGGCCTCTAGATCTCCCTTTTAATTATGCTATTATCATTATGCTTATCCCTTTTAATTATGCTATCAGCCTGCTGGAGTGGCTAAACATAAGGTGCGCATGGTGGACTAAAAGCTCCCGACAGATGTAACATACTCTCCTGGCGGACCCAGCCATGTTATGAACCAGCCACCCATACCTCAGCATTACCCGCAACAATGCCAGCGTATCCCGCTTATGTAGTCATCTGCCCACATATCCTCATGTCCTGGCCCCCTGCATATGCACCAGAACTGCCTTAGAGCTGCATTCATCATATCATGAACTAAACCCTCTGGGTTTTTTTCCCCAGTATCATTTCCTGCCTTTGCAGATTCATGACTAATGCATATCTCATCTTTAATTCCTCATCCGCGAGGTCATGCCCATAAGATTTAGATATGCAACACTGACAAGGGTTACTCAGATATCTTCATTCCTCCAAACTTGCCCTGCACAAATACGGCACAATATAAAAAACAGTAATCCTCAGTACACATTTCCTAATATTTAGATTGTAACCTCCCAGACACTTTTCACTTTAATCTCTACTGACTAAATGTAATAAATCCAGCTGCTTCCAGCATAAATCTTCTAACGCCACAATATCTGGCTTTGATTCTGTGCAGTCACAGCCAGAGGAGAACAGATTCCAACTGCATGCTGGTTCCACTCAAGGTTTCCTTCACTCTCTGTAAGAAAGCTATTTAATGTCATTGCCGTCTTTGGTATGCTCATGGGAGATTCTCTGTGTGAGAATCTGTACAAGTGCTCTGTAACAAGTTAAACAACATTAAACTCTTTTGTATGAAAATGATGTGTAAGAGGGAGACAGAGAAGGACAGAGGGAGCATTAGAAAGGGGAAGAAACGTGATTGTGAAGAAATGAGCTAGAAAAAATAGAAAAAGAAAAAAAAAACAAGTAAAAGAGCAGAATGTGGCATCATCCGAACAATCAGGAAGATACTGACCAGCTCATACTCATCAAAGAGCTGGATGAGTGAAGGAGGGATGAAGGTATGGAAGCCCTGCAGGAAAGCGTTGATCTGAGGCTGAATGGCACGAGTCATCCTCAACTCTGTCACCAGCTGCACATACTCTGCCTGCGTGAGCAAGAGAAACAGGGACTGAGACAAAGTCTGACAGAGTCGTCATTTTTCCTCAGGCTGAGGGTCGTGTTCCTAAAGGAAACCTATAGAACTGCATGTACTGCATTCACATGTGGATAACACTGCCCTCTATTGATCTCTCTGGTCAAATACAGCCAAATCCTACAACCACACACTGACATTTTGTCTCAGTGGGAATACTGAGGCAACCTTCGTCTAAATGTTTCCGCTAACTCAGCTACTGTGCAAGATCTAATGTCATAAGTAAATGCTGTGCATGCAAAATATTTTCACTTTAGTGAATAACAGCCAATTCAGAGATATGAACAAGAAGGGGAATGTCAATATGGGAACTGCCTACGTTTTAATATTTCCTTGTTTATCAAGATTGGCAAAGTAACTGAAGCACATCTGTCTATAATCTCACTTTGTTTTCTTGGGTGACCTGAATGCTGGTTCCTCCAGGCTTGAGAGGAACCTCTTCCATGGCTCCAAACACGTCCGTCTCTACAGAAAAGGTAAGCTCCAGGCCCAGGTCACTGATGTCATTGTCCAGTATCCACTGCAGGTTCTTGGCATACTCTGGATCAATGGAGGACACGTCCTGGTAGTTCACTGGGATACCTGCAGAGATATACACTTACAAGCACGTTCTACTGTGCATGGCCTTTTACACAAATATTTCAGAAATATTTCCATGTTTTTGTTATAGTGTGCTTTTATGTACATTACCCAATATGTGCTTATAGAAGGAGCGTGTGAAGTAAATGTTGACCAGCTGGTGGTGATACAAAGCCAGGCCAAGGATTTGACCAGCAAACCGGAAATAGTTCAGATGGTCTGGGTTGACAGAGGAGTTACTGTTGGGTTGAAATGTAGTGCCTGTAAAAGACAGTACACACACATATGCATACCCAAGTGCATACACACAAACAAACACACATGCACACACACCAAATGAGTAAGAAGAAAGGATTGTAATCATACAGTGGCGTATTTCTTAACAATTGCAGGGAAAAGCTTTGATCTGTAGCACTCCTTTCCCATCATATGTCATTATCTATTACCTCTTGGAGAGACAAAGACACAGAGGCTCAAAGTCACTGACACATAACCATCAGTGACCCTATAAACACACGTCAAAGTCATAGCAACAAGACTCGCAAACGTACATCAGAACAAAGATATATCAAAGACACAAAAAAGGGAACCCACACAAAAAGGGAAGGTAGGGCAATATGGCAAAAAATATGACATCACTTTTTGAAACTTCACAAAATTTCCGACCAACAGCCAAAAAAACAGAGGCACATTTAAAGTACGAATCCTTCATCAGAAGGGAATAATACACCCTTCCAAAAAACCCAAACACATTTAAATGACATTAAGGTATGAACTTTGAGGTGGTCACTTTGTTCGAACGTCTGCTACTTTGTTTCGTTCCTTTTTTGTTTATTTTCTCAGTGAATATTCATGACAGCTACACATCCTTTCAGACCCACATCTTCACACAGTGGAAGGATGGATAGATTTTTTTCAGATCTGACAACAGTGAAGCTTGATTTTTTTTCTTATGTATTAGATCTATATAACATCACAACTCCAGTTTTAGAGGTTCTAGTTTTTCACCTACTATCTTATGACAGTAGATTATCTTAGATCTTGATAAAATAGCTTATTTTCATATTAAATATATAATGTATGGTCTTTGATTTGTGCTGTAGGTTTATATACAACCCCGATTTGTATATTTAATATGTATATATAATCCCAAAAACAAGTTGGGATGGCCCCATAAAACCCATATTTTATTCACAATAGAACACGGGTGTAGAAAACATTTGACCATTTTACAATATCCTTAACTCATTAAGAACTTAATGGCAGCAAAACATCTCAAAAATTAACAGGAAAACAAAAGGCTGGAAGCATAAGTAGTACTAAATTTGCAAATAAGTCACATGACAGGTTATAAAAAAGCATTTTAGAGAGGCTCAGTCGCAGAAGCAAAGATGTTCAGGAATTTGCGAAAAACTGCATCTAAAAACTTAGTGTTAATTTCAGAAAAAAATTCCTTGATGTAAAATGGCTTTGAATATCCCACCATCTACAGTACATAATATCGTCCAAAAATTCAGAGAATCTTTAGAAATCCCTGTGCGCAAGGAAGAAGGCTGACGGTCAATATCGGATGGTCATGATCTTTGCATCCTCAGGCGGCAATGCATTAATAACAGTGATTCTGTATTGGAAATCACTGCATTGGGATTTCTACACTTCCAGAAATCTTTGTTTGTGAACACAGTTGCACAAACAGCTGTATCACTGCAAATAATAAGCCATATGCCCACACAATTCAGAAACACCACCATCTCTTCTAGACCAAAGCTCATTTAAAAGTTTCATGTTCTGCAAACTGAAGAGGAGAGGGACCATCCAGTTTGATATCAGTGCACAGTTCAAAAACCTGCATCTCTGATGGTATCGGTTGTATTAGTGCCTATGGTGTGGGCAGCTTACACATCTGGAAAGGTACTATCAATGCCGAACACTATACAGAGGTTTTGGAACAACATATGTTCCCATCCAGACAATGTCTCTTTCAGTGAAGACCTTGTATATTTTAGCAAGACAATCCTAAACCACACACTGCATCCATCACAACAGCATGGCTTCGCAGAAGACTGGCCTGCCTGTAGTCCAAACCTTTCATCAATAAAAACAATTGTTGATGCAACAATGTAATATCTGGCAAAGAAGACCCAGAACTGTTGAGCAGCTAGAATACTACATCAGACAAGTATAAGACAACATTCCTCCCGCAATTGTCAATGGTAGACATGGTCCTGACCCAGCTTTGAGATGCACTGCCACCACAAGTTCAACATGAGTTAATAATTTTCATGAAATGGTAAAAGGTCTCACTTTAAACGTCTGACATGTGTATTATGTTCTATTATGAATAAAATATGGGTCTGTGAGATTTGCCGATTTGGATTTTGTTTTATTTACATTTTATATCACCAACTTTTTCTGGAATTAGGATTGTAAATAAGACACACTTTAAAAAAAAGGAAGAAAAATAAAACAATTGGTGCAAATACATTCAGTGCTCTGGAAGCACTGACAGAACTCATCACACACGATAATCTCAATGTGATGCAAATTATCACAATAGGGATGACATGTTTTACTGCCCACTTCTGCACATGCACACAGCACACAAGGAACACAGACACTGCATTAGGCTAGCAACAAAGGTTCATATTAAGAGTCAGCACATTATACAGTTATGGTTAGAATGTTGCTTACCATCTGCTGATTGTGTGAAAAGACCATAGTCTGGATTGATGATCTCATTAGAGAGAATGTCAAACCACTCTCTAACCACCCCCTGACCCTGAGACAGAGAGGACAGTATGAGCACCATCTGCCAGTGTTACCAGCAGAAGATCTGTTTGTGAATGCTGCATCACAGCATGAACAGCAGGCTCTGATTATTCTGATGGTGCGAGCATTCTGATGCGCAGTGAAGCACAGCACAGTCGAAAATAGCTGAGGAACTTAAAATAGGTGTGTCTGCTTATGACTCGCGAGCGATATGTTTCAGACTCACCATTCCCTCTTCACCATGGAAGCGCACAGCGATGCCCTGCTTGAGCTTCTCATTGGGGGACTTGGACACAACCTCACAGCTGCTGCGGAATATAGACTCTAAGAGAGGGAGAATAAAGAGGGATGGATTAAAGCTGTTGAGCTCTGGAGAGCGAGTACATTAATGGGGTCTGCTCAGATGCAGAAACCTTCAAACACAGACTGTAAAAATTCCAGTACCTCTGTGAATCAGTAGGATGTCGTTCTCATTGACTGGCCGATGGACCATATCTGAGTCAGGCTGTCCGGCCAGGAGATGCTCGTAGAACCACTCACACCTGTCCTTAAAGGGCTGTGGAAGAGGTGAGCAATAAGGTAATTAAAACTTCTTCAAATCGATTAGACTCTGAAGCTCTATGCTGGAGCCTTAGAGGAGTCTGGTCTATAATCACCCACTCATTACACTATAAACCACAGAACCTGCCTGGGTAAAGGAGGGATGATGGGAAAAAGAAATGCTTCAGCTACAGGAAGGGGGGGCTGCAATCCATTTGCATAATATTTGAACGGCTTTGTTCTTGATGCAAAGAGGGAGAAGTCTGCAAGACGTAGAAATTAATCCGACTGAAAGGAACTCTTTCCCCCTGGGGCACAGGGAGCGCACGAAGAGGAAAATCAGGAGATGAAATCGTATTTGGCAGGTTAAAATCTGTAATTAAAACGGCACCGTATTCCCCAGCGGACTATAATCTGGAGGTAACGAGGCTCAGAGTGCTGCCGCTCAAATATGAATACTGAAACTCGGAGAACACTACACAGTGAAGCGGCACTTAAAACTTACGAAGCCATATAACGGGACTTAAGACAAGTGTTATCTGCGGCATAATAACACAGTTAAACGATGCTGGCAGAGAGAGACAGGTGTTTGAAAGTCACTCCAACATGAGCCCCAAGAGTGTCGCTGCACAGAAAGTCACTTCAGGGAAATGAGATGAAGAGCTACTGTATATTGGAAACCAATCAAAGCGCTGCTTTAACCTGCCCGTCACCCAGCGTACCTGGCCTTTGATGATGTGCATGAAGCGAGACATGAGCTCAGGACACTCCAGCAAAAAATGGAAGTGGTTAAAGATGATCTTGGGGTTTCTGTGAAAAGAGAATGAGACAACAAGGCACAAAGATAAAGTTTTAATATTTTGGCAAACAGAGAGACTTTGAAGTCTTTTTTGTTCACTTACCTGGTAACAAAACACTTGAGCACCTCGTCATGTTTACACACAAACTCGATGAAGCGAGGAGATGTCATGCTAGGCAAAAACAGAGGGAAATAATCAAATTATAGATTTTTGCATATAGAAAAGGAAGGAGCGTGAGGTACTAGGTAAAATAATCTAAAGCCTGTATCAGCGCAATGGGCCTCTAATTACACATATACCCTTGCAGAGTCTCACTGCAGACACTGATCCCTCAGCAAACACAATAAGATGAATTATTTAAATAGCATTTTTTCCAAAGAGAGAGTAATCATCACTCTGGCCTCTAATAAGAGTATTCAAAAAAAACAACAATAAAAAAAACAAATATAAAGAAAGGAGACATCTCACCAGAACTTGCCAATAAGACATTAACAATTCCCTGTTAATTAAAGATCGTTTTAATGTTTTAATTGCATGCAGTTAGAAAGCTTCAGGGGCAACTTGTGGAGACACAAGTGAGAGAAGACATTATTTGCTCATTTTCTTCAGTGATTTTTACACAGAGGGGAGCTCTGATGAAGAGATTCATGTTGTTCAGGCGAGACATAAAAGCTGGCGGGGGGGTGGGGGGTTCATTTGTGTTCACATTCTTGAACCAACATGAAATCCTGCCATTTTTACCGTTACACAATTAATGTTACAGTATACGATTCTGCAGAATGATTGTTGGCATTTAAACTTGACAGCAAAACACCTACACACCTCCCTTCAGTGGTTTTTCAGAAGCTCTGCCTCAAATTTATGGCATATCATTTGGCATTTTTTTGTTGCCATAAAAACCTTTGTTTGTTGTATGAAAAAATACCATGACAAAAAGAGAGCACAAACATCAACTCAGCAAGTATTGTAACTAATGCTAGCTAGCCTGTGGGCTGACAGTTGATGCATTGCTGCCACAATGCTAACAAGCTGCTATCACAAACAATGCAAATATGACAAAACAATACTGACCTGTTGGTTATATGAACAAGCAAAAGTAACCTAATGTTACTCATATGTCATGCAGAAACAGAGCAACCACTACTTCCCTTTCAATGCTTTTCAACTTCCTGTTCCATCTTAACTGCCTCCTATCCTGGGCACGAGCACAAATGTCTCTTGTTACTGATCATCTGGAAGTGTTGTGTGCTCCATTTCACTTTTACAGAGACAGGATTGTGCACCAATCCTTGATTTTTTTTTAACCAACATGCACTTTACAAACTGAAACTTAAATACACTGCAGATATACATTCTGTTATCTGTTTAAGCTGATGATAAATTAACACATTGTTAAACCAAAAGAATTTTAAAAATATATAATATACACATGGTTTTAAATATATTATGACTACAGACCAACAGAGACCATGCATTTCAAAATACTGACCAGGTATGGCACACATTGCTCAGCATCCTCACTGCACACTCAACAAAAATGTCTGTTATTCACTAGTGGCCTTATCTACAAAAACTGACATTTATCTAACACTTTCTCTAAAAGTGTTTAGATACACACATGGACTCTGTGAGCAGAAGTGTCATTTAAATAAATAAATAAATAAATAAATAACTATTAAAAACACTGACATGGGAGATTAATAATTTGACAAATTAGCTTACACAGCATTTCCAGCTGTAACAAAGAAGCGATATACACTTTCTTGCCATCTATTATGCAATCCCTGCCCCACATCTGGAAGTTGTGCAAACTTCCAGGCGGACTGTTTAGCTAAATACAGGTGGAAATAATGTTTGTTATACTTTAATAGACATTTTGGTACTCTCTGGAGTCTTCTATACAACATAACACACAACTGTAATAGAAATATAATGAATGCCAGGTGGTCGACAAATATGGATGTGAATAAACAATGACCTTAACAGTCCGAAAACCTGCTTATACTGTTAACGGTCAACACATTTAATAGTGTAACAGATGGTTCAAAACTTGAGCACTAAAACGTCCATTATAGAGAGGAATTCTATTATAGAGAGAATTGTGGTAGATGATTAGAAGTCTAGCTTTACATTGGACTAATATTTAAACAAGCACTAAAACCACTGCCTTCCCAACCTTGATCAGCTTTTAAACAGAGGTAGCGAAGGTATGCTTTAAGTGGGGGAATTTGGAGGCAAGTCGTGAAGGATCACTCTTACCCCTGTGGCATCTGACACGAGCAGCACATGTAGAAGGCTTGGATTACAGCACTCAAACGACTGGCGGTCATAGAGATGACATCCTGGCCATCCACATAAGCCTCTGGTGTCTTCATAACAACCTCAGGGTCCAGCGAGGTAGGCAGCAGGGCAGGGGTTTCCGTGGAAACAGAGGGATCGGCCTCCCTTTGCTTCAGAAGCAATGAGGCAATGTCACTTCCCGGCGAAGAAGAGGCTGCGTCTCCACACTTCCTGTCCAGCTCTGTGGAGATGAGCACCAGCCATTCATCCAGGGAGTGCCACAGCAGCTCCAGAGGCTGCAGAGAAACAACAGTAAGATATCAGAAGCAGGGCAGATCCACTTCTTACTTATACAAGTCAATGTCTTAGCAAAGAGTTAGACAAGTACATGAGGTAATGTATTCTAGACAAGAAAGGAAAAAAAAACAAAAAGAAAACACACGTCTTACAGCCCTCTACTATAAAGAACAGGTATTCCAGTAAACTGGACTAACAAATCAATCAAGCTAAACAAAACAGTAGATTCCTAAAATACCTTAGTGCAACCATACAATGTGTCAGTCACCCAGCATACCACTTTCAGTAAAAGTCCTGACGATGTTGTTGCTCTGTTGTCAGTTGTTTTCCTGTCAGATCACCTTCTATTACAGAACTTTTGTCCTTTGTTGGTTCATAATAACTCCCACTCAACTAAATTTGACTGCACCATCTGAAAATAACCATTTCAAGATAGCTAAGTGGAAAAGGAGTATGAATATTAATGGTATAATTTAAAGATGCCTGTAGAAAGAATACAAATGGAAAACAAAAACTTTCTATCAGCATTAGTATGTTGGATGAGTAAGGTTTGATGACTTCAAGAAGAGGAACAGAAATATATCACACTGGTACAGGACCTTTAAAAACGATCCTCATATGTGGATATCATTTGCTCAGGTTAAAGGTTAAAGAGGAATTCTACCAATGATTTTTAATGATGTGTTTAATCACTAAGGTCTAAACATTTAGAATCACCCATTTCAGGTCTGGTTTAACTATTTACTGGCTATTTTGCATTACAGTGATCTAAATGTACCTCTCCATCATATGTTTTAGGTCAAAACAATCAGGAATCAAGCAATATATTTAGGTTCCTATTACCACCACCATGAGAATTACCACTCCTATTACCACTGCTGTGAACATTTCTCTATAAAAGCTGCTAGCACCCTCTTCAGGAATAACTGTTACATTGCATCTTTAATTCTAAAAGAGGAGAATTAATGTTAACAGCTCCTGCTGCATTAAAGATAACAATACGCCACATGCTGACCTTAAAGACCTGACTGCGTGGGGTTTTGTTCCCATTGTATCCCATGTCATTCCCATTGTTAGGGGTGGACGGACCAAGGCGGAACACATGACAGAAGATCCGCACGATTCTCAGCAGGCTCTTCATCTGGGCCTCGTAACTACTAGACAAACTGAAAGGGAGGAAAATGCAGAACAAGAATGCTTAACTAAAAGCTTTGAGAGCAAGGTAAAATATCTTTAGACAGGTCTGAAGTCTACCTAAGCAGCTTGTGTCCATTGGTGGTGGCCACCTCAGCCAGGCTGATGAGGATCCTCTGATAACTAGTGTCACACTGCTGAGATACATACTCAAGAACCTGCCTGAGCTGAATCATACACATGTATACATATATATTGTTATAAGAATAAAACAATAAATATAATATTATACATTACTATTATCATAGAAGGCAAAATAAATGTCTCACCATGTTCTCCTTTATGTCATCATTTTGTGTCATCTGAATGAGAGTTTGAAAAAGCCTTCCATGATGCTGAATCAGAATCTCACATGTTTCCCCATACCCACCCTTAAGGAAAGGAGAGGATTATAAGAATGTGGGGAAACACCCATACTTGTGTCTGTGTACGCTCTAAATGTTACTCACCTGCACACAAAGGTCAAGTGGCGTAATCCCATTCTTGTCCGGCAAGTATTTGGCACCCCTGAGGAGCAGGATTTGGGCTGTGTCCCTCTGGCCATGACTGTGAGACAGAGATTTAGATAGTACATTATTTTAGCATCTGAGATGCAGGCTACTTTGATGCATGTAATATGTATCCCAGGCACCTGCATCACCTACAGCTGTATGCAAAGGTTTGGGCCGAATTGCATATTGAGAATATTTTTTAAGTGGAAAGCATTTATAAAATGTAGGAGAATAATTTAAAAAATAAAAAACCAACTGTGAAACAAATGCTTCCATTTCCATTTTAAAGTCTCTTAACCTCAATAACTTGTTCAGCCTTAACTGACAGCCAGGCAGTTTAAGAACTGTCACTAAACTGACAGTAAAATTCCAAGGGATAATATTGGCATGTTGTGCCAACACCCAACAAACACGGACTCTTCTAAGCAGCTGGCTGAGGATCTGAAAATGAACCTAATTAATGACAACAAATCAGATGATAGCTATAAACACAGGATAATCAAAGCACTTTCACCTGTTAATTATTAATGTCTAAAATGTCACTAAGAACATCATTTAAGGTGAACTGTGTAAGTCAAGCCAAGATCTGGCACATAAAGAAAGGTATATCTGCTTACGTGTGGGACATAAAAGCAGAGCTAAAGCCCTATATGACAACAAACAACCTGCAGGACGTTTGGATGACACAGGAGTAGTGGTGCCATCTTGCTGTGCAATAGCACTTGAACAAACATAATCGGTTTAGAAGAGTCATCAGAAGCAAACTTTACCTACAAAATCAGAAACGCCAACATCTGAATAATGCAGAACAACATCTACATAAGCCAAGGCATAAAAAAGTGGTGAGCAGTGGTGTTTGTTTGGAGTAACACAGGAGTAGTATTTTGGACTGGCCCTCACAGTTCCCTGAAATGAACATCACTGAACGTTTGTGAGTAGACCTTAAACATAACAATAATATCACAGAACTAGAAGCATACTACAAGGGTGAAAAACTCCTAATGGTGTCCAAAGATTTGCACATGGTATGCCAGGGGTGCCAAAAGCATACTGTATTGTGACATAATTTAGCCCAAAAATAGATATTGTCATATATCCCAGCTCTATACTGTCAGTGTACATGAGACTTAATGTACACTCTGGTAGAAAGGCAGCATTGTTGCTCTCACCATCCTGTAATCTTCTTCATCTCACATGACAATATGACTGGCATTGTCTCCCCAACAAACAGACAGGATTTTTAACATAATGATCCCAGCACACCAAGTCAGAGCATTTTTTGTCTAAACACTCTGTTTAGGTGCCATTCAGCTCTGCTCCCCCATATTTTCTATAACCTTGCTGTTTGAATTTGTGCGCTCCACGAGGTTCTGCCACCATCCTGACATCCTGACCGTCTAAGCTGTATCCAGCTTCATTGTGAAAGCTTTAATTAACATGTGTTATTTTTTTAAAGGTTGCCGTGCGTTTTTCATCTGCATAAAAAGGCCTTTAATAAAGTGCCATGACACATTAGAAGGAGAGTGCTAATACTTACTTACTGTGTAGACACCAAATCAAATAAATACAATTAAACTTCATGCAAAATACTCTTTAACGTCGTGCTTCTCTTGTCTTGAAATTTATCCTGAACAACTATATGGCTGTTTTAACTGTTTTCCTAAACATTAAGCTGATATTCTCACCACCTGCACTGTTAATATTATATATACACATCTACTGTTTACAACCACATACTTCATTGCACATCCGGCTACCTCAACATACTATACTTTCCAAAATGTACAATTAACAACTAAGATGTATTTCGCTCCACTGCATATGCTACTTGCCGTTTCCATGACGCACAGTTACTAATCTTGCACATCTGTTTTACTGCTTATGCACATATTGTAATGTGTCTCATGTCTTTTCACTTTTTACCTTTTTTTTTTATTACTACACTGGAAGAAGTAGCCTGAGAATATTTTGTGATAACCCTGTGATGATATAATGACAAAGTAGAATTGAACTGCATCACCATGGCCATTTGTAAATGCCCACTTTTACAAGAGACAACCTTCTGACAACACAACTGACAGAGGAATAAAAGAAGACAAAATGGCTTGACTTCAGTATTCTTAAAAGCCTATATGAGAGCACAATGATGTATTCACCATATAACATGTAAAGGATCAGACAACTACATCTTACTACACAATTTTTCTGTACTATAAACTTTTAATTCACACTTACATTTTTAACATAATTAATATTCATTTAATGAATAAAATGTAGACAGTTCAATCATCCAATGGAGCTAATAATTTAGGGCAAATGTATCATGAATGACAGTATCCAATACGAAAGACAATGCATGAGCCATCAGAACTCCATTAATGAACACTGACTTAATTATGCGTTTGGATGAACCATTAGAAAAGCTGTCTTTCGTGGATGTGTATAAGCAACTATAAGCAGGCAGATATCTAATGCTATTTGTAACTGAAACAAGTGTTCGGAGGAGCGCTGTTGCTTGGCAACGCAGCCCATCCAAGTGTGTCAGGCACGATACACAAGGAAAAACAAAAGCAGATTGGACATCTCATCAGTTGCTGCATTCTCATCAAATGGCAGCCTCATTAGTCTACTCCTGTGGCAGAGATTGATAGGTTTCCCCCTGTTACTTTTAACTCACTACTATGAGCACACAGTTGGAACAGGCAGCACTAAGGATTACAGCATGACAGTGAGCATGAGGTCTTCAAAGAATTATATTTGAGAAATATCATGTCAAAGGATACACTCCAGCAACAACTTGCTGTTATTAATAATGAGGACAATGTGGAATATCCTACTGACCTGCAAGCAAAGTAAAGAGGTGTTGCTCCAGAGACATTGGGCCTATTAATGTCTGCTCCACTGTCCAGAAGGCACAGCACTGTCTGCAGAAACCAGCAAACACCCACATTATCAGCAAACAGTTTATAAGGCTGTAGTCAACAGAGAACAAGTAATGGATAACGACTTATTCAGTACACTCGGCCACAAATTGGGCATAATAATAATTAGGACTCTCTTTTTCTGATTCTCCTTTTCTGCTCTAATGGCAAAAGGTGCTGATAGCATTGTTGAAGTGGTAAAACATGAAGCCAATATGAGCATACAGGAGAGAGTAAGGCACAATCTAACACAGGGTAACATGTCTCTTGGTTTTTGTTGTAATTAAACAGGTCCAATGTGTTTCAACCGTGAATTTTAATGTTAGAGATGTTTTTCATCAAAGATTTTTCCCCCAAAAGTAACATTTTGTCATCACAAATGTTTTTAATAATATAGTGTGTAACCTATGTTATTTTAACCTCCCTCTTCGTTTCTGTAACACAGTGTTGTTTTGAAGAAGTGAAATTTACATATCAGAGACAGTTTCAATGCAGTTTTACAAAACCTCCCAATACAACCAACGGGAGAACACCACGTGCACCTTCATATAAATCCAGGGCAGTTTGTTTCTTTTTACGCCATTACAGACAGATTCCCCCAGAAACATATTGCACACGTAACATATACAAAATACACTTTATTTTTTATCCTGCTGAAATTTGCTGGTCAAAAATAAACTGTGTTTTACACAGCTTCCTTCTCTATTTATTTTGATCCAGATTTATTTTTCTTATTAGGTTGGAAAGCAGACTGTTACCGCCTGCAGTTACAATTAACCCTGTCTTATGTCACAATTACAATATTTTAGCTAAAAATTAATTGCCATATAAAAACTGCAATTAATGACAGAATTGTCTTGTTCAGTTTACTGTATGCATGTATAAAGTGATTAGGTATCTTGGTTCTTAGCTATAAATACTTTTTAGTATACTACATTGCATTACTCAGGTCTATCAATATATTCTTACACTCCTATATAGCACCAATCAAACATTTGTTGTTTTATAAGGCCCATGAGGCCCATGATGTGTTGTCCATTACTCAAATCCATTTGCCTCTACTCAACAGGTGAAAAAGCACCCAGTTCAAATTGTTTCTAAAATGTATAATTTTATGATATAAATATGTGAATGTGAAAGCTTAAAGCTGTGGAAAATAACTGTAGTCAGCTAAAATAATTGTGATTGTTATAAAAACCTTGTCACAGCTTTAGACTTAAGTAAGTTGTAACATTTGCGCTAATTCCACTTTTGCCTCAAATGTGCTAGAAACCACAGTACTATTATGAAACCCCAGCAAGCCTCAGCCTGATGCTAATACAGAACATGTTGAAATGTGTTACTAACATTACAAAAATGACACTACCTTCACTATGAGACTAATGTATGTCTCTTTACATTTCTACTTTACTTCAACCACATGTAACTGAATACTGTGTTTTTGAAATAAACGTCAACACATTCCTTAATCCTCAAAAATAGCTCGTCAGTGTTTTATAAATACAATGGTATTATAAGAAAAGTACTGCATTCACAGTACACAGTACTGCATGACATAGCCATTTTTGATTGTTGGGAGAAGCTACAGCATCCTCTTCTCAATTTCTCTTGTTAATTTGTCTCATCAGTTCCCTATCTGAAGTACAAACGCAGAAGTTGTTTGTTTGTGTTTGTCTGGTGGGTGTACTGTGTACAGATCTAAACATCACAATGCTATCAAAGTAAAAATGCTTTTTACGGTTCTTTTAAACCGGTTGTGCAGTAAGTAGCAAATATTTACTCACAGTCTTGTGTCCATTCTGACAGGCCACATGTAAGGCTGTCTGGCCCATTGCATCCTCCACATCCACATTGGACACATGCTGCACCAAATCATGAAGCAGCTCTGTCCTCCCATTTACTGCCAGCCAGTGAATCTACATACATGGTGAATAAAAAGAAAAGAGGGAATGAAGCGTCTGCATAGTCAATTCCACAACACTACACAGAACAGTGTTCCTCAACCCCAATCCTTGAGCCACCCTTTCCCTGGAGGTATGTTAAAGAAAGATCCACTAAAATGTGCAGGGCAGGGTGCCTTCAGGACCATAGTTGAAAAAACACTGATTAAGAGCCATCAACAAATGTCAATAGTCAATAAATATTGTTTTTCTGTGAACTGGAGAAATATTTTTTTTATTTTTGACACAGGATGGAAGATGTCCTACAAACTGTCTTAAAAACCTTCAGCATCTAGTGGTTTGTAAATATGAATTTCTCAATTATTAATGGTGCTTTGGGTGTAAACAGCTAACAACAAGAACAAAAAGTACCATAAGCATACTTACAGCAGTCAGACCTTCATTGTTACAGATATTGACATCTGCATTGTACTCCAATAGTCTAGCCATACATTTCTTCTGTCTGTCAAAATGAGTACAACAGCTATTATCATTATCAAAGCATCAATATTAGTATCATTCGAGTTAAAGTAAAAGGTTAGTAGAGCTAAGGGAACGTCTTGCTTTTATTATTATCATTATTATTATCATCATCATTATTAGTAGTAGAAGTAGTCGTAATACCAGTAGTAGTAATTATTAAAATATATAACTGTTATGTTGGTAGGTTGTTCACTTAGTAATTGTGATCAGTAGATGGCAGTAGTGTATCACACTCAGAGAAGCACTCTACCCATTTCTTGCTGCCAGGTGAAGTGGGGTACAGCCAGAAATGTCCTGGTAATTCGGGTTTGCACCTCGCTTCAGTAGCAGGACCAGACACTCTACTGACCCGCAACTGAAAAGAGAGGAACAAAGATCTGCAGTGAAATCATATATATATATATATATATATATATATATTTTATTTATTTTTTTTGTCACATAGACTATAGATTTCTACGCTCATATTTTAAACTGACTACATTTTTTCGCTTGTGATCTAGTAAAGTTTTTCTCAAACCTGGCCCTGGAAGCCTACTGTCCTGTGTGGTTTAGTGATCAGTAAGGGCTTGTTAGTGGGCTGATTATTTAGATCATGTTTGTTGGGAGTGGGGAAAACACTTCAATTTGCAGACCAGATGGCTAAGAAAGAAACACTGATCTAGAAAAAACTTTTTAACTAATTTTTTTTTTTTTTTTTTAACCTATTTAGATAATTTCAACTGTCTTTAGTTCCTGGTGTGACACACTGGGTCAAAGAGGACATTCACACAATCAAACAAGCACTGAGACAGTCCATTAGCTTCTTACTTGGCAGCAATATGAAGAAGGCTTCTTTTTACACGTCCAAATGCATAGTTGACATCAAACTTGGAGTTCAGTAGCAATTCTGAGACAGATCTGTAAAAGTAAACCATTTTATTACCCTTTAGAAATACAGTGTAGCAGTACATTTGCAATATATTTGCCATTTTGTTGTCATAGCTGCCTACCTGTGTTGGTCAGCCATCACCATAGGCATGAGGGTGTAGACAGCTGTCTCATTGTCTATAGGAAGTGGGTAGACAACGACTTCAGGTTATTCTCAACTTCCAAAGTCCAAACACAGCTATCATATTTCCCTTTTGATATCAATCTCAAAAGCAGTTTTCAGAGTGGGTTCAGAGTTCAGAGTGGGTAAAAAGATCTGGCTCTATCCAAAGTGATGGTACATATATCACTTCCACTTGTAAGCCTTCAGTCTATGAACGAGAAGATAGGACTTGCTGCTGTTCTATGACACCGTACAAAAAATTACTATACAGGGTTTTGTGTGGAAAGAACGCGGAAAACACTTCAGTATAGCCCTAAGTTAGCCTGTATGGGCCTGACTGTCAGAAATGGGACTTTGCTCACACTCCTATCTCCTACAAAAGTTAAAACACGGATACACGACATGTGAGGGGTGTTTCTGGTGATCTTACCGTCGGGAAGCTCCACTGTCCTCGCGCGGCGCAGAGAGCGCGTCAGCCGGTTCAGCTGCACGTTTAGCTGCTCCATCGCCCTTTCCATCATATGACAAGGAAATCCTTGGTAAAACGGCGGTATCTAGGCTTCTGCGACGCGTACGCTGTCTACATTTGACTGACGGAGCTTGTTATGTTATCCATTTGGCCAGGCCTTTCGCTATCGGACTGCTCAACACAGACATGTCGCTGCTCTCTGATTCATTTGACAATTATTTCCTCGTAGAGGCTTTCTTCCTGTTTTCATTTCTTCTGCGCGCGGTGCACACTGGGTAATGGAGTTTTGTTATTTAGCAGGCTGTGTGCACACTTCTAAATAAATGCAAACCTAAATAAATTATTCTCATGGTTGTATAGTATTATGAATGGATGCTATTTTTGCTTCAACTGCCTAACTAGATGGACAAATGCAACTACTTACCGATTTATTGAAACATCCTCATTATAATTATAAAAAGTGTTTTGCACCTATAAAAACCTCAAAACTTTGGTACCTATAGTTAACAGCCGAACCATCTGATTAATACAATTTGTTGTTTAAAACTCCCAAATTGTTACCATTTAAAAATATATATATATAATTTTAACATTTCTTAAGATGCTATGAAATATATATATGTATATATATATATTAGATCGTGTCACCCTGATTAAGATCAGATTCTAGTGGGAATGCAGAGAGCCAGTTTTCCAGATTTTGCTGTGCGTATGTTGTTGATCTCTTTCTAAACTTGCTCCGTATCAAATATCTTTATATGAAAGTCATTGGCTGGTCTGTATACAGTAGGAGCTCTGAGGTTAATCACAGCTCTCGAAACCACCGTTCCTGTAAAACTCCAGGATTTTTCACATAAGCAGTTGGTGCTTCCTACCACATACAGCCAATCACCCCGTGACTACCCAGAGTGAAAGGATGAGATGATCAGGGGCGCAGGTCCAGCAGAAGGAGAAAAAAAAAATCACTGCTGTGTCTACTCAGCCATACTAGTCATCACTGCACTGTTATTAAGGTAACTATCTGCGCAGTGTTTTTCTGTGGACTTGTTTTCTTTCTTTTCCCATGTCCATCTCACGACTGTATGGACCGGATTGTGCAAAAATACAATATTCTCTTGGTTGAGCTCGGTAAACATCGATGGGCCCATATTTTGATAAAGCAACCTCAGGATGTTGGTTCTAATTTACTGCTCCGAGAAAGAGAGCCTCTAGTCCTCCCTTCCTCGCTATCGCGCTGGCCAGGTGATCTAACACTGCTGCTACTAGCAGAGGGCTGAACAGTGAGGACTATGAGTGATCGCAGCTCACAGACAAAAAGCACAGGCGAACATCGGACAGGAAAGCCCACTACATTGCACTGATCTCGCCTCCTCCTTCAAGACATCGTGAACGTCCAGTGCTTAGAAACCGATTTATTTACAACGACGATGGCGAACTGGTAAGCAGCAGCATTTACGCCTGCCCTTATTTATAAAACCTAATTTAGACAACTAAAAGACGCCAAAACAAACCGTTCTGGAAACCCCGAGCCCAGATATTCGCAGTACGAACTTTAGTTCAGAAAATGACACAGTTTATGAAATGATTTTCAGTGAAGCGGTGTGGGCGACTCTGCCTTCCGGGTTGCTACGTAACAGAGCGCGCGTGCGCTCATTGGCTCAAATCCAGCCGTTTATTTGTTTACCAGCTCCGCAGAAAATAAACACACGTTCACTGCATTGGTCCTCACACAGGAAACGCTAGACCCAGCAGGAGAAAATATAAGACTGACACTTCATAAACCTGTTTAGAATTAACTATTTCCTGTCCCCAGTCTTTTAGTAGCGTATAGTCTGAGAGGAATTTACCAAAGATGGACACCAGGGGGCAAAATCCATGACTAATGAAATAACAAGACAACAAATAAATGAAACACTTCACTGTGTCATTGTCTGAAAATGCCTATCAACCATCATCCAAATCAGTTCTTACATTTCACTGCAGAAATGAATTTGGAAAACCCTAACAACAAATAAAAGAAAACCCTAACAAATAAAAGAAAAAACAACCACATACAGCTTCACCACATACAAACGTTCTATATAAAATGTCTAGAATTTTTACATAAAACAATGGCACTAAGTCTGTAAGAGTTTTTATCTGTGTGTTGTTTATGTTCTATTTACCTGCACTGGCTGGTGTTGCTGGCAATGGTGCTGTCAAATTTTCATTTGGGCTATTAAACCTAGTAAGTTCTTTGAAGCCAAACTCAGTTCAATTCAATTCAATTCTTTGTCATTATACCAAAACGGGTGTACAGTACAACATAACCCTATCAGGCTACTTCTTCAGTGCAGTAAAAAGTAAATAACAAAAAGACAGAGAAACGATACAGTATGTGCATAAACACCTGAATAGACGTAAAGGAGCAGTAACTGTGTGTCAGCCTGCTACTAGAACTGAGTTACTACTCTACTACTAGAACACCAGTTAGCATATGCAGTTAAGTGAAATACAGCTTAGGGTTAGGTGTACATGTTAGAAAGTACAGTGTGTTAAGGTAGCCAGTTGTGGTAACAGTGCAATCTAAGCATGTTTTTAATGCTTGCATTTAATATATAACACACATTGTGAGTACAGCTTTATTATTTTCTTATTGTGTTTTTTTGTTACCTCAAACTGCATAAAAAAAGACAGACACATGTGATAGATTCTGCAAATATACAGCCAAATGTCATTTTTTAAGATCTAAACATTTATATATCTTTTATACAAATCACACCTAATATAAAATAAGTTAAAATAATAAGTTTTCTTTTACTTTTAGCGTACAATTTAATTATTCATCAAATGAAAAACATAACATTTAAACAAAATACAAATGCTTTCAATTTCTACTGAAACTTTAACAGAAAAACTTGATATATATGTTAAATTTCATAAATAAACAACAAAACATTTGACTGGAATCTGCAAACTGTTGTATATGATAGATATATCAGCCTAGTTCCCTACTGAAACGATGTACTAAATTATTGTGGCATTTTCCAGATATATCTCAGTCTTATGGTATCAGACAGTATTTAAGTTTGCTTTAATAAAGGCAACTAACTTATATGCACTATCAAAAACACTGCAGCAGGTTGAGTTCCTGAGTGATGCCATAAATGAGCCATCTTTGGTTTTCTCTGTTTAAAACAGAGATTTGTGAGTGCGAAGAACTTCCTAAAGATGTATAGAACATTAACACCCTGTAAAGGCTATATTCTAATTTAATCTTGTTTTCACACTTCTGCTTCTTATTTACACAAATCATTTTCTAAAGAACTGTTCTTTTTATCTTTAAGTTATGGGCATATTTATTTTAGTTCATTTTTAGAATCCTGATAGTTTCTGTTAAACGATTATCTTACAAACTTATCTTAAAAATTGCACCAAAAAGAAATCAGAAAGTAATTTAATGTTAATCAGACAGAAACCAGATTAACAAGATAAGGTATGTGTATTCTTGTAGCAAATTTTTTACACAGGTAATTCAGTTTAGTTTACATAGATAAAAAAAAACATGCAACAATAGGAATAAATAAAAGACAATTATGCATGTCATGAATGACAGTGATACTCTGTAACCTCTTAAAGTCTTATGATGTCTTTATTATTTGTTTATATATGTATAAATGTATATCTTTTCAAAACAGTCTATGAATTTTTTTTGTTGCTGTCAGAACAAATGATCACTTTACAGGAGAAAGGAAAACATTTTACATTTATTGTAAGTCAGTGTAACCAGACTTTATGCAAAGTCATTCTTTTGGACAATTTATCATTAAAGTTTTTTCCAAATATGTCTGAACAGTTTTTTTCACACAGCTATATTAACTTTATAACCTATTATTATTGATATGTTGATCTAGCAATTCTGCTAAAAGTAAAAATCAAGATTGTGTGTCACTAATACCTGTATATTGATACAGACAACGGTATTGGTCAGTACTGTTAATCATATTGGTAGACATGAGATCCTTTGAAAGAAACTTCAAAAAACATTTCTAAACAATTATTGGTTATGAGTAGTTTGTAAGTTATATTTATCACCCAGGTTTTGTTATGTTAGTACAAATCTGGAAAGTAGATAAGTACGAGGTTACAGGAAATATCATAGATTGTTAGCCTACCAGACCTTATATTGAACAAAGTATGCCTCTCAAACATACAAAGCTAGCATTATGAATATGGTATTCTTTCTCCTTATCCAGCAGGTTTTTGAGAAGACTATGAGCTCTCCAGGATCTGCCTCCGCAGCTTCAGGTGGGTGGTGTTCAGCCCTGTTTCTGAAAGCTGAATCTGTTACTAAAAGTCCAACATCTCTCCTGAATGGATCAGCTTTATTTAACCCATTCAAGACTAGAGTTATTGTGATAAGGAAAAAATCGTTCAGAATTGTCCAATATGAAGTTATTTTTATCCATTTATTCATCTGTTTTGCTTTTGTTTTTATACTATTGTTTACAGGCTGATAGTGTATTGTTTGTTGAAAATAATAGTCTAGCATTAACAGAAGACTTAATTTACCATTACACACTAAATGATAAAATCTCCCTTTTTTGGTCATATGGTTTAATGTTTTCTCTTCAAATTTGTGTTGAGGTATACTTAGATATGGACATTAATGGGTTAAGTAAATTCTGTCAAATTGTCTCCCATTTTTAGCTTCAGTTTGCAGTTTGCAGCTAAATCATGGAAATTGCTGTTGTCACTGCATGCTGTGGTTGGAGTATTTAAGCTGTGGTGCACAGAATTTCAGGTTTTCATGATTTTTACATGTTGATACTCCCAACCCCCATTTACACTCATGTTCAACAGATGCCTGAACCACTGTAACGTAGTTGCCTATGACTACTGTAATTTTATCACAGTGGTTTAATTAAATAATTTTATATACTGTACATTTAAAAGCTGTATGTTGTTCCAACGCGTTTGCTTTTAACTGGTAATGCATTTAAACCGCGAAAACTGGAACTACACGAGGGGGTTCTGCAAAACCCCCCACAGCACAATTTCACCTTTAATAGCTCCGGAGCTTTAGGAAAGGCAGCTGAGCTACTAGAAACTCAGTGGAAATGCGAATACACATAAATAGGAGGATGCATTTTGAGGCAAAGCGCTGATGTTTTGCTTATTTGCTTACCTTTTTTCTCATCGTATTAGAGAGACAGAGAGAGAGAAAGAGAGATGTTCCTCTGAGACTCACTCACACTTTAACAACCCCCACATGCAACTGACAGTCAGTGCGTGACACGTTTCCTTCACACACCGATAGTATTCCGATAACAAAGCAAACCCAGCTAGACCCCTGAGAGCACAGCAGAAACGGTTTGTGTCGGAACAGACGAGACCACTTCTTTAATTCATCCCAGGGCCCCTTCTCCGATCGGCGTATTAACGGTTACTTAATCTTAACATGTACTGTGAAAGTAAACAGTCCAGTGTTCTCTGAAAGCCCCCTCACCTCCCCCTGCTAGCTCTTCCCTGCTCGTTGTGAGAATCGCCTGATTGATTACCCCAGGAAAATGTTCAAGTTGTTTGCGGGAAACCGGGAGAGCCCCTTTAAACTGTTCCTCGGATCAATTAATCTGTGCACATGTGTCAAGTTATAGTACAGTTTAACTGCGATCTGACTCACTGCAGCGCGGCTTTAAATTCAACCCTCTTTAGGTGGGCTTCATGCTGCAGGCTACAGCAGCAGAGCCCGCTTGGCTGCACATGCATTTAAAACGCCAAACGTACATGCATTAGTGGTTTACATGCAGCCTGCAGACAAAACAACGTTTAACCAATCGAAGATAGCATAAACAGTATATCCCGGTCTTATTATGGTGTGGACATTGTGAAAAAGAATAACACAAGACCAAACCGTTTCCCAAGTAATCAACACGTCCTCATTTTCACCCAACCTTCCAAATAAGAAAACGTGTCTGTGTTGTGCCTTTTCTATCTGCTTGATCCCGTGATCGGCACTCTGTACTCCTGGTTCAGCTCAGCGCTCAGCTCCAGTCTTTCTGGGGGGCTTATGAAGTGGAATAAAGTCAGCAGGGAGCATCAAACACCGACTGAATACTTAAACCACGTAACAACACATTGTTTTCCAGACGCTCCGTTCTATACAAGCTTTCCAAACCGGGCTAGATTATTTTTTTCAGGTTTTGCAATTGTTAATATGACGTATAGAGCATGTGTGGATGTTAAATGGTGTCACGCTTTTCATTTTTTTAGACTTGTTCCGAAGCGTTTCTTCATTTTTAAGTTTTTATTTTCTGTTACAGTTTTAATACTGTTCTAGGAACAGTTTCCTGACGAAGCCTGTAGCATCTCAACAGTGTTTTAAACATGGTCTATGTCTGAGACTGAGCTTTAGATAACATGACTAATTTATATTGCCCTCGGTTGGCCGCGCCATGTTTTTAAGCACTGCAGCATCGCTAATAAAATGCTTTATAGGACCAGACACTGAGTTGTAGATTAGCTCAAGTTTAGATTATCCGGGTTTTATGGTTTAGGCTTCTTATAACTTCTTAAAGAGGACTAACACATACGTGCTCACTATTTACAGCGTTCCTATCAGTGTAGCAGTAGACTATTTCTTAAGAGTTTCTGTAGCATTTCTCAGTCGCCAGTCGAATATGTAATGAAGAGTCTATCTCTCTGTCTCATTACCAGTAAACAAATGCATATCCATGTATGTGCGTGTGTGTAAGCTTCAAGCAGAGTGCCTCATCCTGTAGGCTGTACAGAAGTTAACGTGGTCAGTGAATACTCCCTGTAAACGTTTCTCAACGACGATTGGCTGCCCTGAGGCCAAGGCAGTCCAAGCCCCTCCTCCAAAACACTCACTCGGAGAGAAATGAGATGCGAGTCATTGGCATAGGCACATGGGAAAGTGGACTGTGGGCGGAGAGAGAGAGAGAAGGAGTGAAAGGGGGGAGTGCACTAGAGTAAAAAAAAAGAAAAAAAAGAAAAAAGACCGTCTGTTGTACTGCGCACGCTAGATCATGCCCGCTACATTATGGTTTGTTTAAAGCATTATATTACATTTCTGAAGAGGATCAATCGCTTTCAAAGGAGGATTTACACTCTGAGAAGTTTGGAAGAAGGGAGCCCAGGGAAAACATGGCCGAAGGTATCCTATATGGTTGTAGCGACCGTCCCCGCCGCTGCTGCTCTCGCTGGTGTTGTAGCTAAGTCCACTGGCGTGGTGGCGCCTTGTGTTTGAAATGCACGGCTTTACCTCTGTTTACTCCCCGAGGAGATACGCAGACAGGCTACGTTCGCCTCTGCGACACCTCGGGCTGGCGTTTTAAGACGTGAGGCAACACCTGTTTTGTTTCAGTAGACTGACTACACTGAGCTCGTAGTTTGATGCCTGATTTTGGTTTAGGCTGCACATCCATTCTAGGCTTTGTGATAAGCAGCCTGGCCTGTAACTGAACGAACGCACTGTATTTGAAGTTGATGGCCAAACGCGCCGAGCAGAACAGACCTGACCGTGGAAACCCCATTCTTCCCCCCGGTGCTGGACAGGAGAGGGGTTTATTAATAATGTAGCCAGTGCTAACTGTGTGTCTCTTCTTTCCAACCTCAGGAGGTGTGGGCAATGGTCGAGGGAGCCTTCGGACGCCTGCCGAGTCTGAGGAGGGAACTGACCCCTTGCCCATGTACGGCACAGGCCACTGTAAGTGGTTTAATGTACGAATGGGCTTTGGATTCATATCGATGACTAGTCGCGGAGGAACTCCTATTGATCCTCCATTGGATGTGTTTGTTCACCAAGTAAGTTAACCTTAAGTTTACCGCTGAAAACCTAAAAGAGCTCAATACGGGAGCAGACAGATAACGCTGGCTCTTCTGCTTCTAGGCCTGTTCGTGCTGAACTCGTCAGATGGCTATAGGCCTAAACTCACTGAGCTCCTCAGTAGCCACACACAGTGTCTCTGTCTGGTCATATGTATTTATTTGTCTACTCTGTCACTTCTCCCTGTTGTTCCTTGTAAGTTGTAATGGCGCGTTGGGCTGTGGTTATGTTACGCCACTCTGGCTTGTTAGTTCGACACCAAAGCCATGTCTCGTCTTGCCAACAAAAGGTGGCGACAAATTTTGGTGTTGACATGAACGTTGTTTTTTCTCGCTACTCTACATTGTACGTCGCCATTTGCAAGAAACAGGACTGGCCATTTGGCGGGTCTTCTAGAGGCAGGTTTAGCCACCAACCAGCAAGACAGTTGGAACAAGAAAGAAACCTTATTCGGCCGTAAGCTGAACCCTACAGTGTAAAGAGTCTTCAGCAACATGAGCCCTTGTCTCATTATTCCACTACCACGTTAGGATGGTTCTGTAGTGATTTACATTTTACATGTAAGGCATTTAGCAGACGCTCTTATCCAGAGCGACTTACAACTGTGCTTAGTTCCATCTGAGAATGCTTCCTGCCATTGTAGGTTTTAGTGAAGTTGTAGCACCAGGATGATTGACTGACTATTGAGGGTTACAGTCCTACAGGACTAGTTATCTACAGTGTAATGCACATTTAGCTAGTCTCACATGTAAATGTTGGGCTAACAGCTTTAGACTCTTGCTGTGCTAACAAACTTACCAGCAACCTGTGTCTGTCACATCAGTGGATAGGTGCAGCGTTAGACTTTCTGAAGTACTGCTACACTGTCAGGAAAGAAAATGTACTGTAATGCCATCTAAGTGCACACACAAAAGTACAACATAGTCCTAAAGGTTATTTAGCCTAAACTATGTTAAAGGAATTTAAGAAAATATTGTGTATATTGAATAGTGCAGTATTATGGGCTATGATTCTTTATCAGTTCCCAAAGGCACCATTTTGTATTTTAATTAATAGATTTCATGCAAAGTTTTGGGTAGGCAGTGACTTAGTTTGGGTTTTAACTCTGACTGCCAAATAGCCCCTATAATTTCTTACTGTCCTGTAAGTAGCGCATGGGTGCAACCGTTCATGTTAGCATTAGCAAAGCTATGCATATGGTGGTGTGTTTTCATACTATGACAATTATCTTATCAGATAAAAGTACTAAGATATACCATCTGTCTCACAGTATCCCAGTATACCTTGATTTTGAGTGTTTTGAATTGGACCCCTGTGTTATGATGCATTTAAAATTGCCGGGTTCCTGCCAGTACACAGCCTTTTACACTTTACATTCATGTGCACATGACAAAGGTGCACATTTTCATGGCTTATTCAAAAAGAACTTCAGTCAGTACAGAGACAAATGAAATGGAAACACCTAGAACAAAGAATTTCAGCAGAATACGGTATAATTATATCCTCTCAGGTACTGAAGGTTTACCCTTGACCAAGGACAGCCTTTACAAGCTCCTCTTGCTGGTCTCCATCTTTTCATATGCAATTTCTGTGTTATAAGCTTTCTATAATGGATATTCATCTGACACCATCAGGGACCATGGTGAACACAGATTTTCATATCCCACCGTGCAATGTATTATCTGGTTAGGGTTTTTTTTGTTTTTTTTTTTTTTAATTTTTGAGGAGAGTTTTTTTTTTTTACTGGAATCAGCTGATGTTAGGCAAGGTTGAAACAAAGACCTCCACACATTGTGAATCTGACTTTACCTTAACATTTAAGACACAGGTCTCATAATGGAACGTAAAGCTCTGGTGTTTGGTTGGATGTTTTTGTACATTGGTTTAAGAAGAGATTTGCCCTTTTAGCCAGTTCTCCCTTCCCAGGACGAATCCAATAGGAAGACATTTTAATGAAGGTTTAATGTACGTTATTAAGGTGTAAGAAATATTAAGATAAATGGATGTTACGTCGTCAATTTTTGGTCGTACAATGCTTCTAGTTAAATTAACTGGAAAGTTAAACTATAGAGTTTCCTCCTCTAATTTCATGACGGGTAACGTCACCGGTTAGTTTTTGATCATTGCAAAAGTCTGTCTGCTTACCAGAATGTCTTCATGATGGTAAGATTTCAGTTGTTTTCCATTTTCAAGCTCACTGCTTGTGATTTGATTTGGCTGATTATTTTTGTTATAGGTGCAACATTAAACATGCTATATTTGGATGTGATACATTACACCTATTCTTCTTGTCTAATGAAAAATCTATTTCTTATCGGGACAATTTCTTTGGGAGAAGTAGCTGGTTTGATAAGAGATGGAACATGGTTTTAAAATGAGAAAAATGTTTAGGGGCCTCTGGAAAGTGTCTGGTTATTGTGCTCAGCCCTGGTATATGAGTGTGGGGGAAGGGTTTCTTTTGATCCATTCTCTGTGAGGTGAAACTACGGGGGAAAAAAGCAAGAGCAAAACATTGGTTATGAATTTGAGCAAGATTGCTTTCGTTATAAAATGCACCTGCAAATGCAGTTTGAGATTGACATGGATGATGGCCCTTGTTTCTTGCATGTTTGTGTTGTGCTTTTAGAAGGTTAGATTTTGTTAGTGCACTAGGGGGACTGTGTGGGCCCCTGGTAAGATTAACTAGCAGCCCATTTCACCGTTTGGCATGCAGGCCCCACCCTTCTCAGCTAATACCAGGCTTTGTTTCTCTTGCTCATGGGCTTTTTTCTCTCTTTTCCTTCAAAAAAGAAGAAAGGATGAAAAAAGCCACCTTCTGTTCACGTGACTTCCTCTTGTGAGTCATCCATAGATGCTTGATCTCTATTGGGAGGAGCAGAAATGCCTCTGAGTGAGTGGCCTCTCATGCTTGCCAGAAACAGTTTGTAATCTCTTGTTGTCATTATTCTGCTCTGTCCTGAAAACACTGACGTAGAATGTCATTTACAATCAGTTTCCAAACATGACCATCAAGATCTGTTCTTGTATTTGTTCACTGTTTTTTTTAATCTAATTTAAACTTCTAATTTGTCTATTCAGCGTTATGCTTGTTGTCTTTCGCATGTGACACAAACAAATTGTTTTTGCTCTGTTGGGGAATCCACTTTCATTAATTTTCTTTTCATTTTTTATGGCATGTTGATTTGAGTGGGCTTTACTCATTCAAGAAGCATGAATGGTATGTTTTGATTAATACCATATTTTTTAGAAAAATAAAAATGTGTTTTGGATTATAGATCAAGTCCTTTCAAAAACATGTCCGTACAAAGGTACAAATGGATATACAAGATTTTGTGATTTAAAAAATCATCATATACATCATCATATACATTTACATATTTTCACATGTAAATCTAATATATAGCATCAGGATATGTACAAATACACCAAGGCGGATTCACCAGAATTTATCAGTACGTTACTTAGAGAAATACACTCTAAGGTAGAACATTTTCAAACACTCCAGCTTCTCAAGGATTTATTACACGTGATCAGCACCACAACTGATTTAATACAACCAAGACTTGATTAGGCAAAGGATGGCAATAGCAAATACTGGGCTTCTTTAAGGAAAGTTTTGAAAAGTGTTAACAAATTTAGTATTAATTTGCTTATTATATTTATTCTATATTTATTCTGTTATTTTGGTTCCTTTTTTTAACAAATACATTCATACTCCCCAGATAAATATCTTTAAATAGCCTTACAATTTTAGACAGTCTAAGAAGTTTGCCCAGTATTGCACTGTTCATACAAACATAATAGATATCCTAACAAAACCTAGCATTTCCAGCTGTACAGCAGAAAGGAAAATGTCTATTTCATGCCTTGAAGCCTTAGATGTGGGCCAGTTTCAGTTTGTCCATTCATCATGAAATGTACATGCAAAGATAAAGACTGTTTTAAAATAATGTTATGAGTAGTGTTTACAAAATAAGATAATAATGAACAAAAACATTATTACTATTATTATTATTATTATTATTATTATTATTATTAACAATGACAAAAAGTGGATTGTGATGAGTGCTGATATATTTCCTATTTGAGGAGGTATATCTCCTGTTAAAGGCTGTAGTGTTTCTATTGGCATAGTGGTGCATTCATATGTCAGAGATGGCTACTCGCTTTTTTAAGTTTCACCCATCAGGGTGAACCCTTCATCCAAAACTCCTCAAACTAAACCAGTGTTCTGTATTTATATGGGGGAAATGCAGTGTATGTAAAATTCTCCTACAGTAGATACATACTTGTTATATGTACTATCATTATAAAGAAGAATGGAGAATAAACTGCAGGTAGTTGGTGCTACTTGTAATACAGATTGTAATTTCACTGTAATATTCTACAGACATGTTCTGTTACTGTGTTATAATAAAATATTTCTGAATGCTATAACTGCTAATTTAGTTGTTATTATTATTATTATTATTATTATTATTATTATTATTATTAGAGAGGTGTCTTTATACTCTCACACAGTGTAAACACTGGATTTTTATGGATTAAAAGATTTGGTCCTTTTTACAAAGTGATTTTAATGACTGATTCAAATGAATGAATGAATTAATATATATTTGTGTGTCTCTAATGTATCTATTTTTATGTAATAAGCATTTGTTGAAGGTTCATTAAAATGTCTTCATAATTTTAATTTGAATTGGATTAGATGATCAGTTTTCTAATATTCATATCAGCTTTATTTTTCTATAATGTGCATCATTAAAATAAACTCACAGTTCCTCATAGAAATCAATACAATAGTTTTAAATGTTTGTATGAAATATGTTTATGCTTAATGTTTTCAGCAGAAGTAGCTTTAAAGATTTTTCACAATGTTTCGGTGCATTTTGTTAGTTAAATTATAATAACTATAGGATTCTGTTCCTCAAATATTATTTATAATCTTATGTTGCATTGTGTTTGAGCTTCTTATTGAAAATGTAAATACAATTAAATCTATTTCAAAATTTGGTAGACTTTTTTAAATCACATACTTACTGAATTATTATTGAATAAAAATATAATACAATATCTGTGTCCTTTCAGCGTTCTTTTTTTCTGTTTTTCATGCCAGACAATAATTTGGGATAATTGCATTGTTCTAATGTTTACTTCTGCAGCATGTAACAAATATAGCATAGGTTACATGGGTTTTAGACACTAGTACTAGATTCTTTCCCAATAGAAAAAAATATTAATAAAAAATAATAAACAATTCATCTTCAAAAGCCATTTAAATGTGAAGTCTTATTTAAAATGTATGTATTACATGATTTGTTTTTTAGGTTTAATTTTAATTAGAATGATCAGTAATCTTATGTATATTATTTTTATTGTTTAAATGAAAGACAATCCAGGTAATGTTTCCAGATAAACGAACCACTGTAGCACACACGGTTATGATATACCTACTGCTGATTTATCTCATCAATTGTTTAACAGTCATAAATATTTTCTCAATAATTTTTTTTCTTGCTGTGCGTTTTTGGCATAGTGTAAAGCAGTATTGTGCCATCAATGATTATGTACCTAAGGAACTTTGTTAACGTATTATACGTTTTTCAGTTTTTTTGTTTTTATTTTTTCCCTGGTTCGGGGAAATCGAGTTTGTGTGTTGATTACAGATGTGATTCGTTTGTACATAACTGTTTATCATCTTCTCTTAATCAGTTAACAACCTGTTTGGTCTCCTGTTTGCTTTTAAGACTGATATATGTATAAAGCTCTCCTCTTATTGACCACTCTGTGCTCATTCAACAAACGGTGGGGGCTGAAGCTTCAATGTGAATGGGTGGGGCTAAACTGTGGGCTGGAAAGGTGAAAGGAATTGACTTAACCACAAAATAGTTTAAATTGGATTGTGTTTTTACAGCTTAGTTTTCATATACGGACTGAATAAAATAAAATGATGTAAATTAGTTTTTTTAAATAATTTATTATTATTTATTTTTATTTAGTTATCTATTTATTTTGCTTAACTCTGCAGTTTTAGTGCACAAATACATTCTGCAGTCTCGTATACTATATTAGAATTGGTACAGCCAGTTTTATGAGACATGTGTCTGTTGTTTATTGTATCAGATGGAGTAACTACTTCATATCACACAGAACTTGTTTTCTGACTCCACCAGCCATTAAGTCTGAATCGTCATGTGGTTAGGCAGGTGAAGATGGTGTAATTGTGGTTAAGTGCTTGTGCAAGGGTTTGTCTGTGTATTCTGTTGTGTTTTAAGTACACTAATCATTTTCATTTATCATTGGGTAAATGATTTCTACCAGTGTTTTATCGATCCTACTTATGCATGCAATTTTTTATTGTAAAAATTGTAAATGTTGTAAAATGTAACAATAGTTGAATTTCACATTATTTACTGCAGTGGTTTGCTACAGGATAAAGAAATGTCACCGTATGACTGGCTTTAATATGAAATAAAAAAAAACAACTTTTATTTAGATCTATCACAGAGCATTGTTTTTAGCAGAGCAATCAAAAACGCAGTACCCTAATGTTTCGTATTTCTGGTATGGCGAGTATGTTTATATACCTGTGTTTGCTTCCCAGCACGTATTGTCTTACCACCCCCATAAATAATGTGAGGAATGGTATTCGATTGGCATTCAAATATTCCTAGTTCATAAATATGGATGTTTGATCAGCCGGCATGAAATTACTTGTTGCCGTTTTGCTTTTCTTCTCGTTTCTTATATGGTTTGTGATGCTTCTTTCTTCAGAGCAAGCTGCACATGGAAGGTTTTCGGAGCCTGAAGGAGGGCGAAGCTGTGGAGTTCACCTTCAAGAAGTCCTCCAAGGGCCTGGAATGTGTGCGAGTAACGGGGCCTGGAGGAGTCCACTGCGTGGGCAGCGAGAAAAGACCCAAAGGGAAAAGCATTCAGCAGAAACGAAAGCCAAAAGGAGACCGGTGAGTGGGCAACAGTGCCTCAGAGCTCCTTTCTCTGAATTGTTCTATAGGTTGGGACTGGTTGGTGTTGCATGATTGGAAAGTAAAGATATGTTTCAGTCATTGGGTAATTACAAAGCTGCATGAGTCTTATTGTTGAGCTTTTGAGTAATTAATTTGTTGGAGGAATACATGGGCAGTAGTATGTATACTGTATGTTTGATGTGCCTTTGAGGAGTGATGGGTAGTCCCTTAAAATCCTTTTGCGAGAGGCTGCCCTGCCTCTCAGGCTGTTGCTCTGTGGGTCTATGCCTGTTGCCATGGTTTTATCGCAATAGTGCGCGAAAGCTTTTTTTTCCCTGCTAAATTGCTGCTATTTTTGTTGGGGTTTGGGTGAAGGCACAAGTTATACCATCATGATTTTGGTTAATAAATGCGCAGTACAGCAAAGCTCAACTTTACTTGCCTAGGTAAAATTACGTTTTTGCTAGAGGGCTCACAGCCACTTTTTATCATTAGGCATCTGTGTATTCAAAGACATTCAATGCTACATTGATACGATTGGAGATTCAATGTAATCTCATGTCATTTGTGGCTTTTTGCTAGCATTACTGACTTCATGAGAAAGGTATTATACATTTAATAATGAATTCAACACCATCATCAAGGACGTCCACGCCTTGTTTTCTGTGACCTTGATATTGTATTAATAGGCTTTAAGGCTAAGGGAATTGGCTGGGAATCCAAACATGTACCAATCCAAATGTACACCTCTAATAGGGGTAGAATAACCCTATATAAAATAAATGCACCAATTATGAATTTTTATGCCCTGTTCCCTTTTAAAAATGTCTTTACAGCCAAGTTGGCTGACGATTTCTAGCCATTTTTTTTGTGTCTTTTCAATCCATTGCTCACATCATATAGAGTAAATGAACACTTGAAACAAATAAGCCCATTTCCAACAAAATTAACATCATTTATTTGCACTTTAATATGCCAAACTGACAATGTGTGAAAGTTTGTGAATTTAAATTGGTTGCCTGTTGATATAATTGTGTATATAATGGAAAAACAATTCATGCTAATTGGCAGAATATTTCCACAATAAGAGTCCTATAACATGACACTTTTAGACCACAAATCTACTCTTCAGAGCCACATACTAACTGCAACATATTTGTGGTGCACCATGTATCATAAAATTGAAGCCATCATGTGATTAAGAGGGTAGAAACAGTTTGATTGTGGTTAGAGACTTTAGCAAGACTTGGGGCTTTGCTGGTATATGTGTTGTATAACTTATCATATCCTCATTTGCCATTGAACTTTCAGTAAAGGATTTCCATACTTTTTTGTTTATGCATGCTCTAGTATTTTGAAGATTAAGTAAGAGGCAGCTGGCTATTTAACCCAATGAGTCATGGATAATTATTCTTATTTGTATATTAGCAGCAGGATTTAAATACAGCACGAGTGCACTTGCATGGCTCATTTACACCATGAAATTGCAGCACAGATCTGCCAAAATAAAAAAAACTGTAATTCTCTGTATGCTGATTTAGTATTTTGAACAGAAATCTGTTCATTTCAGTCTCGGTCGGTTCTGAGTGTGTGTTTGTAACTTATTGTGAGAACGTACAATGCTTCCAGCTACATCTCTTATTTACAAATCAGTGTTTTTTCTGAATGTCTGTGGAAACTAAAACTATTCAATTAAAACTTAGCAGAGCTTTCAAACTGAGATGGAATCAAGAAATAATAGGTAGACCACAGGGAAAAAATGAATCCTAAATTCCACGGCAGTCCACCAACCACCCTCTTTCTGTTCACCCTCTAATTGAAGATGCCACCCTTCAAGACCTCCCACAAGCCTCAAGCTCAATCACGCAGAAGTTTGTTTCCTTTTAAACAGCTAGTGAATGCGTGTCATAAATTTTACAAGAAATCGTTGTTTATACCAAATTGACATTTGTGTGCTGTGCTGAGAAAATGTAAGAAGTGTATTCCCCCTGTTGCCTCGTGGTCATCATCCTTCATTCTTGTATGTGTAAGATACTGTAGGTTATTTTTATCTGACTGACTCCGTTATGTGTACTACTTTTACTACTTGTACTACTTCGTTCTGCCCTGTCTACACATTTTCACCTCTCACCTTCTTTGTCCTCTCTGCCTTTTCATTGACCCTGGTTTTTATACTATTTTGCTAAAAAAAATATTATCATTTTATTATTATTATAAAAATGTTTAATTATTACTGGGATCTATAGGCAAAATAATGTCACTTTAGCTTCATAAGTATAAACTTATAAGCCTACAAAGTGTGACAGTATATAAAAACTCCCACAATTTTATATAATTTTTATAACAATATGTAGTTTGTTCACCGGCCAACTTATGATCTCCTACAATATACAAAAGACACATCCATCATTACATGTTCTGGATGATGCTAGAATACTGGCAGTTGCTTAAGTATTAGTTCACAAGTTGTACATTTCTCCATAATTCATCCATATTCATTTTGTACACATGTTGTCAGTTGACTCAGAATCGGAACATGAAAATATTAAAATATATATTTGATATCATCTGCACCTGATGTTCTTTTGCTGCGCCATTGGTACTGATCATTTGATTGGATGCCAATTTGCTGATCTAGATTGTCTCTTCTGTCAGATGTTACAACTGTGGTGGTTTGGACCATCATGCCAAAGAGTGTTGCCTCCCCCCACAACCTAAGAAGTGCCACTACTGCCAGAGTGCCGCCCACATGGTGGCACACTGTCCACACAAAGCGTCTTCAGCTGCTCAGGGAAGGTACAGCTTAGAGCCACCTGCCTCCAGCACAGGCCAAGCCCCAAGCCCTCACAGCTCAGACGCAGGCCAGCGAACCTCCTACTCATCTCAGGACTGCTCCTCCTCCAGCAAACCCTCCAGCTCACCTGAAGACCCCACACCAAAAGCTGCCTCATCCCAGAGAAATAAGAGGAAAAAATGAAGTCTCTCTTTCGGTACACCTCACAATTTCTCAGGCTGCCTCCTCTTATCCAGGTCTCAATCGTAAGCATACTGCTGCACCCACCCTACCTCAGACTGACAAGTAAGGCCCAAACTGTCACCTCTGGAACTCTTGAGCCTCACGCGAAGGCGGAAACATTTGCTGCTGTTTTAATTCATAATGAGCTCTGAACAGGATTTTGAAAGCCAAAAGTTTCCAGTGCTTTAAAGAAACTGATACCTCATGCACAATGTACACCTATGCATCATTTTGCTCATTTTTGTTAGCTCTGTATTCTGAATCATGTTGTCTAATGTGAATGTGGTCCAACACAGTTGAAGAACTGCAGGTTTTTTTTTTTTTTGTTTTTTTTTTTTGGTATTTTTATCCTTTGGTATTTTTTTTTGTAGGCACACTGAACAATCCTGAGCCAAAGAATCAAAGAGACTACCTGTTATTCTGTTTATTCACACTGACATATGTACAGCCTTACATCATATTCTCATCTGGTTTTTGATGGTAGGAAATCAGAGATGTCTAAATATAAATAGCAGTCATGGAAATGCACTTCAGAGTTCAACAGAGATTTTTGTTGTGTTTACATTCTTTCTATCAGCTTCTAAATTTTAACCATTATAGTGTTGGTCATGTTTGTATAAATGGTTCAGATTTTGAAGAATCATATCAGGTGTGTCGTTATAATGACTCTAATGTACTATTGGCTCTTGATACTGTTATATTGTTTCTGTGATCTCTGACACACGAATATAAGTGGGACAAAGGCTTTTACGGCCCAGTTTAGATTTATGTACTCTTTTGCACTAATGTTAAGGAGTACCAGCACAATTTTTGACTGCATTATCCGAACATAATGTATGTGAGCTTACAAATTAAATAATTTGTTTTAGTTATGCTAAAGCAAGCATATTGGACATCTGAATGAATACTTTAAGAAGTGACCCAATGTTGTCACATTAAAGCTGTGATCAGTTCTTATGCCTAAAAATGATAAATGTGGACAAAAGTATAAAATAATGTTTTTTTGGTTTGGTTTTTTACATTGCTAATTACATTAGCTGCATGATTAAGGGGGCTACATGTAAGACTATGTAATTTGATTGAGTAGAGTAATGAGGTTTTACTTCCAGTCTCTAAAGGGATTGGGTTCTCATGATTAGTCTATCAGCACAGTGTAAAACAATATTTGTCTTATTCTAATGTGTTTTTGTTTGATGTATTTTCCGTAGCCCAGGGATGCGAAGCTTTTTGGCTACAAACAGATGCAGAAATGCAGTGTTTGTGGTAAATTAAGGGGGAAAAAGCATATAAAAACATATATTTAATTAATATTAATTAGTAATATTTTAGTCAATTACACTGTACATTGGGCTGCCCCGTTTAGACAAACTATGGCCAGTAAAACAGAAGGCACTTGCTTAATTCTAACCACTTTATTTATAAATATCTTTTGTTGGTCATTTAAATCCATTTAAACTTGAACATCTTACATGTAGCCTCTTATAAACAACATCAGTGTGATTGTAATGTTAACATAAATGGGTGATTTATCCCCCCCAAGCTATCGACATGTACTGTGGATGTGTAGATATGTGCATGTTCAGGCATTAACATATTCCATGTGGCTCCATAATAATGTAAGCCAAGCTGAATCCCTTACTAAGCCATGTATACATGACTAAACAAAAGACTCTTGGTGAGAGCTACTTCTCTCAGGGACATAGTTACCAAAAAAATGAAAATGATATCTTTTAATTTGCTGTTAGACAAAGTTTATTCCTAAACAGGCTTATTGTTAGTTTTTAACTATATACATATTTGTTTGGGTGTTTTGCGAATTATCCTAGGGTTCTGAGGTCAGGCAATATTTCTAGGACTGCAATAAAGCAAAATAAAACAACTCTAGTACTGGACCTGCAGTTTAAAACACTTAGTGCCTCCTAGTGGTCACCGAGAATGTTCTTCTGAGTACTCTGGTGGTGATAGTGAATTTCTTTTCCTTTTTTTTCTTTTCAGTTTACAGTAAATCCTACCTCACTTGTTTAAATTGGTCATAACATCAGATTACTGCTCATTAAGGGTATTGTTGCCTTTTGACAAATGATGTTTTAGAAAAGCATACTAACGGACATTAACTTGCTGTGCCATGCCTGTAGTTTATTTTGCAATAAGACATAGCTACAATAAGCTCTGCACATATCCTGATGCCTGAATGCAGACTGAATATCAGATGTTTATAGTGTTTATCTTTAAGCCAGTCAGGCTCCAGCAAAACAACAGCTTTGCCACTGTGGGACTGCCTCTGAGTCAGAAATCAGAAAATGGCATATATACAAAGTGTACCCGTTTTGTATGGTGTTTGTTTGTTTGTTTGTTTGTTTGTTTAACCAATATTTAGTGTTGACATTTGCCTGTCTTCCTATGAGGCATTTCACTGCTGACACCAGCTGTGACCACCTTTCATATTTTGAGATAATCAGGCTACAACGGTGGAACCCCAGACATGTTGCTTTCTTTACAAAGACTGTTGTTTTAGACAGTGGAGGTTTTCTCCTTGCAGAATTGATAAATAATCTAAACTACTGATATGAGACAAACATTGAGTTGTAAATAATTTTTTATCAAAAAAGAAAATTATTGAATGAATCGGGGCCAAACACTGATGAAAACTTATGACTGTTAATGGTTTATTTTTTATTAAATCATTTTTTTAACCAAAGATTTTTACAGCTATTTTGGTGTTTACTTATCACAAGCTGTAATTGCTCCTTGTCAGTTAAATGTGAATGAAGCACTGGTTGTTTGTTCTTGTACACTTTCTAATAACGTCTTTACAAGGTTTTCAAAGGTTTTGATTGGATTATACTGTTCTTCATTTACTGTCATAATTGGCTTGATTGTGATAGTTATTTTACCTCAGTACCAGGCATTTCTGTTTGGATGCACATGTTTGAAGGTCATGAGATTCATTATAAACGGACACTGATGAACCTCAGGAACTGTTTAATTTTGTGCAGTCTTTTCTTTACTTGAAATCTTAACAGTGTATTTTAAGCTTTTCCTAATGCGGACTGTTTACTTAAGAGTCTGCAGCTTGCAATATGCATTGGCAAAATAAACTACATTGTGATTTAAAATGTTACCACAGTGCCTGATATTTAATCTGAAAAATCATTAATCATTTCTGCATTACTATATTTACAGCACAGTGAGTCTTGATCTGTGGCAGGGTCTACAAAAAGTCTACTTTATTATTAATTACTTCTTTAAATTATAGCATATACATAAACAGAGGCTGAGAATGCTCAGTAGGTGGAGTAATTGAGAGAAGAGTCATTTTATTAATCTACATTGTGTCAAAATGGCAGTATCTAATTATCAACATAATGGACATGCACACACAACTTTTTAATGAAATCAAAGTTTGCAAAACAAAATAAAAACATATCTTTAAACACAGACAGTGAAAATAACCCAAATACTAATTACTGACCAGACAGTATATCAGTGGTTTTAGGAAATCCTCATAAGCACAACACAGGCCTTGAATTCATTGGTAGTGAAAACAGAGCATAAGGGGATACAATCCCGATTTCATGACCTAAATCCCTGTCAGGACGTGCTGTATACTGCTTATATTCCAGAATAGATGGGGTGGTATTTTAGAGGAAACAAACACTCAGTCTACTAAATGTCACTTGAGGCAGGGTGTGAAGCTACACCTCCTCTGGGGTTTTGAGGCGGGGTTGGGACACCGAGTCAGCTTCAAAAACGTCATCTTCCATCGCTTCTTCAATCGGCTTCATGGTCGTAGAGGCCTTGCTGATAGTTTTTTGTTCTGAAAATGAAGAGGTTGAAGAGGAGTGAAAAACATGTATATGCTTTTCAGGAGCGTACAGAATTATGTCAGACACATGCAGTCACATTAACCAATCAAAATTATATTAATGAATATAAATAAAATTACACAGATTGTACAGTATTAAGGTGTACAAAAAGGGCCCGGTCTGGGAAACACTAGCAGTACCGTTTTGGGGTGGGGTGGTGTGGGGGGTGCTCTTTACAGCTATATTAATGAGGCTGAAAGGTAATTTAATCAGGATGTTGATATACTGGTGACTTCTTTTCAGATACTGTGGTATTTGTTGTGTTCTCTGGTTGAAGAGGATGCTGTCGTTTACCAGGTTTTCAGGAACAGTTTTTACAGCTGTTTTACAGATACAGTTGAAATACCTTCTAGATACTCAGCCATCCCTAGAGTTAACAACAGCATTATCCCAGTATCAATCCCAATTTGAACACTTTTGTGTGTGCTGACATCCTGACCGATCTCAGATGTTCTGACACATAAAAGCCTGTAGCCTAAATGCTGGTCTTCTATCATGTCACATTGAGAGTTTCTAAATGTATTTTTAATATATCGCAACTCCAATATGGCATACCTTCCAACTGTTAGCAGAGAAACAGGAAAGACAGTATACTTCAGTACTACTGTGTAATGCATATGTCTGTAATTCTCAATACCATATTTTAATACCGAAGCAGTTGGTCTTATCAGCATCATGCTAATGAGCATGCTTGTTCCGAAATCTGGACTAGTAAACGTTAATAAGTACAAAAGCTAATGGCAGCACCATTTCTTTAAATACCCCCAATACACACTCACCACAATTCAACACTGCTGGAGGCCATGCTGTGACTAGAGCTTTTGTAACAGACTGTTTTTAAACATACTAAAAATAATAAGAAAAAAATAATTAGAAAAAAAATGTTTTTGTAATTTATTCTATTTTACATTGTTTTTATTCACATGTATTTACATGTAAATATAAAATAATATAATTCATGCACAAGGAGGAACAGTTTACATGGCAAGGCCAACATAAAACTTTGCTTTTAGATGCCAATATCTTTGTCAACATTGTTGTTTCATTTTCCCTGAGGTCAACTATGTGTGTTTAAATATAATGCACGCAAAACAATACATATATATTTTTCCAAAGCCATTTTCCAACCTCTCTGCACCCCACATATGTTTTAGAGTTTATGTGCCTTTAAAACTGATTAATATAAATGAGCTATGTTCTGACCGGCTGTCCTGTACTGTGTCTCATTCATAAAACAATCCTTTTCAAAACACTCTGTATAACTTCAGCATGAATGGGCGGAGCTAAATTGCTGTAGGCAGAATAAATGGCCGTACATTACAACAAAAAATAATTCAAAATAGGTTTTGCAGTTTTATTTGCCATATATTGACTGTATTAACTAGGGAGTGAATGGTACAGTGTTTACATTAAAATATAAAAATAAAAAATAATAATGTATTCTAAAATTATAATAATTTAATAATTATAATAATTTCTGGAATAATAATTTGTTAAATGTTAAATTCATCTAATTGTATGCTAAATTTAAAATTCCATATTTAGGTTTGTTTCCTGTAGAGGAAGTGTTTATCTTACTTTCACATCAACATCACATGTAATGTGGTATCAGAACATTTTGAACTGTACCCAGCCCTCGTACAGGCGCATATGTGTGCTAATTCTGAACTGTCACTTTACAGATGCACTAGTTAAACAGGGGAAACATTTAAGGAAACGTTTATGATATTGTATGTTATGGGTTTCAGGTTTGTGATGCAAAATGTGGCATAAAACCAATCCAGTTTGGTGTTAATGGTGAACTGTGTCACAGGTCAGGTTATGAGAGCAGTCACGCTGTCAGAACACTGAAAGAATGTTAGGAATTTGTATGAAAAGTCATTCTGGGATTTGGTTAAATTTGAAGGTGATATTTGGGATGATTTGGGGGAGGGTGGGAGGAGGGGGTTGGTGAGAGAAAATAAAACATCTTACACCCCCATCAGGCGCGATCTGAGGTCACAGCTAGAGGAGGGACAGGAGGAAATAATATCAGAGAAACACTGACACAATAATATGAGCTCATATGGAAGGAGTAGAGCAGAAGACATTTAGTTTATGGTAACGAACCAAACTGGATAAGGTTATTGGTAGTGTGGAAATGAGGTGGTTATATGAATGAAAACTGAACTGAATCTCTCTGAATAGTAGAGAGTGGGGATCAGAGAGAGAGAGAGAGGAAAGTAGAAGGATATAATGTTGAACCGGGCCATTTTAAAGCTGAGCAACACACATGCATTGTTAATAAGTTGTGGTTACAGTTAGTGTTAGTTCTAAGTGCTCATTAGCAACAGGGAGCTAGTGAGACTTACGCAGTGATGAGCCACCTGATCCCCCTCTCAGAATCTGATTGAGAACATCATCTGTGTCACTGGTGCTGGCCATGCTGTTCCTCATCTGCATCATGGACAGCTGGGAGCAAAGACTTGGTTGCCTCTCCATCTTCTTTACAGCCTGAGATTAAGTCATCATTATCATCATCATGAGTATAATCACTGCCATCATCTACATCCATCTCACACCCATCAACAGCATTATTAATGATCATAGTCTGTGTCATATTAACATCTTCCCTATACAAAAAAAGAATATAGTGAAAATAGGGGAGAGTGGAGTAATCCAGGCCTATGCAGAGACATTTTTGGGGAATAAACAAGCAAATATGAAAATGAATTACATTTAAATTAATTTAGAAACTTTTGCAAAGACATCAGGAGAAAATGTGCATCGTGATTCAGATAAAATCAAGCATAGAGGTTAGCCTACAAGGCTGTCACTTTAACCACCATGTTATTTACCGGTAATAACCTGCGAGGTGCAGGCCTCTGTAGTAGCACTATATATATATATATATATATATATATATATATATATATATATATATATATATAATCCCTGTTTTTAAAAAATGTACTTTATGTAAATTCAAATATATGCTTATGTCATGTTGAGTTAAAGCATGCTGTTCATAATCCTATCATGACACCTACATAAGGCTGTCATGAAAACTGGCATAACCAAACATAAATGTTTATAATTGCTTTTTAAGATAAGAAATACTCTCCATCTATGATAATAGCTATTTGAACTAATTTGAATCAAAACTGGAAAACCTTTAAAGCGAACTTTTGTAGTGAATGCCGCCTGAATGCCGCCTTGAATAAACATTTATGTAGGCTTAAGTCAGTTGTCATGTGTAGCTTACGTAAGTGTCATGTACTTTTCTGAACAATACCCTGCAATAAGGTGGTCCCAAATGAATACATTTACATTTGGATGACCTTTACTAATACATGTATAGTCTACAAAAAAATCATAAAAACCTGGCATAGCATTGGCTCCGCATTACAGAGGAGGCGACTTAGAGTGAGGTAAAACAGTAACTGGGGCAGTCAGTGTGAGATTGTTTGTGTTTCATTGTACACTTAACTAATGGATGTGGACAGTTGGCATTTCAGGGTTCAGTAATGTGACACAGTGCACTTTAAGTCACAGCAGTTTAGGCTGTATGTTTGTTTTGTTGTTGTTTTTTAAAGTTTTGTTCACTTCTTTTTAAGATTCGATTTTTTAAGCAGGTCAGTGACTTGTTCTGCTAATACACCCTGTGATCTAATACCCACTGTGGGTTTTTCAGTGCTGTACGCTTTCTTCAAATACCGGACTGTATATATTGCTTTCACAGTAAATCACCATGAAAAAATGTGTACCCCACCTTGTTTGAGCACAGCTTACTTTACCCCATACCATGATCAGTTTACCCCACACTTAGAACTACATAAGCCAAAGTACCACTTGGCTGACCTATCATTTTAAAATAATAGTGTGTAATTACAATTTTAGGACACCAATATTTGAACACCACTGAAACTGTAAAATATTTTTCAAATACAGACTTTTCAAATACAGACATTTCAAATACAGACATTTGACTAGAAAGACATCATTGAATGATGTCAGTGATGTCTTTTGTAATAAGTTTACAGTGTTTTCTGTTTTGCATTTTAATAGCTCCTGAGGGTCTCACCTTGTCACTAAGTGTGGGGTCATTGAGTGAGTACAGCTTGTTGGTGATGTCTTTGCCGATGAGATATCGAAACACCTCGTTCAGAAATGAGTCAGACTCCAGGAAATAAGTCAGCCTCTCTCTAGACCAGCACAGGAACTTGCAATTTTCCTCAGCAGTGATTGTGACCTGTAGATAAAGTGTTCTGCATTACCAAACAGGTTTCTAAGTCTCTGAATGCAGCAGCCCTGCCAATAGGATCAGCAGTGGCACTGTATACTCTCAAGTAATACTGCAATAAACAGTGCTAAATACAGATGTGTATGCTGCAAGTAATGGTACTATTTTAGAATACAACTACCCAATAACAGATTTATAAATGGTCTGAAATGAGTTTATGGATGTTATCAATTAGGTATTAAACAGTTATAACATAATAATAACAATAATAAAAGGGCAACAGTGACCTGAACTTGCATTCTTTTATACTGTTAAAACTCTGAGTATGATGTTTACTGATACTTGTCTGCAAAATTAGTTAGCATTAAACCTATCGGTGTAATTGCGAATACATATTTATCATATATGAATATTTATATATACATATATGAATACATATTCATGGAAAAGCCCACTCTTGCCCTTTTGTATCAGTGTATACTAACTGCTTTTTAATACTTGCTGAAGTGTTTATGTCCTACCTAATAACCATTATTCATTAATTAATAATTAATCATTTTAAGGTTTTCATAAACCATTATAAGGGTAGTCTTATTCTAAACCCAAGTAATTAAATATCTCTAATGTTGGGGAATTTACCTGGAACTTTTCTCCCCTGTTCATCTGTGTTGATCTGAACTCCGGGGAGTCGATGAAGGCATTGGTGTAAATATTGTGAAGAAAATGTCCACGATATGACACCTTCATCCTGAAACAAACCCACAGACTTGGTCAGGATTGGTCAGACATTGAGGAAAACTCTGTAGTGAATATACAGTACTGTGCAAATACTATAGAAATATGGAGAAAGTGTATTTAAAAAGCTGGTTATCAGGGCAGTAAGTATTTATTTGCTCAAATAAAAATGTAATAGAATAAATACTAATAATATTAATACAGTCACAAGTCATTACATGTATGCCAGGGATTTGGTTTATCCCTCTCCTTACTACAGCCCAGTATCATGTGTAGTTATCACAGGTTTGACTTGGATCAAGTTAAATCATCTTTGTAATAGCTTAATAGGATAAATCTGAAACCAACCCTGTGGTCTTCTACATAGCTTGCAAGATATCTGTTATGTTTCTAAAGCCGTATACATTCTTCCTACTTTTTACTGAATTGTTTGTTTGTTTGCTTTTCAGGTTTCATTGGGTTTGTACAAGTAAACACACCTACAGTTAAGTTAAATGGTTTTAAACATTTTTAAATTCTACTGCACTGTATATAGGTATATCAATGTAAAATCTTAGCTAATGAAAGCTTTTAGAATGCAAGGAATTATCATCACAAGATAAATTACCTTTGAAAATAGAAGATAACGTAGGTGAGCCTATCTCTAGACTTTATAACTGACATTTTACTGAATTAAAATTTCAGAAAGGAATTTCTACAAATGCTTTATCTGTCAGTAGAATAGCCTCTGTGTAGAATGAAGAAAAAATATTTTTTTGACCATGTGTAAGATATTTAACCTGCTTGCTGTGAGTCACATACTTTCCCTTCAGAAGAATGCTGAGACGCTCGTCCACTGAAGTTTTATCCTCGGCAGCATACACTTGGCCTTTCTTGAGGGTCTGGATGGTGCAAAACTGGCCAGTCAGCCTCTGGAACAGAGCTTCACGCACGTGAAGTGGCTCAAACATCCGCTTATACACTGACCTCAGCTCACGGTCTATCTTAATCTGGAATTAAACAAAGACACTCCATAAACATTTATTTCAGTGTTACATCATATGTGTTTTCTAAAAAAGACATTTGTTTTAAAATCTTTACATCCACAGAGCATCAGTGGAGCGAGCAGTAGCGTGTGAAGGGTACAGAGGGACAGACCTGAAGTAACATCCCAGCGGTCTGTTCTGTCCTGGATTTTCAAAGTGTTAGAGTACAAACATTAGCCTCAGTTTTAAGGTGATGGTATAACTTATCTCTGGAGACTAAACTGGAATCAGGCCCACAATTCTGGACTAAACAATTTCAATTTTGAGTTTTTTTTTTTTCCTTGCATATTACGTAATCACAAAAGAATAGTTGCATAAATAGTTGCACACAGAAGGAATCAAGACATGATGTAAGCAAGGATGGGCTTTATCGCTGTACCTGACTGACTCTACAACCACGATTGCAGACATTCAATAAGCAGCGATGCCCTCTACGAGTCATCCTATTAGTGCCAGCACCATTGGCTGCACAGCTGCCTGAAGCACGCAGACCGTTATGACAACTTCCCTCAACACCAGTTCAAAATCAAAAAGACTGCAATGATGTGGCACCAAACTGCAATGGAGTGACTCAGAATGGCAATGGTGATGAGTCTCTCTGTTGCCTTGGTCGAGATGACCAACAAAATGATGGTTGTGTGGGCCAGCACTCAAGATCAATAGTTCTCTTCTACCTCTATCAACTCACATGCCGCTATGCATTTGCATTAGCAAACATGGCGGATCAATAGTTTGTTGGGACACCATTAGGATAACCTCTAATCAAACTCCATGCCGAGTAGCATATGCATGTGCAACTATTCTTTTGCATTAGTGAAAAGCTGTGTATATGCATGGCAGGGCCCATTTGAATTGGACACCATACTGAGAGACAGTAGTACTTCTGTTTTTTTTTACCATGATATGTATATATTGTGCCACATGGCTAAATATTATGCGGTAGCACTAATCAGACACCTCACACTTACATAAAACCTTAACTTAAAAAATCCCTGCAACACATGTGCACACTAAAGACTAAAATTTTCAAAGGACTTTTCAAAGGACTCTGTGGTGGCCAATTTCCGCATGCTCTCTAAATCCAGTCTTTCACAGTTTGAGATGAATCTTGGCATTGTTGTCCATGCCATCACAGAAAGAAAAAAAATCACTGATGGAATAATCTGGTCATTTAGTACATTCAAGGACTTGGATGAGTATTTTATTGCTACATAATGTTGCTGAGACATGACCAACTGAAGCAACCCCATATTATAACACTGCCTCATGAGAAGCCTCTCACTCCATAAGTTACAGTTAAAAACCAGTTGAAACACTGCAGTAATTATCCAACGATCCAATCTGATTTTATTTTCCGATTCTGTTTATTCTGGCAAATGTTTTGTTTATGTAACATATTTAAAGTAAAATAAAGTGATTCTGATAACAACATTTACCAACATTATATTTTCCATAATGATATATAAGAAGTACTGACCCCATGATAAAATGCCCATTAAATAAAATACAGGCTATTTAAGATTTATAAGACATCGTTTTAGCATGTAGTACCAGCACCAAAGAGTTGTAGGAATGGGTGATGTGGCAAAAATATAATATTGGTATTCAGTAATGAAGTCAAGCTTTAGGTATCATTTCCAGCGCTGACTGTGAACATCAATCATATTTCACTCTGCATTATTGCTCACTGAATTTTTCCTGATCTGAAAATCCCTCCAGAGCTGGATACAGTTGGAATTAGCAGGGTGTCAGGCTGCATGTTGGAAGCAGAGAGGCAGTAACAAAACTCGATGGACCCAGGCCTTCAGATATGAGGCTCTCTGGAGCAAATAGGGATGCAATGGTCTCATTCTGTCAGCCAGTGAAGCTGTACCTTGGCTTAAACAATAACCTTTGTCTCAGTGAAAAACAAGAAAATGGCTTTTCTCTGAGGCTTCTTTAAAAAAAACCTTCCTTAATCATTTTTCTAATAATTTCTTTGTGTTATTTCTCCAAGCAGTTTGGTTTAGAAAATCTGATCTATTGTGAGTCAACAATGAGAATATAAATAAAGCTATTAGAGTTGTGAAACATGTTCTTTGTTATTTCCCACCTTTCCATTTCAGTCAGAGAATACAAAGGTGAATATATGCCTCCAATTTATGCTTTCAGTAAAATAACACATAAAGAAACCAATGTCCTGTTTCTCTTCTAAAATCACACCAAAGTCTATATCTTAACATTCAGTACTCACAGGCCTACGCTTGTACAGCAGGAAGAAGAAATGCATGAAGTTGACTAGGAGGAAGACCGCATTCCATACCAACACATCCAAGGCACACCGGTACAGAGTGGCCCAGGTTATAAACAAGCAGCAGCCTGTAAAAATACAAGAACAACAGATTCCTATTGAAAGACATCAAGGTTCAATGTATTAGTATTGACAGATGTTGCAATCCTACAAATTTACCTGAGTAACCCCTTGAAACCTGGATGTATTACTCAGTTATTAATTTTATGACTTAATTATTCATGAACTTTTGTGAAACTAATAGGTAAGTTATGTAAGCACTGTTTCAGACTTAATCATAACATTTCACATTTAATGCAGCCTAATTTGCATCAAGGTCTTTTAAACACCTGAAAGGTTATCATGACTTATTTAACACAGCAGGGCTGCAGTCACTGAACAAAAGCACAGTGGAAAGCCCAGATCCAAATGGTTACTGTCCAAAAAAACATTCTCTATTTTCTTTCTTCATTTTTTCACTTTTCTTTATTACTTGAGCACAGCTGTGCTTTACATTGTATCAAAACCTCTGCATGAAAGGACCAGTGGAAATGCTTAAAAATTGATTGGAGTGAAATGTATTTGCATTACCTTGCATTAAAGTAAGATTTTAATGTCTGTGAAACGGCTAATTTGGAGATATTTTTTTTTGTTTCTCTTTAAACAGCAACAAAATTTCAGTGGATTCAGCATTCTGAGCTGACTACACTGAACGACTACCAGACAGGTGCCTTTTTTATTAACATTAAAATATTTACAAATGATGTTTACAGGAATCCAGAACTCAAAACACACTTTCATTTAAAAAATGACATTAATTTACAGACATGTAAAATTTCCATGTTTTGCTATAGGAACCCACTTTGCACCAAATGGATTTAGATGGAGCATCTACAGTATAAATATTACTACTGTTATTAATGATATAGTCTGTGAACATGGCAATAACTTTTCATCCAGTACAGTGCATACATGGAAACTAAGTATCAGTCTTGAATTGACTGTTTTTGTGATGTCATGAAAAACTGAGCTGTTTACATAAACCAGAGCATTCTGCCTACATCTACTGATATCTCATACATGCTGAGATACTAGGAGTGATTCAGCCTGGAATGTTTTTTGAACGCATTCAGTCAGAATAGAGGTCTTTCACATATAGCAGTCTTAAAGAAGAAGTAATAAAAAACACCATGTTTATTTATAAACATTATTGGAACAGATATAGGAAAATCATTATTTAGATATTAATTATTATGTTGTATGCAGAGGAAAAAGAAATAAAAGAGTGTACACCAATTAGCCATTGCCTTACTCATAATTCAATGCAGATGAAAAGAAAAAATATCTTACAATATTTTTCATTACATTATATATATCACAATGATGATCTTTAAATTTGCATAAATGTATTAATTTAATAGCCCCATGCTTGTTGATCCCTGGCACTCTGGGCTATAAGAATATCTTACAAATCTGATGTAGTTTGGTTTTATTGGACAGTTTGGTTCTGTTTTCCTTCTCTTATTATAAATCATTTTATAAAAAGTACAAGTTCCTCCCCCTAGACCTCCACTTGAGTAAAACTACTGTACTTAAAATGTACTTAAGTATGGAGAGTAAAAGTAGCATGATTTATTATGGCTGTAATGTCCTATTATCATTTCAGTAACAAGACTTTTGCTTATTCAACTTATTGTAGGTGAAAAGATTCTAGTATCACTCTTGGTCCACCAGTCTTTTAATAGAATGTCGTTAATTAGCCTGACACTGATGTATATAACTTATCATAGGCACAGAACTCCGAGCCAAGCTCTGTTCCACAGCTCAAAACAAGGTATGTGCTGTACCCTGATTGGTGGACTTGCTTTGCACTTCTTTAGTTTTGACATGTTACATTTTTATGCATACATAGGCCAACTGGAAGGACAGATTTTGCATTTATAGTGGAGTGAGAAGTAAGATAATTAACCTTGAAATGTGGCAGAGTTAAAGATAAAGTCCCCAGAATGGAAATACTTCTGTAGAGTACTGATACACAAAAATGCTACATCTACTTCAATACTGTCCACCACAGAAACACACTGTTTAGCCTATTTCATTTCGTGTCATTTGAAATTGTTCTTCAAACACAGCCTAAAATGATACACTACTTTTTGCTTGTCTATCAGGGTAAAAATCTGCATTTTTGTATGACTCCAGTACATGTGATATATCACCCAGCACTACACTGAGATTGTTCCAAGGACATGGTAACAAATCACTATCTAGTTTTTATTTGAAGTGGCCAGCAGAGGGCGTTTAGTCTGACCTGTCATCAGTAGAAGCCGGAGAAGGATCATGTGCAGACCCACAGTGGTAGGAATAAGGAGGCCCACCAGCAAACTCAGGTTGCCCAGGTGGAAGAGAAGGTGGTGGGCTTTCTCCCACTCCTGGCACGTTGTAACGTTTGATGCCATCTCGGAAGCACCAGACCCCATCATCATACTGAAGTCCATTGGGGCCATAGTCGTGTAGAAGAGGGTGGTTATATCTGGTGCGGCTGACATTTTGAGGGGTAGCAAGCTAGAGAGAAATGCAGGGGAAACACATGAGGAGATGGAAATAAATCCGAAACCGGTTCCATAAACCTTCTGTCTGTTTGGCTCTGTATTCATGCCCTTGCAGTGCACATGCTCTTGGTGGCACTCACACACAAGCCAAACCATGTGCCTGGAAAGGTGCAGATAAATGACAGTATCTGTCCAGTAGCCCCCATTTTAGTGCTGCTATTCTGATTTTACATTAGATCCTTTTAGGATCTAAAGTATAACTCTACCAAAGGCAGCAGTCTGAAAAGCACCCCTCGTCTAGAAGTGTGGACAAAACAGATCCCGATGTGACAGAAGAGCAAGTCGAACTCAGTCTGATGAATATTCTTTAAACAGAACCTGAACTGCTGTAACACAAACTCCAGCAGTTTGCATCGAGCCTCCACACAAGTCAAAGATTTCCTTAAGTGTGAAGCGAGCGGTCTCAAAGTGACTACAGTAAACAGTCGTGCGACGGACCTCCCCCTTATCTATCCCTCTGGTGGACAGCAGTGAACTTTCCCTCATTTCAACTTTCAGCCTCGCATTCGACAGAGAAATGCTGAAAACCAAACGACACCATAACACAGCAAAGGTTAAACACTTACCAGACTCGCCGCTGAGCTGGAACGCGCGCTGTATCGGCCGCAAACCGGAGTCAGACAGAGAATAGAGTAGGAGACGCTGTATGGGAACTAGCAGGGGGCTGCACAGTGTGAGTAGCGCATTCCAGCGAGCTGACAGGCATCGACTAAAATGGGCAAGAAGCGCAGCGACACCCGTCACCGCTTCACCTCGCCTCTCCTGCAGTAACTACACACACCGGTAGGGGGAGACCGCCATCAAAGAAAACACTTCAGGGTGGACACGGGTTTGGCTCTAGCATACCTTTGTTATCAGACCATTTAATTTGTGTTGCATAGCTCTAACTCACAGCGTTTCATTTAGCCAGTCCTGCTTGTGTCTCAGCACCTCATTTCTTAAGCAGCCTACGCCACACCACCACCGAAAGAGTGCATGAAGGGGACACAGTGGAGCACTTATCTGTTGGTTGGTTTAAAGGAGTGGGTTGTGGAAAAAAGAAACACAAATGTACACAATTATTCCCTTCCCAAGAAGTAGTGAAAACATTAATTCTCTGTGTTCAAATTTAGCTTCATATGTTTATGGCAGGAGCTTTAAGGCTAACGTTGCTAACAAACAATAGATGTGAATAGTCACCCAAATCTTTTAATAATATATGCAAAGTATTCTAAAGGCCAAACAGTCAGTATGACTTAATGAAAATGTGTGTTATTTGGCCTGAAAGAAGTTTTGTGAATGTATTTACAGAAGAGATTTGGGTATTGATTAAATATTTTAACGTGTGATTAAAGTAGAAAACTGTGGTAAATTTTCACCAAGCTATTCATTTATTGTATTGTAATCTGGGATACACTAAACTAATCTGGTAATACACTAAACATCATATTCATTGCCAAGATTGAAAATTTACTGCAGGATATTGCTAGGAGTTGTATGGTCCAGTGGACTTCCTCTCTGGGATTCCTACAAAAATGGCTAAATCTTCAGTTTGTATTAAGCACCCTGATCATGGTGGAATTCCTCATAACTTTATTAAAATAAATGATTTTTTAAAAACAATGTGCCCAGTATCTTGCTGTAATGTCATAAGAAACAACTAATTGACCTCTATACAAAGCAGATTAGCTCCGCCCATTCATGTTGGAGTTATACAGGGCATTTCAGAAGGAGGGACTGAGGTACAATGCAAGAGAGCCAAGCAGAACAGAGTTCATTTATCTTAAAGGAACTTTGACAAAAACAGAAGCCAGCCATAGGATAAACAGATTTGTCATATAGAATGAATTATGATTATGTTACATAAAGCTATGCTTTTAAAATGCTTTTACATGCATAAATGCTTTTAAAAAGTGGATGTAGAATTGTAATATAGTCTTCAATAGAAAATTGAGACTCTATTACACGGTCATCTACTAAAAGGTCCATTACAAACCATTAAACAGGTGTCAGTGATTAGGAATGGGTCGGTGTTGCTCGGTTTTACTATTTTCACAAATTTGGTTGGAAGTGCTACAACTGAGAATCAGCACCATGGCCAGCGACTATAAACAGACATGATCTGAAATCACATTCTCAGTTCTCAGTGCAATGAGCATAAAAAAGCATGTTTATTTGGGATATATCAGATCTGTAAAGGCGGGAGCTAGACAAACACAAACATTCATCTTTAATAGGTGCCGAGAAAACTTAATGACAAGACAGATTCATTTCACCCTGGAGATGAATTATAAATCTGTTCATAGATAAACACATCATAATAAAGCAACCATGCTTGAGTGACTTGAACATTCAGTTATGTGAAATAAAACACAGTACATTTACATCAGTAAATGATGACTAATAAGTGCCATGAACTCAAATGTGTTTTTTAAGACTTGCTGTCCACTGGTTTGGTAACCGTGCGCTTGTTCTTGTTCCTGCTTGGGCGCAGAGGGGGAACAGCACCTGTCCGTTGTAAATGTGGCCCGTGGCAGAAGCTGGGTAAGCGGAGATCGTATCTGAAGCCTCGCTCGTCCATTGCCGCTGTGTTCAGAGAGAAAAGCTTGTCTGTAATGTCGTTGCGTACCAGCAGTGCAAAGATCCGTGCAATGTACCGATGCTGAGCAAAGAGGAGGTACAACTTCTTACGTCTCCACGTCACATATCTACACCGGCTGTCGGCTCTTAGTGTCACCTGCAAAAGAAAAAAGGAAGTTGATTACTTTGGTCTTGATGGGTTATAAGGAATGTAGGAGTGACGATGCTATTGGCAGCAGACCTGAAACACTCCCTCCTCTGACGGCCTGAGGGAATCCCACTCTGGAGAATCCAGGAATTGGAACGGATGGATGTGGTGAAGAAACTCCCCATTCACTGACACCCGCACTCTGAGAAGGAAATGGCAGATTGAGTAAGAACTACTGACATTATTAATTACAGTTTTCCGATAACAGTTTCGATTACTATCTCTGTTCCGCTTAGTTCCACAGTAACGTGTAAGATGATGTAATCTGTCCAGTTCAACCTCTAAACAGTCAAACTTCACCAGCATCTCCAGTAGCAGAAAGCAGCACCAGTGGCAACTCTAGTTTTTGCTTTTATTTTAATAACTTCTATTGTTTGCTGCATAAAGTGGATAATTTCTGAGAATTGGCAGAGCTGGCAGTCGTTACATGGTTACCATTTATTCTTCCTTTCATTGGTTGCCTGTCCTTAAATGATCTAATTGGGACCATCAACCTGATTGACAACACATTAGAATATCCTGCTGGAGAAGTGTTACTTCTTCTACCTTTCATGTTGGACTGAATGGGTCAGTGAGTCACTATCGTCTCGGAACAAAGTGGTATTATGAGACAGGACGGCCAGGCTAACTGGTTAACATGTTAACTTTATTAGATATCTCTGCAACATAACACAGACGTCTTTCACATATAGTCAAAACTGTTATTTCTTTACATCCACCTCTGATTTTATATGCCCGATGTACTAAGATACTCTTAAGTTATAGAACACCATGTATTAAATACATGCCTTTCAACCTAAGCATAACATAGAAAACACTTGTGGTGTTCCACAACTTTTCAAGTGATGGTTCTACAGAAGTCCAAAGAGGCCATGATGAAGCTATAAATGTCTGGTTATTTGAGATCATGATTAATTGCCTTGTGTTCTTAAGAAAACAAATTTTCCCCCTGATCTTCTGGGTATTGAGATCAATACAAATAAGTCAAATAAGGTCTTGTATATAACTTTGGGACCTTCAGATCATATATATTAAAAACTGATAGCTACTTCAGGGCCTCTTTGATCTTCTGTACTTTAGAGATCTGTTGTAAATGAGCAAAAGAGTAAATTGAAAATTTACAGAAAATCCACATAAACCTCCAATAATATTAATTAACATAAACAGGATCCACAAGAAACCTTCACTTTAAAAGTTTTTTTTATATTACTTTTTATTTATTTATTTATTTTTTGCTCATATTAGTCTAGAAGCTCTTTTTAAAAATTCAAATCAGTATTTCATTTACACTATAAGGCTAAGTATGCCGCATAGCAAAATCCCCAAGTCTTTGGTGAAAGTAAAAGCAGAATGTAAAATGTATGTGGTATGCGGCCATATTGAAAATCTGTAGTAAACTACAGATACCCAGATGGGATAACAGGGGGTGGCCAACAGCTGGGCTAAACGTATTTCAAGTGAATTGATCAGAATTAGCAGCAGCTAGCGCTAAACAGTGGATACAGTAATGACAGCGGTTTCAAAGGCGGTAACTGGTCATGTGAGTGAATTTGTATGCCATATTGTGTATTAATCTGCTGTATTGTGTATTAGTATGCTGTATTGTGTATTAGTATGCTGTATTGCGTATTAATCCACTGTATTGTGTATTAGTATGCTGGTATTGTGTATTAATCCACTGTATTGTGTATTAGTATGCTGTATTGTGTATTAATCCACTGTATTGTGTATTAGTCCGCTGTATCGTGTATTAGTCCGCTGTATCGTGTATTAGTCCGCTGTATTCTGTATTAGTCCGCTGTATTGTGTATTAGTATGCTGTATTGTGTATTAATCCGCTGTATTGTGTATTAGTCCGCTGTATTCTGTATTAGTCCGCTGTATTGTGTATTAGTCCGCTGTATTGTGTATTAATCCACTGTATTGTGTATTAATCTGCTGTATTGTGTATTAGTATGCTGTATTGTGTATGATTCCGCTATATTGTGTATTAGTCCGCTGTATTGTGTATTAGTATGCTATTATGTGTATGAGTCCGCTGTATTGTGTATTAGTATGATATATTGTGTATTAATCTGCTGTATTGGGTATTAGTCCGCTGTATTGTGTATAATCCGCTGTATTGTGTATTAGTATGCTGTACTGGGTATTAGTCCGCTGTATTGTGTATTAATCCGCTGTATTGTGTATTAGTCCGCTGTATTGTGTATTAGTCCGCTGTATTGTGTATTAGTATGCTGTATTGTGTATTAGTCCGCTGTATTGTGTATTAATCCGCTGTATTGTGTATTAGTATGCTGTATTGTGTATTAATCTGCTGTATTGTGTATTAGTCCGCTGTATTGTGTATTAATCCGCTGTATTGTGTATTAGTCCGCTGTATTCTGTATTAATCCGCTGTATTGTGTATTAGTCCGCTGTATTGTGTATTAATCCGCTGTACTGTGTATTAGTCCGCTGTATTCTGTATTAATCTGCTGTATTGTGTATTAGTATGCTGTATTCTGTATTAATCCACTGTATTGTGTATTAGTCCGCTGTATTGTGTATTAGTCCGCTGTATTGTGTATTAGTATGCTGTATTGTATGTCAAAACTTGTTACTGTGCTGCATACTACACACAGGGGGCAGTATGCAGTACATACTACAGTAGTGAGCAGTATAGTAAAGTGCCATTTTAGAATACAGCCTGTGGTTTTAATAAAACAGTACTTTTCTGTTTTTTGGAGGGGTTTTTTGAAAATGCGTCAATAAACAGACTTTTTTGTAATTTTAATAGAATGATCCCGACATTTTGAAATACAGGTAAACAGTAAAAAAGTACTGGGAAAACTTTTTTCAGTGTATAATGTCAGAATCTACCGTCAGTGTATTTACGAATAAGCTCTATTAGAGAGATGGCTGTACAGCTCGAGAGCAGCAGAGCAGCAGTGATCCGGACTCACCTGCCTGACAGGAGCACAGAGAGTTTATCGATTGGGGTTTTGCCCTCGATGGCGAAGAAGTGATCTTTCTCCATGGTTTGGATATGACCCTCGCAGCACGCCACTATCTCTCCGTAGTGTGTTAGGGAAACCCCCAGTCTCCTGAACATGCGCGCGTACAGCTCCTGCAGCTCTCCGCCGAAAGCCACGCTGCGCGCGCGGTGCGCCACGTGCAGCGCCTGCGCCACGCACAGCACCGCGAGCGCGCACGGCCAGGCGGAAGCGTCCGGAGCGCACGGCTCCGACCAGGCGTGAACAGAGCAGCACAGAAAACCCAGCGCCAGGAAACTGAACATGTACAGGAGACCATAAAAGCCACTGCCACCCATGAAGCCCAGCACCAGCAGAATGTGCGCCAGGTGGAACACGGCGCCCTGAGGGGCTTCCTGCCACTCTGAGCACAGAGGGTGGTCGCCCACGGAGTAGTTAGCGCTTTCCGAGACAGACGGGAGATCCATGGTCAGAAAACTTTTCTCCGCGAGTCAGATCCGAACTGAATACAGAACGTCGGTGCTGTAATCACATTATGTTCAGAGCCGGGCGTTCAAGTCCGTTACGTCTTGAGAAACAGCAGCGGCTATGCTGGAGGAACGACTCGTCTTGTGTCCGAAAATGTCACAGTCTGCTTCTGATCTGCGCCCTAAAATACGATCCGCGTGGTGGCAGCGTCGTCTGCGAGGTCCTGCTGTCCGACAAGTCAGTGGTAAAGCTTTAAATCCGGCTTCATAAAGCAAATGACACCGTTACAGTCACTTGGTCTGGATCTGAAATTACATGGTAGTAGGACAGCGTCACATGGTACACTCATAAAAACACAGGCACCAAAAAAGAAATCTGGGAGATCTTTGGCTCTCAGTTGAGTGTTTGTAAAGAACTGAAAAGTTCTTATAGGACGCAGAAACACTTTTTAGTGACTCTATTTTTGAGAACTATCATGTTAACATGAAAAGACTCATATATGAGAAATTCATATATAAAGCGATTGATCTATGCATCAGTGTGTTAATCTGAACATTTCCAAACCTGTACCAGAAAAAGTTTAATATGCACAGTTACCATTTAACGCCTTCTTCAGTTTATTAATTCTTAACTGAATTTAATCAGGTGAAAGAATTAACTGCTGAGACAATTTCACAAATACATTTAACAATTCAAAATTTAACAAAAACAAATACATGCAATGGCTGGAGAGCAGTGAGAGGTCAGGAACCAACCCTATGTTTTTCAGATCGTGTTCTTCTAATAAATACATAGCTTGCTTAATAGTAACTTCCTCTACCTTAACTAGTCTATAAGTCCTGATATTTATGCAATTGCATTTTTACATATTTATTTTGGCAAAGTTTTTGTTCTGTGTCACAAATAAAGCATAACCAGTTTAACTGAATATTTATTATTTCCAAAGAAAATAGCATATTATATATTGTATGGTATGTTTTATGGTATTTACAACTTAAGTAAAACATATTTTTTACACGTGGTCAATGGAGGCCCACTGCATTCGCTAATTGTGCTAGCCTGACTAGCTGACTGCTATGGTTGCTAAATGCTAAGGTAAAGCTCTATTATTATACAGAGAGTTCGCCTCAATCTTCACTAACTTTATCTCAAATTCAGCAGCTGAGTGATTACTGGAAGAAGCCTAACTCATTCAGGCGCTCCAGTAAGTATGTTTTTCCTGTCGTTACAGATTTGAGCATGCCATGAGTCATGAGCATGCTTACTGCTGCTTGTCATCCCACACTGCCAGTGTGGCACAGGTATTGGAATCCCCATAACTAATACGATACTGCTATTAAGTTCCAGTACCTGCACCAATACTGATGCTGAATCAGTGCAACACTAGCTTTTACTGGCCAAAACACACCAAGCATAAATAGTTTCATATGATTTTGAGTATTTTGAGTAGTGTATATTTGAAAGTTGACATTTAAAAAAAATGCACAGATAATCATCAGCAGAAACCAGAATAAACAAGAGTTTTTTTAATTGTTCCTTATCACCTGAATCTGCCTGCTTTCCTATAAGGGTGTCGGCATAAGAAGGGAATAGAATAGAAGGACTCCTCTGGTGAAAACCCTATGTCAATTGAGCCATGGAACACTCTGTGTGCGTGTGTGTGCAGAGAAACTGGTTGAGTCCTCTCTGAAAGATAAATCAGTGTCTTTTGCCCTCTTACAGATGGCAGTGCTCTTTCTGTTCTAAAATAGCTTCCAAGGTTTCTCCTGGGCTACCTGGCAGTGGAAGGTGACTTTGCGGTGCTCTGGGTTGGAAAGGAAAGCTCACCTGAGTGAGAGATTGAGGACAAGTGTTTGCTCCAGGCCCAGCAGTGTGAAAATATGACCTACATTTCACAGAAAAAACATCCTACCTCCCACAGTCTGTATCCCCAGCGGAGTAATGCCTGATTTACAATGGTCTTAAAATTCAACTACAGTCCCTAAACTTCAATTTGACCTTGCAAAACGAAGCAGACATGACAAAACCCTCTCCACCTCAGAAACGGTGCTATATGAGAAGGGATAAAACGTATGTTAATGTATCTCAGTGTAAGGAGATTTTATTTTAAGATTTGGACTACTGAGATTCTAGTGCATTGAACATGAATTGCTTATACTTTATAAAAGGCAGATGGAAAATAACCATTAAATGTTTGCAAAAAAGAATCATTAAATGTTTCTTGGATTGTACAGAGACTTCCAGGGAATCATTTTATCACTTATTAGTTTTATTTCTTTTTGTATCACTTTTTTCTTGAGTAGCTTTCCAGTCCACTATTGTAAATAAGAATGTTCTTAAAGACATCTTGTAAGTGAAATGATGTGGAAGTGAAAGATTCTTTAAGGAACCAAAAGTAGCTCATCTATGTAATTATCCTATATGTAAAAAAAAGGTCAAACATTGAAATATTTGAGATGAAAGCAACAACAAGTGGTGAATTATATGTAATATATACTTACAGTATAATTCTTAGCTCTACTGACCAAAACAAACATGAGTTTAGAGAGCTAGCTGTTCCCAGCACTATCTTTATGCTGGATATCAGACACCGCACACGTCTATATATAGAGCCAGAATGCAGCTGTCTATTTATATATGTGTGTGTGTGTATGTGTGTGTGTGTGTGTGTGTGTGTGTGTGTAATAAAGAGAGCGAAAAGGAGGGAACAGTTGAGGCAGTAGCCCCATTTGTTTAATAAGGATGTGACACTGCAAAATGTTGTATAGGTTAATGTCCCATATACGGAAGCATACTTCAATTATTCACTCTCTAAATAACTTATGTATAATGTTCAAAGTAGCCACTGAATAGTTTTCAGCAGAATAATAAATCTTATGATTAATAACTAATAATAGCCAGGAGTAAATGAGACTGTTATTCCAGGGGTGTAGCCAAATGCCACCCTTTTATGAAGCATGGCCACCCTTCTGGCCGCCCCAGTTAAAACTTGTTCGACAGTCAGCCATCATCACTGAAGTGCACACTGCTCAACACCTTAATGTTATGCGTGTTTGTTTTGCCTAAGGCAGTTTACACTGAATGTTTCCACTGAGAAAACCTCTGTACATGAAAAACCACTACAAACCCACTACTAATAAGAGTCATATATTCTTTGCAGCTGTGGTTGATGTACAGTCTAGATTTCAGCTGTGATTTCAATTACTGAGTTCCTTCTAATGCTACAGTAGGTTAGTGTGATAACCAGACCAATGTTATTCTCTTATAATGTTACCTCACACCTTTTTTTTCTTATCACCCCAACTAAATCACTGGGCCTAACCTGGCCACCTCATTAAACACCATCTGGCTGCACTTCTGTATGATTCATTTTTATTATTTTAACATAATTAAAGATCAGGTAATGATGCTTCTAACAATTTCCCAGGGTTCATGTATACAACACCCATATTAAATGACAAGTTTACTTGATTTTCTTAAACACATTGTCTCCAGAGAACAAATGTGTATTTTTCTTCAAAATTGTTCAGTTGAACATACTGGATATGGATTAAATTTATATATAAATGTATACATTTTAGATTAGATATTTTTGATGTGGTGGTGGTGTGTTAGTGTGTGTGGTAAGAGTGGATCAGCACTGCTGCCTCTGATCCATAAGTACCAGCACAAAACACACTAACACGCCACCACCATGTCAGTGTCACTACAGTGCTAAGAATGATCCCCCCCCCCCCCCCCAATAATCTGTGTGGGTCCTGACCTTTGAAGAACAGTGTAAAAAGGGCTATAAAAAGGGCTGTAATGCAGGTGGACTAGTCTGTAACTGTAGAACTACAAAGTGCACCTGCATTGTAGTATGGTAAGTGTGATTAATAAAATGGACAATGAGTGTGGATACAAGGAGGTGCCCCTAAAGAAGTGACCAGTGAGTGTATATACATATATTGGTAACTGTTGTGAAGCTATGTAGTAACTTTAAATAAGATATTTCATATTCAAAAAGTAAAAACTGCAGATTCAAGGCCCCATATGTGCTACCATAGAGTTCCATGTGGGTAAGATAAAATTGGTTATAAAAATTAATCAATGTATTGCACCTTTAAACTTTTATACTGTTTATAACTGTATTTATATATGTATATAGACAATGGAAACCTTTAGTAATCATGCTCAGATTTCAAGTACAGTTTTTCATCTTCCATCTTTCTCCTTTTAGTCATCTTCCACACCCCAAACCACTTTCATAAAGATGCAGCTTGAATGTGGTCAGAAAATCAGGACAGGATTTCAAATAAGAGACTTTGGCTCTAAAGTTGTCCACCGCAGTCACAAGGCTGACATTGCTAATAGGATGTGAAAGTCAAAAGCCCCAAAATAACATGATGCAATTAGCAATGCTAAATCATCATGCAAGGGTTTCAAATCTCATCTCATCATCCAATAAATGAATCTAATGCGGGCTCTACTTGTAAAAATCATGCTGATATACAATGGCAGTCTTTCTAAAACTGTATACAGTGTCTCAGAACAATCCTTTTATCCAGTCTGCTGCATCCTTAAATGAGATTGCCCAAAAATAGTGCATTTTTAAGCATTTTGTCCTGCTCTATAATTAATAGGTAATAAATAATGCACAGTAACACGTTAGAGAAAGATGTTTTTATGTGAGGAGGAGAAACGTCAAACTAAAACAGCTGAAAAGTCAACTAAAATAGCCGAAATCCTTTGTACAGTGGTCAGATAAGTGATTTAGCTGGGGTCATTTCAAACTCCGTTTATTCAGTTGTGGTTTTGATATATACTTTTCGATATATTTTAGGTTTATTAGGTTATGTTTTCATAAACTAATAAATGCTGGGGCTAAATGTGGTCATAGGCTCTATTGATCTAGTTATACAGCATTAAACCTTTTGGTAGTAATGAAGGTGAACACACAGCGACAATCTCCGCCTTTACAAAGCTAAAGATTCTTATTTGGATTTCTCGTTCAATCTAAAATGGTGCGGCAGGTTTAAGATAGAATGAGAAACTCAAATAAGAAGGCCCAGAGATTTACATAAGAAGTTCAGAGAAGAACCTCGTTCCACCACCGTCCAGGAACGCTATTGTATCAGGCAGTTCTGGGAGCACGTTGTGTGAAGCCATTCATTAAATGAGCTTTAGATTCTCCATTTCAGAATGTCAAAAGCAGTCTTCAAAAAGCTGTGCACCACAATATCCACAGGGCAAATATTTTCCAGTTACCTCCCAACACTAATAGAGAATAACCTTTGCATTAAATAGATTAAGTATAGGGGTCGTGGGTAAAAGTGTAATAGCATAGTCCACCATAGTTTATATGCATTATACTGTTGTCAAAACTCTTGCAATGAGTCAGTCCATTCTCAAATGAAATTTGCTTTGCCATACTCCCTTTCCAAATTCCTGTTTTACCTTAAATGGTGCCACAATGTGGTGGTTGTTACATTACTCATTGCCTGTTGCCGGACCATTTAAGGTAGACAGGAGAATTTGCCTAAGAAACTCACAAATAAGAAACCGGTTTAAACCTCACTTGTGTCCTTTTAGCTTGTAAACAAAAGGTTTGAACACAAAAAAATGTGATGAATCCACTATATTCATAAAAACTCTACGCCTGCTGCACCTTTATTATGAAGCAGGGTCTGCTTCACATGAACAAGGACGATATTAAACGGCCTGTTAAAAGTTTCCAAGTGGTTAATTAGATGGTCACAAACCCCCCAAGAACCCCTCTGTAATTTGCACTTTGTTATAAGAAACACCGTCATATATTTGTCAATAAAAGTCAATTTTTTACATAATAAATTCAGAGAAAAGCACTGGAATTATTACTACACCAGCAGCAGATGAATAATGGGTAAAAATATTGGAAACAAAAATGCTTCTTTCATGGCACAGACCCAAAGATCCATTTCTCACGCTTGTAGCGGTAAATATCTGGGTTTATTTATCACTCTTAGTAGGTTTTACCTTTCAGTAGAAGTGGTCATTTCACTCTCCTTACAGTGCTTCTCTGTCAAGAAACCCCTAAACAACACGCTCTAACGTTTTCTCTGCTCCAACACATAGAATCCACAGACAGCCAGGTGTGTAATTTACCCTTGGTAAAGAGGGATAAAAAAGTCAGTAATTAGCTTAACGGCATACCAAAAAAAATTACCCTTAATTTCAGTTTATTTAGAAGGGAAGGAATACAATTAGAAATTTGCTGTTGACGTTCCCAAAACTGAAATTATATACCAATTCCAAAGAAGCCATTGCTATTAATTTACAGAAAAGTAAAAAATAAAAGTTTCACTAGATGCTACTGGAGCTTCCACTGGAACTATAAGCCAGAAATAGTTCTGAAACCAACCCAAGATGGTTATAAAGAAAAGAGCCTTGGCCCCACTGTTAAGTATGGTGCAGGATCTGTGATATTTTGGGGTTTTACTCTTAAGCCTGTGGGTGCCTTATGAGCAATTGATTCATCAAGTAAAATCAGGTGTGTTCCCCCTTGCTGGAATGGAAAACCTGATGGAACACTGGTCCTTTGTGCAAAAGACTGGAACACAATCATCCATAAGACGACTAAAGAATCAGGCTGTTGACCAGGCAATCCCAGGCCCCCGACCCAAACCCAACCTAAAAACCTGTAAGCAGAAGAGTCCAAAAGAGGGGTCCTGGGACTCTAGTGGTCATAAAAAGCTCTTTCATTGAGGAGTGATCTCAGATTTCTTAATCAACTAAAGGAGGTTGAATGAAGCATATATAAATTAAATAAATACTTAAATAAATAAATGTATAAATTAAAAAATAATAACAAAGTTAAGCTACTATTTGCCAAAAGAAAGCTGCATTGGGTTGTCCTTGCTTCAGCTCAAGCTTAAATCCCTAAAGATAAATTAGCATATGAAGACAATTAAAAAGCATAAATAGAATATTCATAGACTATTTAGATTTGTTGCCTAAATTAAATTAAATAAAAATTTTAATTACCATGTTTCTCTGCTTGTCCATGCTGAGTGTATCTGTCTGAATGACCTAATAATGCAATTTCCCTGACAAATAGACAGCAGACAGTCTTACCTTCCACAACACAGCAGCACAATTGAAGGAACTCCCTAAGCTGGTGTTGCATCTGATTCATTTTGCCCTCAATTCACACTTTTCTGCACAAATCTCCCAAAGTTCTTGGGAGCACATTCACTGAGCAGAAATCAGCACCAAACAACACTGCATTTTGAGGAAGACTTTTTGACCCTTGTTGCTTTTCGATGTTACAGTGCTATTTGAATGTGTGTGGCCTAAGTCATGATTTATCAGAGTAAGAGCAAGTTTAAATATGAGGTACGTTTGTCCTTTTCAAACTCCCTGTTGCTTCTTTGCACTTATTCTTCGTTATTCATTTTGTTTTGTAGTTGTTGTTAATTTAAAACACTTCACTGTAATGAACTGAGAACGCAAAGTTTAGGCATTCAAATGGTTTGAGTTATGAGGGCTCTCTATGTAACCTTTATTTAAGCCTTTATGAAAGAACCACTTGGAAAACTGGACTCTTTTTAAGTGTGAATATATGTCATCGTGAAATTGCCAAACAGAGACCTACTACGTAACATGCCATATGGTTTGGTGTAGAAGAAAGTAGAATGGTCAGGTAACAGGTCTGATAGCAGACTGCAGTGTTCATTGCATCTGTGCATTCAGAGACGAAGTACCCATATAATTTCATAACTACAAATTCCAGCTTTCTTTTTAGATGCACACCAGATAGATAAACACACACACACACATAATGTGCACACTTCTCTCATTTCCTCTCCTCTCGTGTATAACCATAGAAAAACTGGCAGTCATTATCACCAGAGAAGTGTCCATCATGATGGGGAATCAGGGATGGCTTTCTGTATCTGCAGGAGGAAATGAAAAGAGATGGCAGGAGAAGGAAAAGTCATCTCGGACAAAAGGGAATATGAAGAACAAACATGGCTCTTTTCATGCGGAAAGCATAATAAGCGCCAAAAAATGGATGAATTCTATCTGACCTTTTCTCTCTCTTGGCTCGAGAGACATTTACACTCCTACTGATGTATAAAGGGCTTTTCTTTCCTTTTCTTCTCCTCTTCTCCGTTCCTTCTGTATGTGAAGCAGGCTAAAGAAAAGCAGCGAACAAGTGCATGCTCCCTGCTGGGCATCGTTATTTCGTTGGTTTCAGAGGTTTCAGAACCGTCCGAGGGGGCAGAGGCATTATGAGAGCACTGCAAGACATGCAAGTATGACAAGCTGCTGTAGGGAAAAAAAGGCAATGTAAAAGAAATATTACAATAATATAATATATATGCCTAGTGTAGCACTTTCCACAATAACCCATGTAGAACTTCCACATGTTAACTATCAGGGTATTAGCTATATTTTCTAAATGAGAAATTTTAGACTTTGAGTCTACTTATTATATGCATGCAAAATGAATATTTAATATCTATTGATTCCACTTGTTGAAATGACATTCACTGCTCTTTCTAGCTAAAGCATTTCAGGATGTAGACATCAGACAGGCTGTGTTTATGATACTACTGTTTTCAAGCTGCTTTTGAAATATTCAGTTCACTGCAGTGCACTGGCCTGTGTGTGAGCCTGCTAAATGCTCCACTTGACAGTCAAATGTTCACTCTTCTATCTGGCTGAAAGAAGTTGTCCTGCTGTTTCCTCTGTTTTCTTCTTGCTTTTTGTGCTCTCTTGTTTGCCTATAGATCTTCAATGCCTGCTGAGGAGAGCTATTTCAATAACAGTGCAGCATCTAAACATTTTTTTTTTAGGAATAACCTGTCCCCTACACAGACTTGTCACACCTGATTTGATCTTCAAAAAAATGGCATCACAATATTGCTGCCTTCACAGTCTGCCTCTCCGTGTCTGAGTAAACTCCTTTAGATCACAGGGTGCTGACTTCCTATTAGCATCTAGAAATGAGAAGGGTTTATTCCAGTCAGTGTTCGGAGCTTTGAGAACCTACTTGTTCCTGATACATGAACGGTACAGATATGGAGATGGGTTCATAGTTCATAGTTTAAGGTACATTGGGTTTTGGTTGATCTAATGTGTATCTAATATTCTTTACTCATCTAACTCTTATCCCTCATGGCTCTTGTGAGTTTGTTGTGGATTTGTTTTACTATCTGGTGTTAAACAGAGAGAGATGAAGTCTTCTTCCTCTTTCTGTATGGGAGTCATTTATTTGCACTATTACCCTCTGGCTGGCAAACTAGGGATTTGGAATTTGTGTAAAGCTACTTTGTGACAATTTCTATTCTAAACTGAATAACTGTGTGTTCAAAATAACAACCAATAACACAATCTTCTGCTGTGATGTCAGATAATAATGTTTACAAATAATAAAGTTATTTGTATCCTAAGCAATGAGAGGCACTGGTCATCTCAGTTTCTGCCTAAAGGTGTGGAATGAGAGTCGCTTAGAGTCCTGTTCTATTGAGAGAATATTCATATGCTGAGTTCAGATTTTTGTAGGGTGTAATCTCAATTAACCCAGCTGTCCTGAAATGACTGCAAAGTACAATGCCATTAGAACACTAAACATCTTGTCTCTATCTTCAAGCCGTACAAAGCACGTAGCTACTACATATTTTATGCACCCTGAGACAAGCTAATGCACATCAACAACATCCTCAACTATTTTTTCCATTTGCAACATCATTTCTCATCTCATCAGTTCTATGCAACTGACTGTTTTATGCATTGCTTGTGTTGTTTGGATTGTACTGAACTGTAATACCCTTACATGCTGTGCTGTTTTTACTTTTATTTTTTCATATATATTTTACTACACAGTAGTAACACGCTGTGACACAGCAGATTCTACAGGAGTCTTCCATATTCCTGAATATTTCTATAATCTCTGAATCTTTTTAACATGGCTAATTTTATGTTTGACCATCAGAAAATCACTGTACTGTAAGAACTAAAGGTTACCAGGAACAATAAATGATGATCAGTTTAGACTGATATGGGCAATTATTATTGAGCTACACATACATAAGTAGTGTCTCACAGTATGGTGTTGGGTCCCCGTGTTTGCTAACATAACTAGCCAGATGTCTTGGCATGGAGTTGTAGTGTTTCCTCATGGTGTCCTGTGATAATCCATCCTATGTAGCTGGAATATTCTAACGCTTTTCCTGCTGATTTTGCGGTAGGGGTGGCAATGGTGTGACACCAGGCCTCCTGGACGTGCAATACGTGTGAACAAACCATACATTTTTGGGCTGACCACAGCGCTTCCATGCACCGATTCGTTGGTCGTGTTCACCAAGACAAAAGCAGAACAGTCTACCCATTTATAACTTTGATTTGAGGAGAAATGCATATGGAAAGTTTCTTGTTACTGATATTGTTATTAGTTATGGTTTGATTTTTAGGACAAATGGCGTTCACTGCCTGTGAGACACCGTATAAAAAGTACAGGGAGACCACTAATTATATCTGCATCACCGCAATGAGCAATACGTACTTACCACACCCACACAGACATTCATACCACAAACATGGCTATAAGTGGTGAGCACCTCATTTTCCTAGAGATGACTTAGCATTAATGAAGCAGGGGTATCCACTCCAATCACTGTTAAAGCTCATTCTTAATGGCTGTGGACAGAAGAGGAGACGTGCATGGTCAAGCGATGGGAGACTTAGTCCTGCGAGCTGTAGAGGACGGCGGGGGTGGTCGTTGGCTGATTGATACCACGCATGACGCATAAAAGAGAATAAGAGCCACTCATAGCACCTTGAGAATCACTCTAAACTCTGCATCATACACTCAAACTGTCAAAAGACACGTTTGTGATTCTGGGAGGCCCCTTCTAAGCAAAGGGCACGCCACTGTCTTAGCAGTCAGTGCAACACATAAAACAAGGTACATTCCAATGACAAAAGCTAATGAAACAAAGTCTGTTTTTCTTAAGCTACACAAAGTTATTTAATGTCCATGCCTCTCCCTATATTAACCTGTTATCAGACAGATAAAAGTCCAGGAACTACTGAAAAATACAAGTCTTTTCTGCTATGGCATGCTCAGCATTTGCATTAGCAGCATGTTAAGCAAAAAACATTACATATTGGGCTATATTATCATCCAACAAAATGATGATATAGCCCAAGTGCAGTTAATAATGTATAATTAATAAAAATCCACAAAATGTGTGTCAAAGTAAGAAAATCTAAGAAGGAAGTCGAGCAGATCGTACAGGAAGCCATCTTCACTTTAATAGAGAAGAAATGTTTTAAAATAAATCAAACAGCCTTAAATGAACCTTAACATACAATAACAGTGTAATTTTCCATGTGTGAAATTCCAAACCAGTCAGATGAGAGTCCACTTAAGGCAACACTGAGATTTAACCAGATCCAGACATCATATTACTTACAGATATGGGAAATTACATTGCATAAAAACACTCACATTGTTTTAATATTTCACGTCTCAAAATCATGTATGAGCTCTTATGAGATTTAGGGAATATTCATAATAAAAAATGTCAGCATCTATTTACTATTACTATCACCAGATAATATGCACATATAATTCCATATTAGATTTTAAATCATATTGTGCTCGCTTGGATGTCTGGGGAGATTTCTGTGGCAGTTCTCTCTCTGTATTTTCAGGACAATTCAGGCATTTCTAGTAAAAAATGAATGATTGCCCTTGTTATCATTCAGACTGCTTGTGCATGTATAATCACACCTTACAATTATAGTAGTGCCTACAGAGAACTACATCAATAAACTTAAGCACAAACAGAATTAGATGGGGTTTTTTTGGACATCATTAAGCTTTTATGATTAAAGATTCAAATTAATCATAGAGCCACATGGGAACTGTGTAAAACCAAGGACACCTGTAAGAAACAAGGATCTTGCTCAGAAAAGTAAGCTAAGAAGACTACTCGGTCCCAGAGTCCCAGACAAACCAATAATTTGTTTTAACTAAGGCTAGTACAGTCATTAGATGACACCTTGAGAATTTCTGTGCTTATTTACATTTTAGGTAAATACTGGGCTATTAACAGTAGCTCTCTGTTTATTTCTGTGCACTGAGTGCCACCCAGTGGTTGAGATAAAACAGTGACTTACAACAAGGTCTATCTTGATTACAACAATTATTATGATGTGTATGTTACAAATGACATTCACTGTAACAAGGTGGTGAATTTTTTTTTCTCATACAATGTTATTTAATGTACTAGATTATTGAATGCACTAAATTAGGAGCATTATTATTATTATCATTTCCCCCAATTAGTCCGATCAGGGTTGTATAACTCTAAGGCTTCTTGCCAAATGATGTTTAATCCTGGCCAACCTATAGAACTGGTGATCTTGCCACAGGCATCTGCCATCTAAAACTTCAGACAAATCAAGTTTATTTGAGGCATTTAGGAAATACATTCTGATATTAAGTAAAACGTAAAAAGTCAGAAATGATAGAGCTTTGTTTTATACAACTGTATTACTAAAATAAATAAAAACAAAGCAGGAATCAACATAATTCTAAAGCCACATTAATAAATAGATCACAAAGACTTTGTGCAGTCTCTTATTTATAGCGTAAATAGACAATTCATATTGTATTTATATGTTTATCATTTTATACTGTATTTCTTCCTGACTGCTAAGTTTCAAAGGTTTATAATCTCACAATGCTACAAAGTACATGGGCTAACTTCATCATGGGTAACTCAGGAAAAGGGGTGTATTAGATTAGATGAATGGCAATATGCCAACTATGTAACAAAGATTTGGTTGAGTGATTTTAACCTTCCATGAAGCACACCATACCACTTAAAAAAGACCTAACATTGGGCCACAGTTGAATACACTTTGTATAAATATGCATCGTTGTGATTACAGGGAAAAAAGTGAGTAGTAGCAAGTACATGTACAATATGTGCAATACCTTCATTAGTGCAATTAACATTTATATTACCTATATCTGGGCAATGACTATTTGATATTTTGGTTCTGTACCTATTACAGTGGATCCAACATTGTATTTGAAACTGTAGCTCTAAGGTAGAAATGTAGTATATTGGTTTTAATTTAACAAGGGTATGTACATCTATAGTGGGTTAGTCATACTGGAAACAGAACCCAGAACAGAAGTCCCACTAATTCAGCAGACCATACGTAACTGGACAAATGAATATAATAAATTTAATTGCATCGTGTTGAGTACTGAGTGTTGTAAAGGGGTATTACCCTTTAAAAATCCACCCCAAAGCAGATGTTATTTCCAAAGGTCCTCCCTCTTTCAAGATACCTGACCAGCAAGGGACTTTCTTAGCCTTTAAATTGACTATAAAGGTTGGGGCACTGCTGTCAAGTGAGCTTGTTTCCAACAGTTTGCATACAGTTGATTTAGAAGCAGGTTTTGGGTTATTGTCTGGGTGCAAGGTGAAGCACCTTTGGTTGCATCAGAACAGTTAATGATGCTTCTGTAAACTTCATAATTCAATGTACAGCTACTAACATGCTATCAGCACATGACAAGCTAGCTGGCTGACACAAGCTCTTTAGCAGATCTGTTCTTGTTGTAAACCCTCATCTACAGATGCATTCTGCAGTTTGTTCTTATCTAACAGTTTTCCTTTATCTCTCATTCTTTTATTCTCTACTATTTTGTATCATGACCAAATACCCTTTGGTCTGCTTATGTAATTGCTGTTGCTAATCACTAATAACCCTTAATAGTAAGAACACGTTGGAGTACCAAACAGTTGACTGAGATGTGCCTAACAAGATACCTATCAAGAGCAACTATCAATCTAGAATCAATGTAGACATTTTTAGCTCTCTTGTATAACTGCTGATGCATCATCATCAGCCACCCATCCAGTTACTTATAGTGCCTAAAATGGGGGTCTATGTATAAGAGGTGTGATTTCTAAATGGACTAAACAGAACAGATAAAAAAAAAAATACCCTTGAATTAAAGCTGGCAGTTCAACCTTACAGCAACCGTGTCATTTAAAATCCAGTAAGGTTGAATACAGAGCCAAAACTACAAAAAACAATTAAGTCTGATTACTTACAGACTGAACTGTATACACCCTAACCCACTCACACAGATATACAAATCATTTTGCCATCTACTATTCTGTTGCTGGATATTTGGGAACTGGATAACACCTGCATTATCATCATGTTAACCTGTAAAAAGGATTACTGGACATGCAAGATGCTTTGAAGCTTGAGTTTCTTTTTCTGTTATACATTAATAATTGAACTAGACATGTTCTAGGTAATGAGAGGATTTTTTCAGTCTTGCTAAACAGTAGATTTAGCACACACATTAACATACACACATGCATGCACGCACACACACAGGCGCTCAGCAGCCAGCTGTTCTCCATACACTCACCACTGAATGTCATAAAGTGCACCAAACCCAATATGTGCGATCACCTCATTTGATAGCTTGCCAAATTATAATGGCAAAAATGGTTACCACCAAAGACAGCACCAAAGCCAGAATACACATCCTCTTGCGGGATTTTCTCTGGAAAGGACAGAAAGACAACACAGAAAGAACTGTTGAAGGCCTTGGTGCTACAATAAAGTGAGAGTAGAATAGCTGAAATTAGGTGTAATATGTTTAAACAATGATGTCATCATGGTGGCACCTGATAGTAGGCAGCACGCTGGAGTTGTTCAGCTCCGCGCTCTACATGTACCTCGGCACTCTCCACATTCGCCTCAATGCTATCTGTGTGCGAGAGGAAAACAGGAGACATTAAGGTGAATGGCAACTTAAGCTGGTGTTATTCTCTTTTGAAATAAGGTAATGTGTTACTCAGCTTGACTTTGACATGAATTCATAGAATTTTTTTTTTTTTTAAATAATAGAAATAACTATTGAATCTGTAATAGGCAGCAGGCAATACATCAAGATGCATAGAGCCATAAGAGAAATAGTAGCACAAATGGGTCAAACAATGGGCACTGGTCCATCCACCCTGGGAAACCCTGTTACTTGATCAAGAAGAAAAGTGCTCCTCTAACTAGGGTTCAGCATACATTAATGATGAATGTACTCACCTATCATATCGCCCTGGTCATGAATCATAACAGCCAAGTCCTTAAAGATCTGGTTCACGTCCATGATATCTGACTGCAGTGAGATTACATTAGCATCAACTCTTTGGATACAGTGGTAGAAAAAGTTTTAAAATGATATGCATATACTTAAGACTGAACTAAAATTGACTTATCAGCACTATATTACTTTTGTTTATACACAGCCTTATAATTCCTAATAATGTGACCAATAGGTCAGGATAGTTCAGAATTAAATACTGTCATCTAAACACTAATACAGAATAAGGAAATTCAGCTATATCACAGGAGAATTAAATGTGATGCTTGTAGTGACTGCCAAAAAACAAAAGAAAGAAGTGCACTAAGAAAGAAGGTAGGTAAGCTTTAAAAAGACTTTCAAAATGATGAAAATCTCTGTACTTAAATCTATTTGCAGAGCAGCCACAGCAACTCCCACTGCCTGCTGTTAGAGAAAACTCACCTCCAGCTGCCTGATGTTGGTTTCCCTCTCCTTGATCAGCTCCAAGTCATCTTCTGTGATGGGCTCCTCTTCTGCCAAACTTTGACTCTGCCTTGAGTCTTCATTCCTACGGACACAATGTACATTTTTGCTGGCACATCTAAATGTCTCATCCAGTCTGATCTGATAGTATTCCCTTTGACTGTATATTTGAATCTTTATTATGATTAGAGACTCTGTAGTCTATGTTAACACCTGCATTCTTATTAATGCAAACATTACGAAGCCAAGTTTATTCACAGCTCACTCTAATCAGAGGTAAATTAGAAGTTTGCTTACTTTTCAAATGTCACAAGCTGTTCATCTTGATTGCTATCATCAACCTACAAAAAGGAAAATTATTTACTTCATAAAAGGTTCAAAACTGTAATTTCAAGTTTCACAAGTAAAAAGGCAGATACTGTACCAGAAGGCGGGTGCCTGCTCTGGCTCGGGCCACTGACTCTCTCTCCCTCTCAGCTGCTCGACGTTGGACCACCTGGAAGTTGTTGAGGGCAGCTGAGAAGTCATTCATCAGCCGGTCCTTCTGGATCCTCTGCTGACGCTGTGTGGACAATTTACATGTGTTTACCTGATCTTCGTTGAGCTATAGCTTGCCCTTCAGCTAACTAGAGAAATGTGCTCACCTGCTCAGATGGAGACTGAGGCGGAGGTAGAGAGCCCAGTTCTTTCAAGTGCTTGTTGGTCTCTTTGGCTAGCTGGTTTGTGTAATGCTGCATCTGCTGACTGAGCACCACACAGAGATATACTGACAACAGTGCTAACAGCCAATGCAATATACTGCGACCTAGGAGCCTGTTTTACTAGCATAAAATGATGGTAGAATGTTTGTGGTGTCTGAGATAATCAATCTACAAAATGACCCACAAAGGGATTATGCCATTGGGTCTAATGGTCCTATGCAAACATATAAGTTGGGCATTCATTCATTAACACACACAAGCTCTTCATGGTCCTCAAATCATTTTCTAGAACTGAAGCATGAATACAGAACATAGATTAGAGAATTAGCACTAACACGGTTTTTCATTTGAGTACATGTAGCTTGTGGGGATGTTAGAACCGTTGTCCTTGTTTCATTCTTCTTTTTTAAATAATAATTAGGACATGCTTTCACAAAATTATCTCGAGCAGTCTCTGTATTTTCCTTAGGGGACAGGCTAAAGATTCAAAATGGCTTTAGATAAACTGGATGATGGATGAATACGCTGTTCATGGCCAGGTTTGACTCACAGTCTGTCCTGAAGTTCAGGTGTGTCTGGTCTGCTGCCAAGCTGGAACAGCATGGTTTTGATTTGGCCAGCTGAGCACAAGGGAAAAATAGAAACGCCATTTATTAGAATCATTTAATCTCTGTATAAAAAAGCTTTCTCTCAATATTTGCAGTTATATAGTTAAAGACTAAAGTAGGAACATCCCTCACCAAATGACACATTTGCTGATTTTCTAACACAAAATAAGTTAGCACATCCTCATCACAAGGAAAAAGGATAACACTTTACTGCAGTGTTCTGTTCATTAGGCTTTATTTCACCTAAAAAAGCTTGTCATGACACAAGCATATAAATGCTTGTTCCTTTAGACATCATCACGCATAAAGGTTACCTTAAATAACTTCAATCAAACCTGGTAGATATAACCATTATAACACCTATTACAATAAGCATTTATAGATTTGTTACTTATAACCTTTTTTGTGTGGTTATGTCAGATGACATGACAAGCTCAAATAGTACCCTATGGTAAAGTGCTAGCTAATAAATCTAATGAGAACTTTTTCTGCTCAATTAAAATGATATTTTCTATGTATTTCTATGAATTAACATACATCATCAAAAAAATAGTCGCACCCAGGAGGAATCCATTGTGTGCAGTAGAGGTGGAGCGACCACACATTCTGGATGTGTGACACGTGATAACAAACCATTCATCTTGTCGCTGACCATGGTGCCTCCACACATGGATTCACTGGTCATCTCCACCAAGACAAAACAGAACTCGTCCTGAAGATGACCAGCTGCCATTCTGACTCACCCCATGGCAGTCTGGCATGACACCATTGCTGTCTTTGGCGATGGTGGTGTGATATTAAGGGTGTCGTCGTAAAGGTCTGCATGCATGTAGTGCTGAATCATGCAGCCGTCTACGTCTGACTCACGTAGGGCCTCAGTGCTTGCTGAATGTCCGCAATCGTGACTTTTGGGTCAGTCAGGTACAGCAACAAGGCCCTGTCTTGCTTACATCACATGCACACCCGAGTGTGAAACTTGAATCATTCACATTTCTCACAAGATCAAACCTATCCACCAGGTTTTATTCCTGGTGGTTGATTCCCTCTGTGCAACTATTTTGATGATGAGTGTATTGGAAATATACCCAATATAATAGGCCATATCAAGGCCACATTTTATGTTGTTATTTGCATTTAACATGTTATTTAAATGTTAAACATGTTATTTAAATTTAATGTTATTTAATTCATTAATTAATTTGTTGATTTAACATGTTACATTCAGCACATAAGCAATAACAAAATAATAAAATGTGCAGAACTGTGTTCTCTGTACAGCATGTGTATTTTCATTTAGACATGCAATTTGACTAGGGGTACCCAAACCCTTACATCTGAATGTATAATTTGCCTTGAAGTTTTGTTCATACTGGACATACTTCTAATATTTCATATCAGAGGACAATTTGCTTTTCAAACAATTTATCCTTTTGAGTTATTGCGAAAAGGCATGTCAATCAACATCTAAGAGGTCACAACATTTTTTAGTTCAGACCTGCTGTTGTTGTGGTACTAAAGTAGGTCCCTTCCAGAAGTGGTGACTCATGACTGGGGAATTTAATCCTGATCCCGATTAAACAGTAAAACAAGGGTATACTCAGCGTATTGTTTGGTTTTCTTGGAAAATCATGAATTCCAGTACTAGAGAAAAAGTTTTCCACACAGACAGGGGTGAGATAATTGTCTTGAATGATACACAGAGCTTTTGCGAGTTGTCCAGCTTCCAGGACAGGGATTAAGCCTAGTCATGGAGGATATTTTCCTTTCAATGGAAAACTTCCATTCCAAATCATGTATAGCCAAGCCTTAATCCCTGCCTGAGAATCCACCCCATGATGTTTGAATACATTCACGAAGTTACTTCAATGTTGACTCTGGCTTTGATGAAAGGCTCACTTACTGTTCTGGGTTATTTTCTGGATGTTGGAGCTGCATGTTTGAATGAGGTTGCTGAAGTCTCGTGGCTGGGAGCGGTAAGACATGATGACTCCTCTTGTAGCAGCAGCACAGTGCAGCCCTGCGAAACAACAGCAGCATTAAAACTAGAACAAGCTACTAATAAGACTCACTCTGCGCGGCTTGCTCAGCTACGACCATCGCAAAGGGCATGGTGCTACTGACCTTCAATCTATACTCTTATAGGAGTTTCTGCACCTGCGTCAGTCTGGGTCGCCCGTTTTCCTTACTAGGCCTGTGGATGATAACCCACATTTGACGTGATTACATCCAGGAGGAATCAAACCTCATTAAACAACGGCTTACTACAATAGCGATGTGGACTGTGCGGCATCGCGTGGGTTATTCCTAGCTGATCAACACGACGACTGTGTGCGATGGTTTTAAAATTGTTGTGCGCATTAGAAACGGTTAAAGCAGCCTAAGCTGCGCCTGCTCAGCCCAAACCGAGCTCATGTGCAGAGCGCAGAGGCTACTGATGTTTACATCCCGTCCATGGCATACGACCAGCTCACACAGTCTCTAGACGCTCCTCACAAATAAGACGCCACAGACCGAGGAATATAAGTGCAGATTCACGGCTTAAAATCCCGTAAGGGAGAATAAATGGCTTACTTTCTGTGGTGATGGAGCCGTATTGCTCTCCGCCGCTGAAGCTCCGCCCTCTCGCTGCTGCTCACATTTAACACGGCGTGTTCCACAAATCAGGGGGAACGAGCAGCGCCCACCAGCAGCACACTGATTTCCTTACAGATGCGTGTTCTTATTTCACAGCGTTACGTCCTGGAAATATCCCAGGCAGTCAATGCGTGTCAGTGGCAGACGTGTAGCTGAATCATTCAGAAAGGTCTTCATTCCCATCAAGACCAAGCCAGTCCATTAGCCTACTTCAATAGCAGCCTGTGTACAGAAACACTAGGCATCATGCCTGTCCCATGACTTTCACAGGACTCCAATAGGAGCTGTCAGACAAAGAGTTTCACTCACATTACCCCTTTCCAGGGCCAAAAAAAGAGAGTGTAGGGAATGTAGAACTGCTATCCCTGAAATCACACAGGCCAGCATGAGGATACGGTGTGAAATGCTCTCTAGATACAAAAGAACCTTTTCAATTATTCAAAATGTAAGTCAAGAGTAACTTTACCATCAGCTACTTACTATTCACTGCCCCATTCCTTAAATCCCATATAGGGAAATTGTTATGCGAAAAGATTTTGAATTTGTTTTTGTGATGTGACAAACCAGTGTAGTTACATATGTATCACCGCCTATAACTGTTTCGTCCCGCCCATACATTAATGTTGATGTTATGAATTGTAGTTAATTTGAGTATTGGAACAGTTCTATTCAGGTGTTTCCCCTGGCCACAGGTGTATAAAGCACCTAACCATGCAGTCTGCCTTTACCAACGTTACCAAAAGAATGGGACGTTTAAAGAACTTCACTGAATTTGAGTGTGGTACAGGATGCTAGGTACTTCTGCAACAAGTGATTTTTTCTCACCTATTCCACAATCAACTATGAGTGGTCTTAGTAAAAACTGGAAGCATTTAGGAACTACAGCAACTCCTTGTAAAGTTAGAAGACCATGTAAAGTTACAGAGGAGGGTAGCTGAGACTGAAACGAATCTATTCAAACAGTATAATAGAGCAGCCACAATAATTATTGGGAATTACTGGGACGTAGCCGTCCAGAAGACAATCAACACTCTCCAAAAAGACGGTAAGTCACAGAATGCCACTGATGAAAAAGCTGGCTGTTAGTCGAGTGCTGTATGAAAGCATATATACTGTATGTGTTTGTGTGTACAAATTAACTGTCTAAAGAAAAACTGTGGTATTTTTAATTTATTCCAAACTAATTTAAAGATTTTCTATCAGATTACCTTTAATTTTGTCACAATATAAAGAGCAGCTGCTGTCTTCAATTTTTGCAGAAAACTAAAAAAACACAAAAAATGGAAATACTGTATTTTGTTTGGACTGCAGCAATATAGATGTTTGATGCCCAGGCAGTTTGTCACATGGTCCTAAGTCCCATTTACAGTCATGTTATATATGTTCTACAGATATATTTGGAATTCACTCTTGTAATTGATTGATGAAGAAGGTCCACAGACGTGTCAGGTAATTCTTCTTTTAGCAAAGTATAATTTAAATATCCTTCACAGGCTGTTCTGTTCAAGAGTCTGTTACCCACCAAAAATTGTTTCACGATGTCAGTCACACTTGTTGGTGCACTAAACCTTTTTTCTTTTACATCCAGCCTTTTTATTTGCCCATAGTCTCACATCCTAGTTCAAATTAAACAAAGCTGAGTCCAAATAATTGATAATCGCCACTGAAAATGAGAAAACATCCACACTAATTGGTTTACACAGGCTGATTATTTTCACAGACTTTATGTTCTGTAGGTATTTATGCAGAATGCTAAATGCCATAATTTAGTTTACTATTATCAGGTCAAAAAGCTGAGACAGAATAGAAAAATGCAGTCATTCAACCAGCACTGAATATTGTGCCTTCATTACTTAAAGTGGTTTCTTTAATGGAGGAACTATAATGCATTGTTAAAGAGTGGAAAAGCTCAGGCATTGTTAAAGAGTGGAAGAGCTCAGAAGGAAAACAGTAGTTTGAGTATGTAGTATATATACTGCTGGCATTTTTAAGGGAGGGCATTTTTTGTTGATCTGGCATGTGCACTCAATCTCTCTAAAGAAAATCATTAGCTTAATCTCACCCACAGCGCATCAAATGAGTTGGGCAGTGAACTAGAGAATGAGAAACTTTAAGTGCAGTTTTTCAAAGGACTCCAATAGGAGCTGTCAGACAAATAGTTTCATGAGGATACGAGGTGTGAAACACTCTCTAGATCCCAAAGCTCCTTACTATTCACTCCCCCATTCCTTAAATCCCAAATATGGAAAATGTGCGGCAAAAATATTTTAAATTTGTTTTTGTGATGTGACAAAAACCCATGCAGTTACATATGTGTAACCCATACATTCGTGTTGATGTTAAGAATTGTAGTTCATTTGAGTATTTAAACACACACCCTGGCCACAGGTGTATAAAGCACCTAACCATGCAGTCTGCAATTACCAACGTTTTTTTTTTTTTGGAAGTGACATGTATTCAATGTAAAACAATGTGATCATGTTGAACAATTAAATTACACTGACGCAAAACTGACACAGTTATAAACCTTAATAGCTGGCCAAAGTGAATTCGAGTCATGAAGCTGGGTGTTGATTTACAATGAAGCAATTAAATTACTGTCGGCTCTTTCTGTTCTTTTTCTCCTAGGCAGCAAAAAATATCAATATCACTGTAAATATAAAAAAAAATATTTATTTTTTTAAAGTTTCCTGACTGAAATCAAGATGTCAGATTGTGACAAAAAAGTTACATTGCTTGAACCATTTCTCATATCATAGTATATAATCTACACTAAGATAAATAAGCCTACAATTAATTTAGTAAAATATTCTTTAGTCACTGGCATCAATATATCACCTTTATATATTTTACACATTTCAGAACCAAACAAATATAGAAATAAAACAAATAACTCAAAAATTCAAATAACTGCTGTAAACAAATCAGGTACCAAACTGAAGCCAGATAACAAATGCCTGTGTGTTTGTAAACAATAAGTCAAAATGCCTCATGACTGAGACTGAGAAAAATTTGAATACAAACTTTCCAAACTGTTTCCTGGACCATGATTGTCAATTTACAGACCTTCGGCAAAGTTCAGAGCAGCTTATCCAGATTTTCTTCCAAGAAGTTTATCTCACTGTCTTTTTCACAAAGGACCTCGAAGATATGGCCCATAAGAGAAATACTTACATACTCTGCTTTGGAAAACTCTCCTAAAGTCCAAAAGCTTCATTTATTTAAGTGGTAAATTATGTGTGGTTTTGACTGTACATGACTTCAAAAATACTCAGTATTAATAAAAATATGATCAAGTGAGAATAGTTTATTTTTGCACTACAAACTCTTTCTTGACTTTATAAAGGCTCTTCCCTAAACTGCTCATTACCTTTGCTGTCGTTTCTAAAGAATCTAAACTTTGTCCATGATGAATCCAAGCAGTAATCTATTGCTAGTAAAAGCAACAGTGGAAGATAGCTGATAGGCATACTCAGCGACGACAATATGCAAAAATTAATCTGCAGCAATAACTTTTATCTGGATGTAATGAACAGATTTTGAAAGCCATTAAAGACCAACCACCACACTAGAGTGTTGTTAAGACTTCTCTACAACACTGCACACCAAACAAAAATAAAAAAGCCTGTCAGAAAAATCACTGCTAACCACCACAGATTTCTTCATGTAAACAAAATAGCATATTTAGCTTGCACAGCGTATCTGATTTGAAGAGGGAAGCTGAACACTTTGTGCGGGGCACAGTCACTCATGAACATTACAAATGCACCAACAGCCTTCGAACTATGAGGGCTCAGGAGAATGTGGCATAAAACAGTCTCATTGTCCCGACATATCCTGCCAAGAGCCTTCTTATGTGTTTCAGCATATTAGTCCTCACTCCCACTGGTCTATAGAGCGTCATCCAAAGGCACATCCAAGGCAGGCCAATGGCAATCCATGATTGCATCATAGAATTCCTCACTGTCCTCCATAAACTGTCTGTTCACTGCAACCACATCCAGGTCCACTGTGGGTTCTGGGGAAGGATCAGAGCTAATAAAATATGGCAGAACACAATAAATAAACAATACAAATGTTTTACGATCTCGACTACTTACCTTCAAGTCCACTATCCTCATTTGTGTCACCATAAGCCTCAAAGGTGAAGGGGAAAAAACTTTTTACAGTTGCACACTGTATAACAGTATAATAAACACGTTTTAATAACTGTTAAAAAATTTACTGAGCTCTTTACATACACCTCATGTTAGAGGGCAGAACATACCTGGTAGTCATATGAAGTGTAGCGGTAGTCATTGTAGCTGCCTGTGCTCTGGTCATATCCCCAGCTTGAGTAGTAGTCAGGGTTAGAGTACTGCTGATAATACTGGTAGGGAGCATACGAGTTGGAGTCAAGGTACCTGTTGTCAAAGCTCCCACTTCTGTTTCTACAACAGTAGCATTGAGACCACACAATGTGACATTAAGTGCATGTGAACAGTCCAGTGTAACAGCACTGACTCTAAAGCCACTGATATATACTTTATAAATGCTGAGCAGGTTCTAAACTTATAGTTCAATACAATGACCTGTAACCATACTAGAAAAATAATCTAGGTGTTAATGTAGCGATAACACGCCATATAATTCTAAGGTCAAGCTTCAATATAAATGTGTCTTAATCAAAAATGGCCAAAGTTATTACAAGAGACAAAGCAGTATAGACATGAAGATGTTTTAACCGAGTTCCTAAAAATGTTCATTAACATGTTAATACAATACAAATACATATATTTCAAATAAAAATGTAAAAGTTAATATATGCCCTATAAAAATGAGCCAGGGGGTGAGAATGCATGAGAAATCTAGTCAGTATAACCCTTCTCTAACAAGGCAATCTCCACATGTCAAAGCACACATTTTTGTTTTAATGAAGCATTTAAAATATAAGGCATATATTAGGTAACCGTTTCCAAACAAGAATAATGCCAACCTGTTATCTCCTTGCTTTCCATAAGTTGCTCTGTTTAGCTTGAATCTTTTGGGCTGAAAAGAAAAAAGTCTATTAAGAATTTTTACACTGATTAATAGGACATTTAAGACCAACACCATGAATTAGAACTACAGCAGATGGTCTATGGCAGTGTTTCCCAGCCCAGTTCTAAAGGCCCCTCAGAGAGTTCTTAGTTTTGTTTCAACCTCACAACACACACAGGGATAAAGAAAGAACGTGGACCATTGGGTAAGGCTGAAGAAACAAGTTGCAAAACAGCTGTATATGGGGTCCAGTAGCAAGTAATGGATGACATTTTATGTGAGAAGAACCACATCTGATGGGAAAAGGGCTGATATTAGTATTCACTAGAAAAGCAGGGTGGAAGCAGGTAAAATACCGGTGCGGTTCCTGGGACAAGTTTCCCGTTTACTTTTCTGAGGCACCTTTCTGCCGTAGCTTCATCTGCAAGCTCCACAAAGCAATATCCAGCAGCATCCCTGCAATGCATCACATAACATGTATTACAGCTATAATCACGGTATGCATTCTGTCATAGAACAAAGTGATATACTTTTTTTAATTTAATCTAAATTACTTTACTTTTTTTAAAAATATTTTTTATTTATTTTATATGCCTCCCCAAAGGCAGTACAGTGTGTAGGCTGGAAACTTACAAATTTATTCTGTTACGGACAATTCTTACACTGACCACCAGCTCTCCCATGGTGGCAAAAGCACAGGAGACAAAATTTTCATCCATGTAAGGCTCAAGCTTAAAACAAACAAAAAAAAAATCAGTCATGAAAAAACACGAACACTACAACAAACATACACCCACAGGCCACTTTATTTAATTGACCACTCTGTATCTACACGCAGTGTCCATTTATCTGTTCCACTTACCATATTGGGGAATTCTGTAGCACACTGCAGTCCATCTGTTTCTCTGTATACTTTGTTAATGTCCTTTCACTCTGTTCTGTAATGGTCAGGACCCCCACAGGACATACACAGAGAAGATATTGTTTGGGTGGTGGATCATTCTTAGCACTGCAGTGGTGGTGGTGGTGGTGTGTAAGTGAGAATTGTGCTGGTGTGAGTGGATCAGACACAGCAGTGCTGCTGAAGTATTAAACACCACCAGTGGACTGTGAATAGTCCACCAACCAAAATTATCCAGCCAATAGCATCCTGTAAGCAGTGCTAGAGAACAGCCAACACAAACTGTGCAGCAACAGATGAGCTTTCGTCTCTGACTTTACATATACAAGATGGACAGTGTCAAAAAGACTTGAAGCAGCTGTGCTGTGTCTTATCCACATGTACGAGCACAAAACACATCAATACATCACCACCATGTCAGTGTCAATGCTGTGCTGAGAATGATCCATCACCCAACTAATACCCGCTCTGTGGGGCTCCTGAACATTGAAAAACGGAGAAAGGGGCTAACTGTGCATCTGTACGGTAAGTGGAGCTGATAAAATAGACAATGAGCATATATACAAGGTCTAACTAATGACGTGGCTGGTGGGTGTACTAAGGATGCAGGACAACGCCAAAAACAAATAAATAAATAAAATAAACAAATAAAAAAGAAAGGAGAGAACAGAAGCATGGTTAAATTAGAAGGAAACCGCTTTACTGTACAATTTTAAAGCAGATCTACAGGTACCGAATTTAAATACATTTGTGGAGCACCACTGTCTGACTAGTCAGCACAAAACGTCTTTAACCAAATACCACAGACAGAGTGACTGCTGACAACAAAGCTTTACAGACTTTACAGAAACCGAAACTGAAGCCTGTTCACAGAGTTAGGCTAACATGAGAAGTCGTTATTACTGGGCAGTTCTCTCTTTCACTTCTTAGTTTGAGTTATCCAGTTCACTGAAACACTTTTCTGAGAATGAGAGGTTAGCGTTGTAATATACCCCAAATAACTTTTAAAACTACATTTAAAACCAATTTTAGCTAAGTAACTTATATAGATGTTTGAAATTATCAGCTAGAGATAGCACGACAGCTAAGCTACCTGAACTGCTCAAACACAGGCTGCTGTATCTGCACATCTACACAGAAGAATAATCTGGAAACTTTGAACCGGTTAATATAAAGTTTATTATTTATCACATATTCTCCACTTACATTGCCCATCCACAAACAGCTCATGGCTACCAGCAGCTTGTCTGTCTCCGTCAAGTGGTTTGAAAGGTGTAAGCGCGCTTCTTCTCTACGAGCTCTCACATCACCCCGAGCGCTGACCTGCGCCATCTACTGGCTCCTACGAGACACAAAGAGACACCTATAGGAGAAAAGTAAAGCACTTCATGATCATACATTGATTTTGTTTTGTGATGTATCCCCCACCTGCACGTCTTCATGTGGGTATACTGTGCTGTACTTACACTAAAAGCTTTGAAAAGTATACAGATCCCTGAAAAGCTAAGCACAAGCTGGTTTATGCCCGTCTGGTGTTGGTTTAGCTGGTCACTCACCATGGTCCCCTTTTTTGACCAAGAAACCAGCATGCCAAATACAACAAATGGTGGTTTTGCTGATCTCTGTTGCTTGTATTAATTCTGAATTTAATGTTTTATCCTTGTTTATTTACAGAGGATACAAATGAAATTAAATCAAATGATATCATACTATTAATCAAATTATTCCTCTACAGATATAAGTGGTAGATGTTACTCATTTATGTGATAGATACAAACTAACCTATGACCTAGGACAGACAAAAGTCAAATTAGAATAAAGTAAAAAGATAAACTTTAAAAAACTTCACAGTTCACAGAATAGCTAAAAGATGGGGTTCTAAACAATAGTGCCCAGTAGACCATGACAAAAACCATCACCATCAGGTAAACAGAAATCTTTGAAAGTTTAATTTATCCAGTTTAGTTTTCAGATCTCGCTATCCATGATTTTTATTATTATTATAGTTAATATAATAATTTGGTTATTATGTAGTTTTATACACACACACACACACACACACACACACACACACACACACACACACACACACACACACTAACACTGTCGGCACGAAATTTACATAAAGTCGATTGAAATTAAAACTACACAATAACCAAAAATAAATAAATTCCAATAAATAAGTGAAGGAAATGTTCATGCAAAAATAATACTGATTTATTTGTGTGATGTGTTGAGTACATAAACTTATTCAAACATTACTAGTGGACTCCAGGAGATTTACAAAAGATCAGATTTTTTTTTTTTTACCTCTAGTTCTTTACCGTTTTCTCCGCAGCTAGTCATTTGTTATCCAGCAGCTGTGCAATTGCGACCACTCACCAGCAGATGGCGCCCAAATCTGCCCATCCTGCTACACGGAGAAACTTCTTTCGGCGCTCCTAAGCGGTTTTCTTCTTCTTTCCTTCTGGTCATTTTTTCATCGCAGGTTCCACAGTCGAGATCACGGCTCTAATGATGTGAGGCTGATGGTGTGTTCGCAGAGGTTGAACTTTCTCTCTGCTGCTGTTTTTTAAAGGTAACGTGTCTGTTTTCTTTAACAGCGATAAGCTCACAGCAGTCACTTCATTAAAGCAACTTCAGGTAAGAAAACATGAGGTGTAGCCTCGTAGTGAGGGCAGAGTCTTTCAGCTGTAGTTTCTATAGCAGCCCTGAGCAGGTCTCTGTCGTATCAGCGCCTCCTTTCCGCAGGCACCTCGATGTGGAGTGAAGTCCACAGTGAAAGGGGTTAATTGCTGCCGCCTACTCGCCTGATTTGAGCTACTTCACGCCTGTCGAGCCCCATCGCATCAAGCAGGCCACAGTCCAGCAGGAGTCACTCAGTGTCATTAACAGTTAACACAACACACACACACATATACTAGCCGAGAGACCCACTGACACACTGCAAGTCCAATAAGATTATTACTGAGTTCATGGTTATTAAAATGCAAACCTGCCTTAGAGCTGTGTAAAAAACAGAACCTAGAGAAAATACAATGCAGTGCAGCACGACAGTAATACTAACTGAGTGTGATGCTTGTTCTGCAGCAGGGGTCAGTGTTGCTTTCTTTTTAGAGACCAAAGCAGTAGTAACCGTATTTAACGCAGACTGACCAGAGTGATCCAGCTATGAAGAAATTAAAGATCACAGTCCACTTTGGGGTCAGTACGTAAATAAATAAGTAAACCCACCCCTGCAACCACAGGCTACCTGGGAATGTACAGCGTCCCACCCATCCATCAGCCCTGCATGTGATACAGTTCAGTCTATGAGTGAGTGAGTGTTCTGGCTCTCTGCACTCTGATTTTAAGATGTGCCAGAGTGTCAACTTTAATTGTAGTGTGTTCATTTAAGCACACTGTATGAAATGTATAGAAATCATAGGCCTTCTTACGCATAACCACCGTAAGCTCACTTTAGGGACCATATGTAATTGAGCAGTTGGTGGCTCAGCTGTGGTGGTGAATGATTAGTTTATCCACAAGAGAGCTAAGAAAACAGTGTAGCTTTATTAGTAAATGGTGGGATAAGAGATGGGTAATACCTATGACTTTTCAATCAGTCTGATACCAGGTCAAACCAAAGCTAATATCCCAATACCGATACTTTGAACAATGACAAGAAATAAATGTGAACAAAATTAAACAGAAAATTGACATTAATATTTAATAAACTTTTAGTAGTCAGAGTTCTTTCAGTGCTTGTTTCATAATTTAGTGTTCAACAATGTGCAACTTATACGATCCGCTAAAAAAGTATTTTACATATTAACTGGAAATTCAGTAAATAAACGTATAATTAGATTAATATCTGAGTAGGTCCATTTAAACGTCCATTATATACCTATAGAAAATGAAACACTGATGACACATATGGCAGATAAGTGATAAATATGTCTAATATTGTGCTGGATGTTTTAGTGGTAGTGTACGACATTATTTACAAGAGCCATGTTACATATTATAAGACTTTTGATTTGCTTCACCAGTTAGCCAATTAAATTGCATACTTCAGTGTCCCTTTTGTAAATTCTGGTTAAAGTGGCTTTTTATTCACCAGCTTTATTTAGGAGCAGAGGAAGAAGGTGGAGGGAAAAAGAGTACCTATTCTACAGTATCATTTACAGCAGAGGTGTTTAAATTGAGAAATAGGATGCACATCCTTTCTAATAAATAAATAAATAAATTATATTGATATTTCACACTTGAATTGTTTCCTAAAAGTAAATGCCAATAATAATAATAATTATAATAATGATAATAATAATAATAATGATAATAATAATAATAATAAATGTTCATACTGTTGGCAGTTCAAAATGTTTGACATCTGTAAAAAGTAAATTTTAAGATCGGAAATATCGATATTTAGGTATAAATTGACCCGTCTCTACTGGGAATTCGCTCAGAGCTGTTTTCTCCTAACATTCCAGTGAGACTGACAATAGAAAACAAGCTAACAATACAAAAGAGAGTGCAGTAGTGGATGACAGATGAATGCACAAAGAAAAACTGATAAAGAGATCAAGGACACTGTTCAGGGTGTAGGCGAAGAGTTATTCGTCATGCTGCAGTACAGTGACCCGAAATAGACAACTAAAGCATTTGCAAATTGAGAAGTAAACCTAAAGGTCTCTAAAACCAGCAGCTGTATTAGAGGTCTGAACGGTTATCACCAGGTCTTAGACCAAAGTTCCTAGAAATTTAGTGAATTCCCACTGAAAGCCCAAGGCCCAGCTAATCCCTGTCCAGGAAACCAATCATATATGTCCATATGTTTGTAAAAAACTGCTACTCCAGTTATTTGTCTTCCTGAAGTCAAGTGGTAGAAGTATGTCCTCTTTAACGGTTTAATGCAGTAACTGCCTCTATTCTTGATTTTGAATCACCAGTGCCACTCCAACTTATCCTAAAGGTATTTGATGGGGCTCCAGCACTCATACAAAAATACAGCTTCACTGCTGCACAGCCCAAAGCTGGGGAGCTATCTACTCCTCTGTTCATCACCTGGCATAGGGCATGGCTCACGTGGGTCCTTAGGCTCATGCTCTAGAGCATACAATTTTCCACAAGCTGTGCGTGCACAATTGAACACGTGTGTAGAGTAATGAGTGTAATATCATAAAATCATATTCTTTTTCCTGTGTATTTATTTAATTTTTAAAAGACTGTATTATTCTAGTTTAAATTAAAATACTCTCGCATTGAAGATGAGATTCAGAACGTTAACCTCATAGTCATTTCAAAATCAGTGAAGTATAACTCGAGTATAACGCTAAAACTTTCCAGTTATAGGCTTCACTGTAGGTCTAGATCGATCACACATTCTTTTTCAAGATGAGCATGAGATTTCATGAGTTATCCCGTCCCCACTGGTACACTAGAGTTTCATTTAAATCATCATGCAGATGCTTAAGTCTAAATGTGATCTAATTGTTATGAGAGCACCATGGACCTCAGTGCTTTTCTCTCTGATTCACTCTGCAAGGCCCCACAGCCCTCTCTCTGCTAGCCAGCCAGATTTATGTCACTGAGAGAGAGAGAAAGGGAGGAAGTCTGCTTCTTCTTCTTTGGGGGGGGATTTCTTCTGCATGTTGTCTTACAAGCTGCTATGGCATGGTGTAGAAAAAGGCATTTTTTCGACCAATGTATTAATCCTTTTAGGCAATGTTCCCTATTCAGAAATGCAAATTGAATCAATCTGAGGCTGACTTTTAAGACTTTTCAAGTGGGATTTAATTAGAAGCCAGAGCCTGCAGTTTTTAATGAGAGAGGGGGTGGAGAGAGAACAGGGATGGGGAAGGGGGGTGGGCATGGTTTTGATCTGGGGTCCTGCTGGAGAGGCACACCACACAAACATAGACACACACACACACACACAAATGTTAGACTTTCTTGTATAACTGTGCTTGTGAAGTCACTGACCTAAATGTTAACATAACGTAATGTTAATCTAAATCCAAACCTAACCCTCACTTAACCCCAAAGCCTGAACCACACTGTTACCAGTTTTGGGGGTGAGGCAGTAAGCAGTACCTTAAATTGAAAGCGTTTTTATCTTAAGCAGTAATGTAACGCATTACAGATAAAATGCTAGCAATCACGTTAATATAAACTCTTCTCAGAGGCTGAGGTCTTATTCACTACACTATAACCACCAGGATCATTATCCTTCTACAGGACGCACCTTCTGATAAGTTTCAGTTTATAGATGGATGTCCTAAAATTCCTCTGTGGTTTTGATACAATCCAGAATTTATTGTTTCATCAAATGATGGCAGACTGTCCAGGTCCAATAGCAGAAAACAACCCTCAAACCATGATACTGCCACCACTGTGTTTCAAAGTCGTGATGAGGTTCTTCTGGAATCCAGAGTTTATTGTGGCCATACAAAGCATTTCTTATTACAGACAGATGATCTATTTTTTACTGATTCCTCCACATAATATTATGTCAGAAATCTTCTGCTGCTATCATTCTCCTATCATGCTGACTATTCTTTTTTAGTGCCTGATGGTGGACTCATGTACGCTGGCATTAGTTGTAAGAGAGGCCTGCAGGTACTTATGTGTTAGGGGAGTAGTTGGCCCTTTCTCTCTCTCTCTTTCTCTCTCTCTCTCTCTCTCTCTCTCTCTCTCTCTCTCTCTCTCTCTCTCTCTCGGCCCTTCTCTCTCTCATTAAAATATACTACTGCTTAACTCCATACAGAGCATCTGAAAGAAAGTGCATTAATCCTCAGTAAGCTGTAATATACATAAATACATAATTAATATACATAATAGTTTAATGAAGCAATACAGAAACAACTCTCTCTCTTGTTCTCTCTCTCTCTCTCTCTCTCTCTCTCTCTTTCTCTCTATCTTTCTGAGTGTCAAAGTAGGTTAGTGTGTGTGTGAGTGTCTGTGAGACAGCACTGTGTGTGATGGAGTGTGTGAGGTCCAGTCTATCACTGTTATTAATAACACTGCTGGACCCTGCAGCCTCGCTCCAATAAATAAACCCAGCATGCCCTCCAACAGCCGCCATATTCCTCCTGCCCCAAACTCCTCCATCTATCAGCCAGCCACTTCACCCTGCGCTTGATAAAGCTCCTGAAATATAGAGCCAGATTGAGAGAGAGAAAGAGAGAGACAGAGAAATAGAGTGAGAGATAGACAGGTAAAGAGAGTAAGATACTGTGAATTATAAAACGAGAGAGAGAGAGACAGAGTAAGAACAAGAAAGAGCAAGAGAGATTGAACAAGAAAGACGGTGGGAGGGAGTGAGAGATGGAGACAGGCAGAGAGGCTTAAAAAGACAAAGGCAGAGAGAGGTTCAGATGGACTACAAGCCTTCCCGTTGTGTGACCACCCTTTCTTTTCTTCCTTTCTTTTCTGTGTTTTAATAGCAAAGTTGCCACCCAGTTAGGGGGTTTTAAAAGAGAGGAGAGCATGTTGCGTGACTCGTCATAGGCTCAGTCTGCCTGTAAAATCCAAAGCCATCTGAACTGTACATGCAGGATATTCCAGTTCTTCAACGCCCAGCCAAACCTTCAATGCATAAAATGCTTAACAAAAAAATGCACAAAAGACATCAAAGGCAGTTCTATCATAGAGAAAATCATCTAGAAGACTCTGTATGACACAGTTGTACATAATTGTCATCAAAGTTCAGAAGGAGAACTGAGAGATAAAGTTCATCAGACCATTGACAGTACAGAGTTATCATCTATCGAGTAACCTATTTATGAAATTATTATAAAACTTTGGCAACTTTGACTGAAATTGTCCTTGCAGAGCGCATCTACTCAATTTAATTGACTGACTACTTAGTCATATTTGAACATGGCAATTTATTATTCACAATGTAATGGAGCTCCAGACCAGACATGCTGAGAATAGATTTCATATGGCTCGGTTAATCACAGCAGATGTTTGAAAGAAAGTGATTTTAAGAGTTTTTTTCAACGTGCACAATATACCCCACAACTATAAATGTCTCTCCCTCAAAAGATTTTCAAGATTCATCATGAACGATCAATACAACCATTTAACAGCATTTGAATAATGATCTGGCACTTTGTGTTATAAGAAAACTACTGCAGCCATTTTTCAGTCAAATGCAATTACTGAGGCCCCACACGACTGGGAGCATTAGTAGGATCATGAGAGAGATGACTACTTTTAGGAGAGAGACTCAAAGAATCTGTTGATCTAGAAAAGCCAGACAAATAGGCAGAAAGACAGGCAAATTAATAGACAATCAGAAAGACTGACAGATAAGCAAACAGTCCAATAAAAAGACAGGCAGAGAGGGAACGTTAGATGGAAAGACAGACAGACATTTCTGGGTAGAGCATGGTTTTCTAGCAACCGTGGTGAAGTTGGCAAAAATCCCACTCAGACTTTAATGAATTCAGGATGGACTTTAGAGTTATATAACCTCTATATGGATCATTCTACCAAATTGAATAAAAGTTAAAGTAGAAAATTCATTTTAATCTGTGGACTAAAATCGAATGACCATATTGCTTAATGATATGCTTCATTTAGGTGAAAAACATTCCTCTCCTAAAACTCCAGGAATTAGTCTCCTCACTTCCCAGACGTTTACAGACTGTTAAAAGACAAGAGAATGCAACAAATTGGTAGACATGGCCCTGCCCCAACATTTTTGAGATGCCAAGTTATATTTTATTTATTAATATTTTTTATTTTAATATTTTGTTGCTATCTTTTTTTTTTTACCTTTCACACACATCCAAAATAAATATCATTTGAAATTTACAGCACACTCTATATTTACATGTATGCCTTTCTGTGGTGCAGTTTCTCTTTAGGCCAATTTCTTTTCCAGATCCCTGTAAAGCTTGTTCAGTAGTTGCTATAAAACAGCTCAGTTGTGAGCAGAGGTTCGTCCTGGTGAGAGATTCTCCAGTTCTGCAGTTTATCACGGTGTGTCTTTAAAGTACAGATTGCTTATTACCTTTTATCTGATTAAAGTTTGGCGTCCAAAACATTTTAGTTCAAAATGGCCAAAAGAGATAAAATGATTAAATAAAAGTCTAGAACAAAGTGTCAAAATCCAGCTCTTAATAATTCATGTTAATGGTAATGAAATGAGAAATAGTGGATAAAATTGCTGTTTTTTGTTTCCTTCATGTCTCAGCACAACAGAAGCAGAAAGGAAAGTCTCTGCTAGCACAATAAAACTAATTATATATATATATATATATATATATATATATATATATATATATATATATATATATATATATATATATATATATATAAAATGGAAACTCATTGCCTTAGATGACAAAGCATTTTTTCTTAGATATGAAGGACATGGGAGTTCATGGCAAACACTGCAACATAACTGTAATGACTTTAGGAAGTTTTATTAAGTTTGTTTTATTTATTTTGAAGTTTATTGTCAGCTCAGATGTATTTGTTTATTTTTCTTGTTGCAAGCATTTTATGAGTTATATGTGTATTTTTATTACCTTGTAATTTGTTTGTCCAGTATGTTCATTCTGAATCATGAACAAACAAACAAAACAGCAAAAAACCCATGGTACATCACTGCTGATTAGCAGACAAACAAGATGTAAGGAATGAGAAAGATCAGGGTAGGACTGTACTGTTGGTATTACCGCTATGCAGTGGCACAGACACACACACGTATGCGGAGGAAGGGACAGGATAACGGAATTGATGACCCATGCTGACCCACACTGATGTGCATACTATGCAGATATTAGAGAATGCATATATGTGTCTGTCTGTGTGGGTGTGTGTGTTGGGCGGGGGTGTGTGTACGAGGGTGTACCCTCTCTAGTGAGCCTCCTTAACATCAAACAGCTGGAAGTAATAAAATATTTAGGATGCACTGGGAGTCTGTGAATATTAATACTCCCTTTTTCTTTTTCTCTCTTTCTCTCGTTCTCTCTTACACACTCACTCACTCACACTCTCTCTCTCTCTCTCTCTCTCTCTCTCTCTCTCTCTCTCTTTCTCTCTCTCTCTCTCTCTCTCTCTCTCTCTCTCTCTCTCTCTCTCTCTCTGGTTGCTTGACCTCACCTTTTCCTGTGCCCTTGTTCATGGAGAGGACATTACAGACTGCTAATAAGGGCCAAAACCCTGGCGGGCTTTTTTCACCCCAAGCAGGGGACGTGGTAAAGGCAGCTAGAGCAGACCTCAACTAGCCAGCGGTTCTGCTCCAAACCATGTCTTAGGACACGTCATGCTCCGACGACACCACACACGCTCGAACCCACACACACACACTAGAACGCGTCCCATCATTCCTGTCACCTGTGCAGGCAGCATGAGGGCAAATAGGAAGCTACTTGTGATTCAAAGGGAAGGCAGGAAGAAAAGGAGCAAGCGAGAGAGAGAGAGTGAGAGAGAGAGACAGCGTGGCAGAACGAGAGGAGCCATTCAGTTTGTGAAATAAACATAACACGGGGGAGAAAACAGGCTGATGATTTATTAATCCTCCCTACTGCCTTTGATAATTCATTCCAGGAGACAGGATCCAATCTGAGCTAAGCAAAAAGCACCCCCTAACCATCATCGAATAATAGGTAGAGCTGTCAGGTGCCAACTCGGATGCCTCCCTGGCTCGGCTAAAGAAAGGCGAGCTCCTCTCCAGCTTCAGCTGCGGCGAACCTGGCTAATTCATCATTTTGTTCAGACCTTTGAACAGCAGTTATTACAAGTGGAGCTCAGACAGCGTATCATTAAAGAGAGTGCAGATGTTTATCTTCAAAGGAATGTCTCCTTGTGAAGAAAAAAAAATCTGGCGACGAGGAGATGATATTAGTGAAGCCGTTAGATTTGTCATGCATCGATTAAAATGGGGAGTCAGGAAGGGTTTTTTTTTTTTTTTTTCATTATTTTTCACTTTTTTTCCAGAGGTAGAAGCGTGAACCCAAGTTTTTTTTTCCTTCTGCTTTTTATTCACACAGTAATGTTTTGTCACCATTAATAATGCCTAGCTGCACTGGAGAATTCAGTTACCCGCCTGATACGTGCCTAATGCTTTGAGCACGCTGATCTTCAGTGTGCATTAAATGTATGCAGCAAACGTATGAAGCTTATTTGATGATTAATTGCTCACAGAACTGATGCTGCTATCTGTATCCAATCAGCTATGCTGACTCGCCCTCTGAGAGCCAAAGCCACAGCGCTTATGTAAGTCTAAATGTGGGATTGAAAGACAGATTGACAAGGAGAGGTGGAGGGAGGGAGGGAGAGATGGAGGGCAAGGGAGGGATGGAGAGAGAAGGACAGGACGCAGTGAAAGGATTTACGAGCGGGTTGACGCTTCGCTCTGCTCCGACTCGTTGCGGTCCACGCCTCTGTAATCCACCATTCTCCTCCGGCTCCCGTGTGTCTGAGAGAGAGGCCCTGGCCTCCACTTCTCTCCTTTTCTCCTCCTCTCTTCTTTTTCTCCCCTCCTTGCTATCCCTCCCTCCCTCCCTCTTGCCTCCTCTATTCCCTCCTTCCCTGCTCCGCACCCACTCTGAAATCCTCTGTGCAATTAAATTTCTCGCAGGGCATCAGGAAACCAACCCAGTTACCCCAAAGTTCTTTTTGACATTGGCAAGGGAATTTTAAGACTAGGAACATCTTTAATTTTATTTTGCTTTGATATCAATGGCACATCCAGGAAAGGCCTAGTTTTTGATGAGCAAGACTGGGTCAAGACTCACCACTGCCTTAGCTTCAGCATCAGCCTCAGCAAAAACTGTTTAAGAAAAATGTTGCACAGGGAGCATTTGCATGAAATTGAATGGGTCAGTGCATAAATGTCCTGACATGCTGTGCAAATGACAAACAAACCTGAAACTTAGACTTGAAAACTTGATTTGAAGTATTCCCTACCAATTCTCCAACCATGGTAAAGGTTGAATGACACAAATGATTGTCCATGCCTTTTGAACCAGCACAACATTTAAAATAGCATGTTTCTATGATGGATATCACCACATGGGCTCTAAAATACTATAAAACACATTTCATCACTGCTTTTAAAAATGCAAAACTGTATTATGCACAGAAGAAGTCAAATGTCAAAAGCATCTAGAAATACTGTCAGCTTCTCTGGACTCAAGCTAATCAGAAATGGACAGATGCACAGTGAAATGTGTGTTGTGGTAAGATAATTCAGCCTTTTAGATTGTTTATGGATATAGTGGGCACTGTGTTTTCCAAGCCAAATAAATAAAGTACCATCCAGACTGTTACTAGCAAAAAGTTCAGAAGCCAGGATCTGTCTGATTCTCTCAGGCAATTACAGTGTTACTGGGTAACTTGCATATATGTGAAAGCAGCATTAAAGTTTAACATGTTTCAGAGCCACATATGCTGCCTTTTAGATGACGTCTTTTTCAGGAACTTTTATGCTTATTTCAGCATGACAATGCCAAGCCACTTTCTGTATGTGTGAGGACAGCATGCTGGGTAATCAGAAAGTATGGGTGCTAGAATGGCCTGCCTGCTCTCCAGAATGGTCTCCCATTAAAAACATGTGTCTTATTAAGCTCTGAATATGGCAAGGAAGGCAGTGTACACTTGCACAGCTAAAGACTTGCATAATAGGAAAACGTCAAAAAATCCACTTTCAACCCTGGACCTGTTTGTATCTTCAGTGCCAGAGAATTATTAAGTGTTGTTTGAAGGAAATATGATGTAACATTTTTGTCCCTAGATTTTTCAAAGATTTTGCTGGAAAGAAATTTGGAGTGTAGATTTTCAGGCAATCAAATTTTGTGGTTTTGTACCATTTTTAATTGAATACAGGTCAAGCTGAATTTGCTTTTCTGTTTTTAATAGCATTCAGCATTTCATTGTCCCGGCCTTTTTATACCTCTTGAAACTGCACATTTGTGCATGTGTTGCATGCAGATGTGTGTTTTGACCACATGTGTACACTCTTTGTGTTTGAAAACAATGAAGGGTAACATTTTACAATGGCAGTAAAGCTGTTAGATTACATAACGAATGCTTGTCATTACAACTGACAATCATAAATTCAGTAGATTTCCAAAAGCCATATTCAAATAATTATCATCTAGTAAAAAGGTTTCTTTTCTTTGGTGTCAAGTTAATAAGACACCTATGTGAGGTGATAATGATTTTGTGTGATATTATGTTGTGAAAACAACTTTGTGCTTTAATGAATGTCATGGTGTAATACTGATAATCCAATATAGCTTAAATCTTGTGCATGGTAAAAACATAATAAATGAGATAAGTAAGCAACACAAAACTGCTTTTATGTGAAGCTGCTTTGGGACAACATCTGTTGTAAAAAGTGCTATTCAAGTAACTGTTGACTGATGATAGATTGAAAGTTCTCAATTTTGTTTAACCAGTCCAACATGGCAAGCTATGGCATATTTTTACCATTATGTCACTCTGACATGCACTGAACTACAGACAGGTGGCTAATAACAAGCTACATTTATGTAAATATATACTTGAGTAAAAGACTACTTTTTATGTAATGCTACAACACCAAGTCAGAATATGTTGGGACAGTATGGAAATGTTTTTTACATTTACTTGTTATTAAAGGATTCAAGGAAGGCTATCTTGGATTGACAGTCACGCATTGGACACATGTATTGTGGTCAGACAAATCAGTATTCCAGATCTTTTTTGGATGAAATGGACGCTGTGCCTCCAAACCAAGTACTAAAAGGTCTTTCCAGACTGTTATCAGCAGCAAGTGTAAAAGCCAGGGTCTGTTGTGGTATGAGTTAGTGTATTGGTGCCTAGGCACTTTTCTGTCTTTTTCACTTACTGTGATACAGCATTAATGCAGAAAAGTACATTGAGATCTTAAAACAACATCCGTTTCAGGCATTCCATCCATTTTTCAACAAGACAATGCAAAACCACATACTGCTTACAAAGATATGGCTGTGGATAAAGAGGGTTTGGGTGCTGGACTGGCCTGGCTGCAGTCCTGAGCCCATTAGGGAATGTGTGGAGAATTTTGAAATGGTAAGATGTGACAATTACAACCCCCTACTAGTGCACATCTTAAGATGTAAGGAAGATCAAAACACCTGAAACACTTCATTGCTTGGTATCCTCTGTGCAAAAAGGACTTAAGTGTTATGCGAAGAAATGGGAACATTACTAAGTGGTGAATTTTTTCCCATCCCAATTTCTTTTTTTGGAATGTGTTGCAGGTCTCCACCAAAAACAAACTTGAGTGAATGTGCAGGAACAGCAGGAGGACAGCATCAACATTCTAAGTTGTCTGAGTTCTGAAAATTGACTGGAAGGTTATTTCAAAGCTGCAGAGCTTTGTTTGATTCATTTTAGGTACTAAAATCCAACCAGCTTTATGGCATTATTGCGAAGATGCAGGAAAGCTATTCGAATAATATTGGCTATATGTACATCAAAGGACAGATCATTAAAGTTTATTACAGATGTACCTGATCAAACTAAGAAGGTATTAGTGTTTAGATTAATTTAATTAATCAGCTTTTGAACTAGGAAGTGCCGTTTCATCCAAGGACGAAGTTACTCTGCACCCAGACCTTTATGTCTTTTAGTCCTCATTACTACACTGCAAAAGATGGTATTTTGACAATTAAAATTGTTGTATGATATATCTTATATGTCTTATGTTAAGATTGTTGTAAACTCATAGATTATTAGACTGTTTGATTTTATTGCTGATTTAAGTGATTTTAGAGATCTATATAGACAGATCATTTGTCTTCTTTCGAGGATATTTGTTAAAATAACCAGAATTAACTACCAGTATAATGGGATAATTTGGCTTGCTAAAATGAAAACAACTGGCGTTCATATAACATATTTATATTTTGATTATTTATTGACCTCCTAACTATATATAGCACTGAACATTTTGGAGCACTTTGTAACAGGGTGATTTTAGAAGGGAAAAAGATTTGGACTCATTAACCATTCAAATTAGACCACAGTTCACTACAACTGAAAGCAATTTGAAAGAAGCTGACTGTCCATATACAGTATCAAGGACACAAACCGGCAAGTGTATGCAAGGAAAAACAATGTATGACTTCTACAAGTATAAATGAAGCCAAAGATAAAATCACAAGACTGCATCTGTCTGCTATGTCAGTCATAAACATATAATGGCTGGTAAGGAAGGTCAGGGAAGGTGTAGGTGAGCAAGTACAGTATTAGGTCTATAAAGTCCCTGCAATAGAGGGCAAGTGTGGGACATGGCCATGTTTAATTCAGAAGCTGGCTACCTCCTCCATGGCCCTTCTATTCTCAGCCACTCTTACATTGAGAATCTGAGAGAGAGTCAAAGAAAGACCCACGGGACAAAAGATTTGTCACATGCAACTAAAGCATACCGAATAGTATAATACATCCATTAATGTGAATAACAGCTGTGATTCGATTTGACATGGACCAGACAGGTTTCTGTATAGGCAATCAATTTTCAGTCACTCTTGCACGAAAGAGTTGCACAGTACTGGTGAACGCCTGCCCTGGCACAATTCTGAGGAGAAGCTCCTGCATACTGGGATTTTTACCACTGCTGGTAGACCCATAAGATAGCCTTTTATTATTCAATATAGGGAAATTTGCTTCGTTACAGTAGAATATCAGCGGAACAGATACCGAACAAGAGATAGAAACAAGTGCAAGTTATACAGAATACAAAATAAGAAATACAGTGAGGTGCGAAAGTTTGGGCAGCCTTGTTAATTTTCCTGATTTACCTTTATAAATCATTGATTGTTAGGATAAAAATAAATTCTGTTAAATATATCATATAGGGGACAAACACAGTGATATTTGAGAAGTGAAATGAAGTTTATATGAATTACAGAAAGTGTGCAATAATTGTCTAAACAAAATAAGGCAGGTGCATAAATTTAGGCACCAAAAAAAAACCTTAACTCAATATTTAGTAGATCCTCCTTTCGCAGAAATAACAGCCTCTAAACGCTTCCTATAGCTTCTAATGAGAGTCAGGATTGTGGCTGAAGGTATTTTAGACCATTGTTCTTTACAAAACATCTCTTGTTCATTCAGGTTTGATGGTTTCCGAGCATGGACAGCTCTCTTTAAGTGACACCACAGATTTTCAATAATACTCAGGTCTGGGGACTGATATGGCCATTCCAGAACGTTGTACTTGTTCCTCTGCATGAATGCATCAGTAGATTTTGAGAAGTGTTTAGGGTCGTTGTCTTGTTGGAAGATCCAGCCCCCGCGCAGCTTCAGTTTTATCACTGATTCCTGGACATTGGTCTCCAGAATCTGCTGATATTGATTGGAATCCATGCGTCCCTCAACTTTAACAGCCCCACAGCATGATGGAACCACCACCAAATTTTACTGTAGGTAGCAGGTGTTTTTCTTGGAGTGCTGTGTTCTTTTTCCTTCATGCATAACGGCCCTTGTTATGCCCAAATAACTCTACTTTAGTTTCATCAGTCCACAACACCTTATTCCAAAATGAAGCTGGCTTGTCCAAATGTGCTTTAGTATGCCTCAAGCGGCTCTGTTTGTGATGTGGGTGGAGAAAAGGCTTCCTCTGCATCACTCTCCCATACAGCATCTCCTTGTGTAAAGTGCGCCGAATAGTTGAACGATGTACAGTGACTCCATCAGCAGCAAGATCATGTTGTAGGTCTTTGGTGCTCGTCTGTGGGTTGACTCTGACTGTTCTCAACATCCTTCACTTCTGTTTATTCGAGATTTTTCTTGGTCTGCCACCTCGAGCCTTGACTTGAACTGTGCCTGTGGTCTTCCATTTTCTCACAATGTTTTTCACAGTGGAGACTGAAAGCTGAAATCTCTGAGATAGCTTTCTGTATCCTTCCCCTAAACCATGACGGTGAACAATCTTTGTTTTCAGGTCATTTGAAAGTTGTTTTGAGACTCCCATGCTGCGACTCTTCAGAGAAGATGCAAAGAGGAGAAAAACTTACAATTGCCCCCCTTAAATACCCTTTCTCATAATTGGAGTCACCTGTGTATGGAGGTCAAGGGTCACTGAACTTACCAAACCAAATTTGAGTTCCAGTAATTAGTTCTAAAGGTTTTGAAATCAATAAAATGACAACAGTGCCCAAATTTATGCACCTGTCTACTTTTGTATAGACAATTATTGCACACTTTCTGTAAATCATATAAACTTCATTTCACTTCTCAAATATCACTGTGTTTCTCCCCTATATTATATATTTAACGGATTTTATCAATGCTTTATAAAGGTAAATCAGGAAAATTAACAAGGCTGCCCAAACTTTCACACCCCACTGTAACAGGAAATAAATAAATCTCTACTCTTACTCTTAAGAAACTATACAGATTTACATGTGTAATTGCACACACACACACACACACACATATGTATTGCACAGTTATTAAAATGTATTGCACAGATATTTTTAATATATGACTTCAAGGTATGACTGTATGCTTCTGTACACCTGCAGATTCTTTTACTTTCTTCATACTATGGCCTTTGGAAGACCTGAATGCAATCACTTCTTTTTGCCAATCTTTAATATCTACTTTGGGACCTGTTTCCACACATGGAACAAGACATTAACTGCACTGTTCCACCTCTTTTCAATCTATGAATCCTGTCCCACACTCTGCAGGTATTTTTAGCCCAGTCACCAACTACAACACCATCTACAGGAGCATAAAGCTACTACCACCCAAACACGCAAGGTGTGTCTGATGAGCTTGAAGAGAAGAGAAGAAAAACATGACAGAAAAGAAGAGACATTAAGAGATAAGGAAACATTAAAGAAGAGAAGAGAAGCAAAGAGACACAAAGATAGGAGAAAACATGAAAGAAGAGAAGAGACAGAGAGGAGAAAATCAACGAAAAAAAGGAGGAGAGAGGAGAGGAGAGAATAGAAGAGCAGAGAAGGAAAGGAGACACAGAGGAGAAACATGAAAGAAGATAGACACAGAGAGGAGAAAACATGAAACGAGAAGAGAGGAGAAGAGCAGGGGATTGTAGAGACTGTTTTGGAACTCAGACGCTTCACCGTCTCCGACGAGACGACACTTCAAAAGTACAGACCCCCTGCCAAGCCAGTCACAAGTTCCTCTCCGCTTCTTTAAAAGAGCAGGACAGCACTGACACCAGAGATGGATAGAGAGAGAGAGAAAGAAGGAGAGAGAGAAAGACGAAAGGGAAAAGAGCAGAGTGGTGACTTTGCCGACTTTGCGCTTCCTCCCATGTACAAACAGCATGGCGAAAGAGGAAGCTTGCTGGCTAGCCGTGTCGCCGCCATGGGGACCAACAACTTTTTAAAAGAGTTCAGCCACCACTTCCAAGCAGGTTGTGTCAGATAGGCAGGGTCCCAGTGAGAGAGAGAGAGTATCGCACATCACATGTTCAAACAGTTCGGCCCGACTGATCCAGCCCTGAAAGAGTTTCTCGTCTTCTCTGCCTCTTTGAGCTCTAGCCCCCAATCCCCACCCTCACCCCACCCCCCACCATGACTTGTGGATGTTTTTAATGAGCGTCTCCAGTGATCAGTGTGTCTGTCTCTCTCGCCCTTTTTCTCTCTCACTCTCTTACACAGACTCACTTACAGATTCTCAAAAAAAAAGAGAAGAACCCAGAGTGTTGCTGTAATGGCTTACACGTGTCCCTATTAAGAATCTGGCATGTGGACAAGCATTCTCTCACTCCTACCTCTCTCTCTCTTTCTCTCTCTTTTTCTCTCCCTTTCTCTCGCTGTATCTGCCTTTTACGGTGGTTTGTTGTTGAATTTCTGCATTGGTGAAGGAGCTTTGAGGGGGCATGTGTGTGCCAGTTTATGGCAGTATCGTGTCTTATGAACATGAGCGTTAAAGGAGAACCTGCAGTTAGAAGAAAACAAACACATTCTCATCTCTCATACATCAGTGACTGGGCTGTCGGCATAAATACAGATACGACGACTCCGATCCACTGCTTGTAAGAGTAAGAAACTGATGGATGGAGTGAGAGAGACAGACAGGTCAGAGGAGAGACAGAGAAGAGAAAAACCAGACTGAAAAGTGTTGCGAAAGACAGTAAGGTGAAAGAAGGAAAAAGGAGTGAAAGAAAGACACAGATAGACAAACAGGGAAAGAGACAGACAGAAGGGACAGCGTGGAAAATAGACAGAGAGATGTTTGAGAGAGTTGAGGGGGTTAGAGTGAGGGCATCAGGAAAATAACCCAGTCACCCCTAACTGCTAACTGCTTACACCTCCAAGACACATACATTACGTATACGTAGAGGCCCACTCGCACTCCCACTCCATCTGGTTGATGTAAGTTTGCAAATTGAGAGAGTGAAAGAGAGGTTCAGTTTCTCATTGCAAAATATGTAGCAACATGCCACTGACAGAGAAGCAGTGGGTAACTAGTCTCACAAGCCAGACTTCTATCGTCAGACAGTCTGGAGCATTTTCCTGCCTGGAACAGCTAAGAACAGTGTGCGTTAACAGGATGGGCTTTTTGATTAACATACAAAACCACCAGACACAGGCCAATGTTTTAGCATGGCATGTCGAGGCAGACTATAATCTGAAAACAGCTGCTGGTGAAGCAAACTCACAGGAAACAAATGTATCAGCAAAATCACTCAATTAAAGTAGGAGTACATGTTTAAAACCCAATACTCTTTTCACAAATTCAGTGAGTGTCTCTAGCTGTCCTTTTCATGTACACACAGGGAAAACTATCTGAAGCTGTAAATTAGTCATGGGGAGTTGATTCTTTGACTTCTTTGACAGCACGTCTGGGAGATGGGGTCGATAGAAACATTTTCTGTATATCCTAAACTGCAGATCTTCGTTCACTAAATGATTTAGCATACAATAAACAATTATTCAAAACAGTATGAGGAACAAAAAACCTAAATCAAACTTCATGGAAAAGAGGTTAAGGCAAAGACTTTTCTGTTCTTTTTTTTTCAATTACACTTTAAATGGTACTTCAGTTTCATTGTGGCACCGGCGGTCCGTTAAGGTAACTGCTGCATCATAATGAACTGAAAAAGTAAAGAAGCTGGCAAATGCAAACCTACCCCCAGCCTCTTATAAAGAGGAACACAATTACATGAAACCTTTTTTAAAGAAAAATAATTTGAGAATTGTTCATTTTTAAAGAATTCTGACTACATGGAGCTCCCAATCCTCTATATGTGGAATTAGCTGCACTTTCCTCGCATCACTATAAACTCTAGCTACTCAAAAGTGGATAAACTACATTTAGGAGAACACAGCGTGAAGAAATAGTATCAATAATGTCTATGTATCATATTGCAGAGATATCTACTGAAGTTAGCATGCTAACTGCCTGAAGAGGCAAAAGTCAGTCACTGTAGCATCTGGTCTGGCTGCAGCCCCCACATAAGATAGCCGGTAAAAAATTCCACACTATTGACCCCTTACCAGTACACAGCATATAAACAATACTAAATAAACAAACATATTTTATTATATCGTACTAATAAGTATAATTATTACTGTGACTATAAAAGTGGTTATCTTTATCGTTGTTGATGTCGTTATTGTTATTGCCAGTATTGTGCTTGATACAGTCATGCCAATAAAACTTGAGAGAGAGAGAGAGAGAGAGAGAGAGAAAGAGAGAGAGAGAAAGAGAGAGAGAACTGCAAACACCAGAGTCTACAGAAATCATGGCATGGGTGTAATTTTGTACTTTCACTCAGCCGTTACTCTGTGGGCCGCCACCTCTGTGTTTGTGTATAGTGTGTGAACAGACCGCGCCGGCTGGACCTGTGTCTGCCTGTGTGTGTGTGTGTGTGTGTGTGATAGAGAAAAAGAGAGAGAGAGAGTAAAAGTAAGCCCAGCGTGGCAGACTGAGGCCGCCCTGCGGTGTGGTAAAAAGCCCTGGCGTAAAATAATCCCAGGCCTATAAAACTTCCCACTGGTGCATGTGTAGAGCTAATGAGGAGAAACCCCCACCCTAACCCACACCACTCACTATGTCTCTCTTTCTCTCTGATGGGCAGATGGGTCGGGTAAGGCCAGAGGTGGGTGCGTCCTGACAGAGGGCAGGAAGAGGGGGTGGAGGGAGAAGGGCAGAAAGAGCGTGAGTGTGGGTGAGAGTGCGTGCGAAAGAGAAATGGGTGAGGGAGAGGGGGTTGGAGTGATGGAGACGGTCTGTCCTCCACCCTGTCTCACTGCCACATCACGTCATATGCAACTCTGAGAGAGAGAAAGAGAGAGAGAAAGAGGCCCTAATAACTAATTGTTAAACATATTCCAACAGGAATTACTTTAACCATCAGCAAAATGTCGTGAGAAGAGAAGAGAAGAGAAGAGAAGAGAAGAGAAGAGAAGAGAAGAGAAGCAATGGCACAGGTGAAGAGATGTACAGTTGTGAATAGTAAGGTGTGTAATTTTCAAGCACACACACACCCCTCCCCCTCGGTCTCACAACACTGTGAGACTTGGCAGTGTCGAAGCAGAGTGAGCCCGGGGGAGGCTGTGAGGACGCCAGCTGTGTGCCAACTGTGCCCAGAGCCTGCCCTCATGCCTCTTCTTAAGCGAACACACACACACTCACTCTCTCTGGTCTAGGATGAGTTGTACTCTGAGCAACCCCGGATGATAAATGTTCACGTCACATGCCACAGAGGTGGACATATGCATACATACATGCATGCGCACACACATGCAGAGGAGAAAAGGGTGCAACCTAACATCAGGTAAAATCTATATAAAGTAACAGGTTCAAGTAAACCTTACTTTTGTTCATAGTCTTGCATTCGCATACCAGTGTGAACTGAGTTGTATGTGGAAGTCACATTATTCAAGCCTTCAATATTTTAACTACCCTTCTTGGTGACTGCAATTTAGCACCATTCTAAAGCATTTAAAATCTCACAGAGAGATCTAGAGAGAGTACAGGACAAAGGGCAGTCTCTACATGGCAAAGTTAACTGTAACTGTAAGTCAGTTATACAAGTTACAGCTAAGCCTACAAAAATCTAGAATGCAAGTCCATATTCCCACTCATGTAATCTCACAGTGCAAATACAAAAGCTTTTATCCATGCACTGGTTCCTCAGAAAAGTACTACATGTCACATATATAAAATATGCTTTTAGTTTTAGTGCTGATATTTGCTGTTGTACTTTGTGAACAATAATAATTGTCACATGTATTTTTTCACTAGTCATACTGTATATTTCTTTGCACAGATTTTTTATGTTTAGATGGGAAAGCTTATGTGGTTCAAAATAATTGTGTCTGTATCAGTTTAGTGGACCTTTGGGCAACTGTTATAACTAGTCCTTCAGGCTGTTACAGTTAAGTCCACCTAGATGGTGAAGTTGTATTATTTGCACAATGTTGTAGCAACATTAAAACATCTGAATACATTCAGTAGATTATCATAGGACTTTTATATGAATCTGAATTCATATAAAAGGTTGTGTTTTACTTTATTCGGAGCGTCCAGGTTCATATCTGCTGATGTTACCCTGAGAGATCACTAAAAACGTGAAAGGTGTAATACAGACCATCTCAACATGCTTAACAAGCTTTTGTAGACATGCGGCTGACGCCATCCTGTACCAGGAGTTTAACTGGATTGTGGTTAAGGCTTTGGTCAAGATTTTGGGTTGAGGTTAAGCTTATGTTTAGGATTAGAACCATGATTAGGGTTGGGTTGAGGTTAAGGTTGCGGTTAAGATTAGGGCCAGGATTATGGTTTGGGTTGGGTTTTGTCTTAATTTACCATATCAACAGTACATCCGCTTAATGTAAGTATTGTATTAACCATACATATGAATGATTTTTTAGTGTTCAGATGCTTTACTACTGCTACTTCACTCATATGTTGTTAATGTGTTAACTATGCTAAAATACTATGCTAAAAATCAACTACTGAGTTCAAGTATTGTTATGATTTACTTGATTGATACTAATCAGACATTTGAAGCTCTGGTCAGCTATTAATCACAGATTTCCCCCCTTTTTTTCCAAAACTAATCAGACATTTCTTACTTCTCCCCACAAATCACTAAATGCTCCTCGTTTTTTTTTTTAATAGCTCATCACAGTAGGCACCAGTAATGGATATGTTTGGCTATGGACAATACAGTAGTCACTGGTTTCACTGGTAACAGAGATTGAGCTTTATGCTAATTTTCAGATCTGTTTCTTATTGTTACTCTCTAACAGTTATCGGTTGTTCTATTTAATATTGCATATAATTGTAAATTCCTATCCTTTTCAAATTGCTACTGTGCTTGTCTTGCTACCCCCCCCCCCTTTGCATCTTGGTTACCCTCAAGGTTTCTGCCTCTAGCTTTGAGGGAGATTTTCTTGACACTGTTTTTGTAAAGCTGCTTTGTTGTAAAAAGCACTATATAAATTAACTTGACTTGACATGACCTAACATTCTTTAGAATTTTAGGTTGCAGTTTCACAGTGAATCGTACTGTAAGTACTTTAATAAATTTATTTTACATAAACTTTGGCTTAGCCAATCAGATATTTGTGTCATAGTTACGTTTTAAACACCAAAATGCGTTAGATTGTTGCCTGCTGTCCCTTACACACACAATGCCACAATGATAAGAAACATATACAATGTCACAATGATAATAAACTTCACATAAGTAAAAACATTCTTAAGTTTACATTAATGTTACCTTTAAAACTAGTACTACGTGAGTTTTTTTTCTCAAATTCTCTCTGTAGCATGAAATGCTGACATTACGGGTCATAAACGCTATTTTACAAGAGTTCTGAGGTTCACTTGTGACAGCGAGGATGAGATTTTTACATTTCAGAAACGTCTTCTTCGTTTTTCATGCCCACAGATGTTCAAACCATAGATGGCGTGACTTGCATGCATGTGTGTGTGTGCGCTGTTGAGAGAGAATGACAGAGTGACATTCTCCTTTGTCTAGCTCAGTCCCTGTCCGCTATGTCATTTCTCTTAATATGCACCTTGGCGTCACACACCCCTCTGAGGGAGCTGACACTAATTGCAGTGTTCTCCTCTCCGCCTTGTCACCACGCTCACCGGCTGGCCTCTGCGTACACTCAAGTTGTCCACTGTTAGAATCACTGGTCCTGGATCAGCTCCTGCCATGCTGTATTTAGTCTCACAGAAAGCAGCGCTGTTCTGAGCACAGCCTTTATCCAATAATACACAGCACTTACCAACAGAGAACGACTGCTGAGCAGGACAAAATGAGTCATTCGCTCTACTTATGCACACCATTACAGGCCTGCATTCAGGTAGTTTCATGAATATACGCACACACACACACACACACACTGTACAGACAGATTTGTCTGAATTGGCCTGGGTGTTGCTCACTTATGAAGGAAAAAAAACTAAAAAAAAAAAATAAATAACCCATTACACATGAATACCTTATGCAACAGAAGATGGCACCCATCAGCGTTCGAACACAGCTCTGAGCTGGTGGTGGTAAAGGAGTGAAAACAAACAGAGATGCAGACGCTCTCCTTCGTTTACAGGCCCTCTGCTTGAGACACAGTCTGTGCGTCTCATCAGCCTTGCTTTATTTTTAATGTGCGCCATTGAGTGTGTGATGCTGGGGATGGATAAAACTCTAAATCTGCCCACTGGAGCACGTAATGGGCAGGGCAGAGGAACGTGTGAGTGCAGGCGACTGGAAGGAAGAGGCATCATCAGCATCATCAGGGCCTGCGGCTGCAGCTCCTGCTCTCTGCCACTACTCCTCTCCTCTCTTCTCCTCTCCTCTCCTTTTTTCTCCTCTACTCTCCTCTTGTCCACACATACTCTTTGGCTGACACATTGGAAATCTAGTCTAGCCTGTCTCTATCCCATTTCAAGCTGGACTGGTTTTTACTTTTGGAGCTTTCCTACTATAATTTAAGTGATTACTGCTGAGATCCGTGATGATCTGTTTTGATCCAGAATCTAAAGCACCCATGGTTTTTATCCTGTGTGTTTTGTCAAACATTGTTTAAAGTTGTGCCACAAACTCTAAAAATTAAAAAAACCCTATTAATTGTGTTCTTTACACAGTGCCACAGAAGAACCTCTTGGTTCCCGGAAGAACCATTTACTACATGGTACCTTAGAGAAAATTTCTTTGAAAATGTGAGGTGGGGTGGAAGTGAGGTGGAAGTGTAAAGATTCTATCTAAGGTCATAATCTAAAGATTCTGCAAAGAACCCTTAAATGTTCAGTTCTTTAAGAACTGAAAAGACTTTCACTTCTCACAGTGGAAAGGTGGACAGAAACACCTATGGTTGTTTTTCAGGTCTGAAGGAACGAGTAAACCTTGCTGTTCTTCTCTTTCTAAAATGAGGACTGTAAGTATTTATTATTTCTCTGATGCTTTCTGCTGAGTGTATTGTTTTACTTCTAATCTACTCAGAGCCAGAGTGAATAACAAGGGTGGTCTATGACATTTGTCTTTACTACACAAGTTATGTATTGATTTTACATGATTTAAAACTCTACTGTAATGAAATATAATGCAATTCTGTCTTGTCCTAATTATTTTAGTGTAGTATGTTATTGTGGTCATAACAAAAATGTCAAAAGCGAAGTTCTATATAACAATACATAAAAATGCAAGGATTGTACATGTAGCAAAATTTCATTCTCAGTTGTTTTAGTTAATTTTACTGGTAAATTCATCCTAAAACGTTCACAAAATCCCTTTTTTCAGAGCATACATACTTCATTTACAAAGCAGTAAAGACTTTCATTTAAAGAACAAAAAGATTTGTATCATTAAAGAATATTTACATAATGGTTCTATGCTAATTTAGGGCTAATTAAATCCAGACCAATTTAGCCTCAACAGCACTCTTCTAGCCTGTATGGCACATTAGTCTGTACCAAAGCCACTGTTTAAACCTAGCACCCTTGAAGACTCTTGCCCTATAATTCAGTATGTTCCTGATGTCTCCAAACTGCAGACTTGTAAAACGATTTCAGGGTGTAGTGTACTATTTGGGAGAGGTCAAAGGGTACCTCAGTAACATAATATCAAAGTGATAATAGGGGATGGAAATCACTTTCAAATAATTTCAGATGCTTACTTAAAAAACCCTTCATATCATACTCAAAATGATCAAAGAAGAAGACTGACCACTGTGATTGATATTATAAGAAGACTGTGCATATTTCTCAATACTTCTAGAGAAGAGCCTCAGGGGAATACCAATAGCTGTGCTTTGTGACTAATGCAGTTGTTAGAAGCACTGGCTAGACCACAGAGCGACGTGGCTATGGAGTTGTAATCAGGACTAAATAAAAGCTCGGCCCTCCCTTAAACCCAGCTGCAGGCCCAGAGTGTGCTTGGCTCTCCGTTATTAGCTCAGAACATTACCACAGCGTCCTATTAAAGGCACTGAAGGCTACGGGTGGGAATACTAGCGAGGTTTGAGTGAGAATCAACTCCATATGCTTCCTGCCCTTGTCTGGGTGGCCAGTGAACTTATGTTGTGCAGAGGGAGTATGTGTTGGTGAGAGGTGAGACCTATGTGTGTAAGACAGGTGTATGCCGAGGTGACGCAGACCCAGAATCTTTTCTCACTTTTCCAATGGTCTTACGCACATAATATATCTCCCCCCACACGGAGTCTTGTCTCCTCCCCACCCCCCACAACATGCTCTCCAGATGCTCTATATGTACCTATGAGTCAGCCTTTACCAAAGTATTGTGCATAGATTGTGGTGCAAAAGTCTTTTCATTTATTTAATTGCCATTAACTACAACTTCCACACAGCATATATTTAACAGACCATTACACATAAGTCTTAATTGTGTTGTCTACAAGTTACATTTATTACAGCATTCAGTACATATATACTGTATATCATATTTTTCATTTAATGTTCCCATGTGCCCAAGCCTCTATCTTCACAGCTTATAATCCTAGGTACAGATTTAGACTCATTAACCCATGAAACCTTATTCCACATTTTAGATCACCTGTTTCAGTGTTCTAGTGTCTTCTTTTTGTCCATTTCCTTTTCTAGTAACAGCTTCTTAACTGCTACACATCCTTTAGACCCCTAGTGTTGATTGTCTTCTCACAGTGGAAAGGTGGACAGAAACACCTATGGTTGTTTTTCAGGTCTGAAAGAACGAGTAAACCTTGCTGTCCTTCTCTTTCTAAAATGAGGACTGTAAATATTTATTTCTCTGATGCTTTCTGCTAAGTGTATTGTTTTACTTATAATCTATTCAGAGCCAGAGTGAATAACAAGGGTGGTCTATGACATTTGTCCTTACTACACAAGTTATGTATTGATTTTACATGATTTAAAACTCTACTGTAATGAAATATAATGCAATTCTGTCTTGTCCTAATTATTTTAGTGTAATATGTTATTGTGGTCATAACAAAAATGTCAAAAGCAAAGTTCTATATAACAAGACATAAAAATGCAAGGATTGTACATGTCATTCTCAGTTGTTTTAGTTTATTTTACTGGTAAATTCATCCTAAATGTTCGCAAAATGTAAAGAGCAGCTACAGCTACAGTCAGTCCCTTTTTTTCAGAGCATATATACTTCATTTACAAAGCAGTAAACTTCATTTACAGTGAGACAAGTACAAAATTGACCTGACTTCTCAGGTGCCTACATGTGAATAAGATGAATGTTTTCTATTGTCTTTAACACCCTCACATTATACTGAATCCTGATGTCCTTATGTCCTAGAAGAAACTTTCCTAAGCTCTATGTGGTGCTTGCTTTTGAACAGCATTAAATCTTTGTGGCTTATTGTCGGAGCTCATGGCTGCCTTCCCACATGCAAAATCTTGCCAATTAACCAGCCTGATAAGACAAATGGATGCTTAAAATGGGCAGTGGGTGTTTGCACAAAGGATCAAAGTTGGCTTCATCAGGATTTCACCTTTACTGCTCATTGCCACACTTTTCTGAGGATGTGCACAGTGTATGCGTGCGAGAGGGAGTCGGGGGACGGTTAATTTCTTAAACACCTCATCTTCCTCCTCTTTACAGACTCCAGACATGGAGCATATTGAGCTGATTAACAGCTTTAAGTACAATGGATGTTTCCTGGTTGTACTCTCTCTCTCTCTCTGCCTCTCTCTCTCCCATTGGTTTGTGCCAAATGAGCCTCAACTGGAATGTGCAAGAAGAGGGGAGCTGTTATGTGTTAGCTTTTTTAAAAGGGACCTTGTTGTCTTACGTAACCAATATCAACAGTGAGACCACAAAACTCTCTGTTTCAATGCCTGCCATCAGTGTCAGAACAAAACCTCAATTCCAAAGCAGTTCATTTTTCAGGAGAAGGAAAACATAGATTTTAATGTAAATTAATCTAACAATATTTAACTGCTTCGATTGGTCCATTTGCAATAGAAAAGGCAGCCAATATTTCCAAAATTATTTCCAAAAAACACGCAATTCCAAAAAACAACGACATTACATATAATACACATAAGCTAAAAATGTGTCCAGGACTTTCCTGAACAGAACACAGTTTAGGAATTCTCTATTAAACCCATGCTATGTGTATTTATTACTGCGTGAGGCTGGCAGGGCATTCTAAATGGAAAATGAATGACAAAGTAAAGGACCCCCCTCCTCTTCTTTCCCCACTACTCTGTCTGGAGATCCACCCATGGCCAGACAGAAGTGGCGGAAGGAGACGGCTCTGTCTAGCTCAAAGCAGTGGCGGCGGTGCTGCAGCGAAAGGTTAAAGAGCCCATCTTTCATCTCCACTGCATCATCCTCACATCTGCATAATTCATGGGCCTGTTACTGTAATCAAAAATTCTTATTTATTTGGGGAGAGGCTGAGGAGAAGATGGCTCTCCCCAGACTAGCACTCTCTGGTGGCTGACTTTCATTTCACAGCACCGCAATACAGCAGCGTCTGTGGACGAGGAGAGTTGGAGGCTTAATCACACACATGCACGCACACACACACACACACACAAACTTGCCACTTGCAAAACCTTCAAACACACTTATTTTCCATTTCCAACATTCCAGTCTCCCAAGAATGTTGTCTGTCTCACACAGACTCATCCAACAGTCACTCTACATAGAACGGGTCAGTTCTGGGCTGGGACGTCCCGTCTTTAGGGGTCACGCCAGTCCCTTTGTGGGTGAACTGGCTCTGTTAGCAGCTGTGTGGGCGTCGCGGCAACAGCCCAGCCTCCCATGAGTCTCAGCAGGGTACTCACACCTCCAGGCAGAGTCTGTCAGAGCTGTGCGTGTGGTTACCAGAGAAAGAGAGAAAGAGTGAGAGAGAGACAGAGAGAGAGGCATGCATTAGAGCCACAAAACAAATGGGGAAATTCGGATGAATTGGCTCAATGCATCTAGAATCATAACACGTTAATACACATGTAATTGGACATAATACATAACGTAAAAACAGTACAGGATATAATACCAGCAAAGAAGCATAGGAGCAGTGATACGTCACATGAAGGACCAACAGGGGAGATCATTACGGGACTAATGAAGATAATGAACTTAGAAGTACAGTTTAACAGAATGTGATGGGGGATCAGAGTGAAAAAGAGAAAGATGAGCAAGATCAATAAGTCAGATACTGCTATTCATAATCATTCCTCTGTACCTGCAGGACCAAGAGCCAGCCCTGCCACTCCCTCCATTCTTTCTTCTATATATATATACATACACACACACACACACACACACACATTAAATAGTGCAGTGCACATGCACACACATGCACACAGGCTGTCTTGTTGTGTTTATTTCTCTCGCCACTCTCTCTAATCTTAAGAGGCGCTGCCATTTGCATGCAAATCAACCATTACATAGCAGCATGGAGACACTGTGGCGCTCTATAATCAAGGGCACGGCAAGTAAAAAGGACAAAAAAATTGAAGAAAGAAAGAAAGAAAGAAAGAAAGAATCTAATGGTGAAGAAAGAATCTTTTACTAGGCAATACGCTTATTTATGCAGCATTCACTCCTTCACTTAATCAAAAACTATTCACACACTCACTCACTTTTATTCATACACTGAATAACATGAGCAAACCTGTCTGAAGAACCAGACACAATAAGTTGTACCCACCAGGGATGTAAAAATTGCACCAAGACATCTTAAAATTGCAAAGTAATGCTGCAACAATGTGCATTGTTTAGATAAGACAATGCATCATGGAGAATGGACATTGAATTCATTTTGCCATCTAATGCCCTTGCATCGTTTGAAAACCATATGTCTGCAAATGATCTCAATTACCAACTTTCTCCAGCACCCATCCCACCTCTCAGCTCGAGTAATCGAGTGATAATTCAAAAGAATACAGAATTGTGAAAGTATTATTAATCAAACTAAATTACAGGCCAATGCCCACTGGCCAGACAAATGGTTGGTTGGCATGCCATTTCTGTGTTTGATTGTTGGGAAAATCTAGAATGTTCTCTCCCCCTTCATTCTGGTTTGAAGCCCTACTTACTTTTGAGTACCTAATAGTGGTAAAACTGATCAATAAATGAATTATCATTAATGATGTACATATGTCAGTGTCTTTCAAATGCATGGAGCTGCTGCTTTTTCACTGCTTAAACAGACAGTTTTAACGTTAACTAAACATTTAGGTACTTAAAAAGAGATTCACACTACATTTTGCTTTACATTTAACTGAAGTGGTGATCTAATGGTGTTCGCCAAATGTTATGAGTGCACTATAAGACACCGAAGTACTCGCATAGCAAGTCCCATATATGTTTTATACATAGAACATGTGAGAAGTCAGCTTTGTGACTAAATTAACTAACTATATATGATTTTGGACACAATGATATAGTTTTTAGGCTCCACAATGCTTAATAGTATTCCATTCACTGTATTTTTGCATCAGGTCAGTTAAACTCACAACATAACAGGAGTGCTAAATATGTGGGAGGCAAAGTTGGTTATTTTATTCCATATTCAATTAGGAAGTTGGGAAAATAGGAAGCCAACCTCAGGCTCGTTTAAACATGAGTCTTTCGAACATCAATGCTGTCCCATAGACAAGATTCTTTGGAAAGAGTATGAAAAGTGCCAACATCCCATTATCAGCCTGAACTGGTAGATTTCTCCATCTAGTCTATCATATTGCTGCTGCTCTGCTGCCCTTTGTAACTATTGGGCGGTGGAGTACAGGCCATTCTGAATTTTTACTGCCCTCTTTTGAAAATGTAGTATTTATATTGAAGGAGAAGAGAACCGTGTTTGATGTTCATGGTCATTTCCATACACTGAACTATCCTGTCAAAGCACAGTTTATCATTCGGCATATTTGAAGAACAACATGTGAGCAATAAAGTTTTCCTCTGGGTGGGACTTAAACATTGTAGAGCAGAATAAACATTCTTGAGCAGTGTTACTGAGAGTGCATATTAGGGGGCAAGCTGCTAAAGGTTCTCAGCAGCCTCACACAGGTATGGGAGGCCTACCAAATGTTTGAGTTCATTCGTGTTTGTTGGTGGGAACTTAGGTAATCAACATACACACAGGTTAGATCTTGATACTTGTACACAAAGGCCTTTGAAGTAGTATGCATGCCCGAGCTCCTTAACAGCATACAAACATGTGCTAGAAAAAATGTGTATGGAGGCTCCCAGCAAGTCCTGAGTCTGGGGGCCAAAGCGGTGGAGCCACTCTCGCTCTGAACGAATGGAGATGCTAAAGTCAATGCGCAGCAGCACTTATCAGCTGCACATTTATCATGCTGCTTGTTTCCTTTCTGCCTCCTCTCTGATTCCTGTTCGTTTGAAGTTGCAGCTTCGCTCTACATGCTCTACATCTCTCTCTCTCTGTCTGTCTCTCTCTCTCTATCTCTCTCTCCTTCTCTCTCTCTCTCTTTCTCGTGATGACTTGTTTGAAGTTACAGAGGAGCCGGGTAGGTTATTTTCACTCTGCGCTGAAGAACATGGAGGGAGCTCTCTGTAAGGCTGTTGATTGTGAGCCGTTTGAAGTCCTAAACGCGCCACGCTAAGATTCGCTCTCTGCCGCCGTCGCCGAAGCCTTTTGAAGCTGTGCTTGAGCGACACACACATTTTATACGTTACTCTTCTCCAAAACGAGCAATTATTTTTCTCCCCCTTCTTTTAGTATGGCTGAGAATGTGCTGAGCCCTCTGACGAAGGAGAAGCAAACTGCACCCACACACATCATCTCACGAGAAGGGTGTGTGTGTGATGAGAGCTTCTGCACTTCACGCAGCAACTCATGCACTCTCACCCATGACTTCATACATTATATGAAAAACAAAAGAACAGTCGTGCACTGTATGGTTTTTGGTGCTTTTTGGTGCTTACTTGTTTAAATAAAACCTTTTAATTGTATTTACATACCAAATAATTAATATAATCCAATATATAAACACAGATGAACCTTCAGAATGTAGTATTCGTTCCCTATTCTAAATAGAGACTAAGCTAAAAACAGCAATTTTGAATCCAGTGTTTTGTGATGTCACAAAAACAACATATTTACTCCAAAACTGAAGTTACTGTGTTTCAGCCGGGACTTCTTTTGAAAAGAGCCACAAAAACCAACCAGAAAAGACATTTACATATATCAGTCTGCAGCCATTACGCTGTCTGGTCTCGTGGTGTACAGCTGCACGAAAACCCTACCCCTGTGTATCTATGGACATTTCTGGCCTTTGAGGCTTCCTGTACCAACTGTCTGTGTGATGCACAATAGCTTAAGAGTAAGACCTTCCCTGCAGTAAGGACTCTATTTTAATGGTCCAGGGAATCCCCTCGCAGGCTGTGGGAGCTCTGGATTGCGTGTTATTTTATGCATTGCTTGTTGTGTATTTTGTTACTTGTGTAAAGTGTTTGATAGTAAAGCATTTTTGAGCATGGGAAATAAAAGGGGTTATGAAGATGATGAAGTGTATATTAGAAGAAAAACAAACAAAGAAATGTACGATTTGGGGTCATTTAAGAAAACCTTTATTTAGTATATACCCCTTACAGTATCTGAGGGCTCATTTTTTATTTTAATAAGCTTCTTCATACTCACACGATTTAAATTCATGCCTCTTTAAAGAACTATCCAATGAAAGGTTCTTTGGAAACGCAAGAATGTTTCTTCTGTGGCATTGCTCCAAAGAATCTTTTTAGGCATCTTTATTTTTTAATAGTGAGAACGGCCATGCACACAAGTACCGTCACATCTGGCTGATCATGATAGAATTAGTAATATCTTAGATATTTTCTTGGTCTTTATGGGTTTCATTACTCATTTGTTAGATTTGCCAGAATTTTAAAAGTGTATGCATGCCGAAAGAGAAATGAGAGAGATTAAAATAGAATCTAGTTGTTTAAGCAGTCCCATTTTGCCATAAGTGCACATAAGGTTCACATTTCTCATTAAGTCATCAAATCGTGTTCTGTATCACAGTGTATGCTGAGAAACCATAAGACTATGGCAATGGCTAAATGTCTTTTCTTTTATTCATGTTGGTGAGCATACCATGTGGTGCGCTACAGTTATTGTTTATTACAAAAATTACCACATGCTTTAAAACATCAACCCTATCTCCTAGACAAAGCTACAACAGTGAAATCAGTGCTCCTGTTTTAGAAAGGGGAGTTTGCTTCAAATGCAGGGCAGTCTGTTCCCACACTGCATAGCTCCAACAAAGGCAGCATTCATTTTCTTCTTTCACACATTTTACATGCACCCAGTTAGATTGACTCCAGATCAGTTCCAGAGTAAAACTGTACCAAATCCATATGTGAATGAAGAATTCATGACTGTGACTCATTAAAGTTATTGGGAAATCTATCCAGTCAAAGTAGCTGACTTTAGCATCCAAGGAACAGAATTTGACATGAGTAGATGCCAATTTCTCTTTTTTGTCATGGAAATGATTTTATTCTACACACCCTATTTTTGGACCAATTAAAAATGACATACATACATACATAATGACATTTTTTAACATGTATGGCATGTCAAAGTAATATGTCAATGTAAATGACAATTTAATAGTAAAAATGGGAAAAAATCAGGAAAATTTTTGGATAGCGATAATATTGGAGTCTTTAGTATCGATGCAGAGGTATGTATTGGATTTTAAGAATGACCTGTGCTGCAATTAAGACAGCATCTTTTCGTGGGAGACCTTATTCTGCATGCTTGCTTGACCCCCATGCCTGTAGTCCAGATCTGTGTCCTACTGAATATGTATGGCACATCACAAAGAGGAGAATCAGACAAAGATGATCCCAGCAGTCTTGTATCAAGCAAGAATGGGCAAAAGTTCCTCTCACAAAATGACAACAAATAGTATCCTCAGATCTCAACCATGTAATTAAAAGGTAAGGTGATGTAACACAGTTGTAATCATGCCTCTGTTACAGCTCTTTTGTGGAGTAATCTAATGCTAGCTGCGATGGGAGCAAATGTTTTTGTTCTACTTCTTTTTTAAATTTTACATGTAGCAGTAATTTGTCCTTTGTTTTAGAGATAGAAATGTGTATAACAGAAGCCACTTGTTAGTAAAAGACAGAAACATGCCATTTCAGGTATGGAGCAGGCTAAAGGAAAACACTGTTACAATGACTCTGTGCATTCAATGTCTTTAATGAATAACATGTTTCTAAACTGTTTCTTAATGGGCTCTTCATTTAGATTCTAAAGATATCAACGAGGAATCAGCATGGTTATCAAAGTCTGAAGGGGATCAGCGAGGTTATTTAGGGGCTTCTGGACTCCTGGAAGCCCTTGTTTCTTGGAACTTTTGGCTCATTTAAATATTTCTTATATGAACATTGTTTTGTAAGCACAACAAATGACTACAGGCCAATGGGTTCAGGCTAGGTTGTGATGATAGCATAGATTGGGTGCACTTTTCCCTCAGCGAGGATGACAGACGGCAGAGCTACATGGAGAGTGGAGAGTAGTGCAAGAAACAGTTCCATGGTTGTTGATTTGGAGGAACAGAGAGCAAGGCTTCAATTACCTCTGAGAGTGATGTGAAATACACTGAAATGGTTGAGAGAAGGAGGGGTCGCCAGGGTGTGAGAAAGAGAAAGGGGAAGAGAGGAAGAGAGAAAGAGAAAGAGAGAGGGGGGAAAGAACACATGAGTATGTGTTCATGGAGGAGATTCTGAGTTTTAGAGATTGCCTGTCTACTCTTTGTGAGCTGTAATCATAAGTTACAACACACTGACTCTCCCTCACAACCCCCCACCCCCCCAACACACACACACTCATCCCTCTCAAATAGAGCACGGAATGACAGACTGCAGGTTTCAGCCTCTGCTCTGGAGAAAATGTCCTGCCCTTTGGCTGATAGAACACCCTATGTTATACTCAGGCAATGAGCAATCTCACATTGACTGGCCACTTACGGTTCTTGCTATATGGGAATAACTGGACATAACTGACCTATACATGCTAGTTACAAGACATATCTAGCTGCAGCCCTGCACACTAAAGCCCAGACTGGGCAAAGCCAGACCTTGGGCAGAAGTTCCTAGCAGAGCTGATGTTGGCCACTTATATCTAACTTATATCACTTATATCTCTTGAGTTAGACTTGCAAGTAAAAGAGTTAAAGTTATGGTTATGGTTACTAAATTCTCAGGCACATTAATCACTGTAAATAGCTCTATCAGAATAAGACATTTGGGGACCTTTAGAGTGAGCTACACTGACCTTTTAACTCTATAGGCAAAAGAATAGCAGTAACCTTCAGAGCTAGAAAAGATTTATTTGTTAAATGTTGGAATCCCCCGTATGGGATAAGAAGAATGGGAACTTACTTTACACAGTGTGTCAGAAGTATATATCAGTTGTGTCAGTGGAGTAACATAGTGCTTGTGGACAACTATTTACACCCCTATTCCATACACATTGCCATGGTGCCACCAATTACCCAGAGAAAATGTCCCTCAATTATATTGTCATAATAGTTAATAAAGAAAGAAAAACGTGAATGAAATGATCCACAGTCTATGATTATGGACTGCTACAAAACAGAAGATGGAAAAGAGAGAGAAGTATTTATATGCTGTCTTCTACTGCATCCCTAACTGCCATCATGGCCAATATTTTTTATGTGAAAATCAATGTCCTTACAGATATAAGTGTGCCCTCTCTCTCTGTCTCTCTCTCTCTCTCTCTCTCTCTCTCTCTCTCTCTCTCTCTAATATACACACGCACATGTCGTGGCAAGTGTTGGTCTGAGCCTGGCCGCAGTAAGAACAGCACTCATTTTTTATAACCCCTCCTTTATGGTTTATTTAAAAAGTTACAGTCCTTTTATAGCTCATTAAAAGTGAAATAAAAGCCTGCATACTGCCCTCGTGCCGAACGAAGATGGGGTGCCGACAGTGGATGTTGGCCAGGCCAGTCATGACAGTAGGACATGCTGGGTGAAGGGTTATGACCTTATATGCACACACATACACACACACTCATTCATATTTGCACATTGAACTGAAATCCTACCATTAAAGTGAAAAATTACGCTCCAGTTTTCCTGATTCCTGAAGTACTCACTTCTGATTGGACAATTATTATTGATTGATGGACTATTATAATTATAATAAACAATCTCGGGCATCAGGCAGAGCACTCATAACAATTGGATGTAATATTTTTTGCAAGTTTTTATAGACATCACAACATCTACTTCTAACACCACAACTCTTCAGTTTCTCTAAAACTACACATTTCACATCAAACCACTCTGAATAACTATCTTATCATCTGAACCGCTTAATTAATCACAAATTAAAATAGTAGAATGGTAGAAGTTCTTTGACTAGAAGCAGCTTATTTTATTTTATAATGTTCTCTGATGTCTACATAGAAGGTGACTTGGGTCAGGGTAAAAATTTCCCAGATGTAGTTGCACAACTTTGTGTTTTGGTCCTACAATATAAGCCGTTTTCTTTTTGCTCACAAATTATTTAATGTCTCAGACACCAAAGTAAAACCCCTGTGTAAACAAGGATTATACATAAAGCTTCTTGAGTCTGCTCTGGTGTAAGAAAGCTAGGTCATCAGACCATGCAAATGCTAGTTACCTGTGGCTATTAGCAACTGTTACCTATACTAGCTACTTGCTTTCAATATTGACGACAGCAGTAAGTCAAACTTGTTACTTATTAGGAAGTTTTCAGTTTAAGAGGATCTGCTTCAACCCTCAAAAAGTGGATAACATCACATCATGGCTGCTACTTACATGTTGCTGCAGTGGCTGTGATGCTAATAAAGGTGGAACTGCTAGATATTTGGGAAATCTAACAACTTTCAATAAAGGTTGTCTGGGGTCTTGGTAAAGATGTTGGCACTGAAAGTGACTTCCTATTCACCAGTTTGGAACAAAAGAAGTTGTTGAATTCATCCTGGAGAAGCCAACTTTAGTCACATTTAAAGAACACCCCTGTATGTTGCTCTCTTTGTTTCTTGGGAAGGGTATGGATGTGCAGATATCTACCAGCCTGGAATATTTCCTTTACTCTGTTGTCATATATAAATTTGTTGGTGGTGTAAACAGTCTAGAGGTCTCTTTTGCAAATCCGAGATTTGTGTTTTTTAAAAACGTTTGGTAAGCTGTTTTCAACCGTGTTTGAGGTTCCTGGTATGTGCCAAACTCTGTATTCAACTATACCAATGTGAATCTAGTTCTTATGTTCAGCTCAGTGCATGGCAGGGTATTAGTGCAGCTCTAATGAGCACACTTCTAATGGCCACACATTCACTGGCTACTGATTTTGGAAAATCAACTGGCGCTGCTATACTTCATTCTGCATTTAAACATTGCAAATTTATATGAATACTGAATACAGAATCTAATTTATTGTTTTCTAAAGAGTGTCATGAGCAAAAAAGTAGTGGCATTAATAAAGAGAGATAGATTTCTAGAACCAGATAGTTGGATGCTGAATTGGGTCATGATTGCATGCATGAGAGTTATGTATAAGAGCACATCTTCTACAATTATTAGCATTCTTTAGTGCTAAATATAGCATATGTGTATAAAGTGCTCCTGCCAGAGTGAGCTATGGTTTTATGCGTGTGTGTGTGTGTGTATAAGGGGCTCTGTTGAGCAGAAGGTTGCAGGGAGCGAGAGCATGGCACCTCACAGTCTTATTAGCGTTAATGAGGGAGTTCGACTCGGCCAATTTCCAGCAGTAATCTGATATTAGCTTCAGTCACTGAGGCCGAGAGGACACCATCCCTTTCTGCACACACACTTTTACTAACACATGCACACAGGCATACATGACCTCTACTAACATACTCCCACACACGCTGACACTACAGCTCTCCAAAACCTCTAATAGAAGCTAAATAATGTCACTTTAACCGTATACAGGGGGTAAACGGTGGGTTTCCATTCTGTTCATTAAATGTTTTAGCTGGAGCAAGTAGAGCTTCTTTCTTCTTTCTCATTTCTGGCTGTTGGAGTGTTAAATAGTGTCTGGTTCTAGTTTTCACTCTCATTGGTTAGCATCTAATTAAGAAAGGGGAAACAGAGCTAGCTAGTTTTGTGTTGATTCTGAGGAACTGTATGCGTATGTGTGTGTGTTGATGGAGGGAGCCCTCTCTCTGTGACTGTGCCCAGAATATGCTTTTCTGCTTCTTGAGCAGAGCAGCTTACGTAAGCTTGTGGTGAAACTGTAGTAACACACACACACACACACACACACACACACATACACACATACAGACATCAGACATACAGTGCAGAGTCTCCACCTCATTGAACCAACCTCATTAAAAAACCCAAAGACTCTGAACTGTGAGCCACAGTTTTATGCCACTGTGGCTACAGATCTCAGAGTATGTGTGTGTGCTTGGGTTGGAGGGTGTGGGGAGGGGAATGTTTCCTGTAATATGAACATGATGGTGCTTAACTTTTAGACACAAGACGTCTCAGGAAGGCTCAGAGTATTTTTAAGAAAATAGTTTGGCGCTGGCAAGAAGAAGACACGCAAACATAGCACTTTATGTAAATGCTCTTTTGCTGAACATGGCAGCAGTAAACAAAGCACGACCCAGCTCTACCAAAATCATGTTATCACTAATCATATGGCAGACCTTACACCTACTATCCAACACTTCAGCTCAGCACACCACAAGTAACTTATCTGCTGCAGATATTATGCCACAAATACTTACAATATTAGCATCTTTCCTAATGCCAGTCCAGTCGGCAAGGCTATGGCATCAGTGTTGTTTGCAATGAAGAGAGAAAAGACCAGAACAGAGTAATAGTGAGAAAGAAAGAAAGAAAAAAAGAAAGAAAGAAAGACAGAAAGAAAGTATATAAAAAGAAGGCAAAAAGGGAGGAAGAAATAAAAAGAGAGAGGAAGAAATAAAGAAATGGAGCAAGAAAGGGATATATCGAAAAAAGAAAGAAAAAATAAAAAAGCAAGAGAGAATGAAAGAAAAAGAAAACTGAAAGAGTGTGAGAAAAAGACAGAAAGCACAAGCGAGTGAGTGAGAGAAGAAGAGAGAGAGAAAGAGAGAGAAAGCAAGAGAGTGGGTGAGAGAGAGTAGAGAGTGTTGGCTGGTACTCCTCTCCTCCTTAAGGGTCCCTGAGAGGCAGCCTGTGTTCTTATGAGGAGAGCTCTGAGCTCTGAGCATTAACCTTTTCTCCTCTAAGCTGTTAGCCGTGGCTGCTTCAGTCTCTACAGACGTCTCCTACAATCAGCCCACATTCAGCCAGCACAACCCCACACCAACCCCACACGCGCACACATACACACACATTCATACGAAACCTGCATTCAAGTCCTCACACAGCAACCTACTGCTAAACTGCACCTCCGCCTGTAGGCTGCTTACTCTAATTCTCGATCATGAAAATAGCGTTTAATAAAATCACATGGTTGATGAAATGCCATTTATTAAATTTGCATCAATTAGTCAAGATCTGATTCTCCAGGTGGAAGAATCCAGGTGGAATTTATATACTAAGTGCACTGTATATAAATGTAGAATATACAGTATATGTATATATATATATATATATATATATATATATATATATATATATATATATATATATATAGATAGATAGATAGATAGATAGATAGATAGATACTCGCCATGGCATTTGTTTAGTGATCTACATATTTTAATATTTTAATAAGGCATGCTTTTCATTTATAGATATGAAGCACCACATGGATTTGGCTATGAAGTAAAGGCTGTGAAAATGACCGCAGGAAAAAAGACTGATTCGGTGAATCAGAGACACTCTATGACATTGTTTATTCATAAAAGTAGAAAATATTTTCTCTTTATAATTTGTTAAAATTGGACGGAATGGTAATTGGATATTGTTCCCGTTATTGGGTGTGCAGATTTTTTTTCTGCCTGTGCATATTCTCACATCACATTCACCTCCACCATCTATCTCTGTCTGTCTCTGTCTGTTTCTTGTGTGTGTATGTTTGTGTGTGTGTGTGTGTGTGTGTGTGTGTGTGTCTCATTCCGTTCCTGTTTCCCCTCAGGATCTCATGTATAATGTATAGGCTCCCTCATGAATATGCTAATTTTGCAACATGGATAGAGAGGTGAGAGGGCTTCCCCTGTTCTATTCTTACATCCGCCTGATGAGAGAGAGCGGGAGCAGGAGAGGGAAAGGAAGAGGGGGAGAGCAGGCGAGAGCAGTATGAAAAGAGGCAGACTAGGATAGAGAAGAGTGAGAAGTGAGTGAGAAGAAGAAAAATAGAGGTGTGTGAAAGGGTACAGGACTTCTTGACAGGAATAAATTGGAGAACACTGGTTGAGAGACAGCACAAAAACACCAAAATAAATGAATAAATATGAGGACTAAAGGGAAAAAAGGAATAGGGCCTAAATAAAATAATACGAGCGGAATGCCCTGTGGTCTCTCTTGTGAAATGCTAAATAAATTGTGAGGTCTGTGCTGGGAGCTGGGAGGAGGAAGGAGAAGACAAAGGCTTGAAAGTGTCAGAAGAGTGAGAGGGAGACTGCTCTGCCGCTTTCAGAGACAGAAGTATGCAGTCGCTAATTATTCATGTTAACTCAAAGAGTTCACTGCAGTGCTGGACTTTTCATTTCACCGCCTAACACCAGCACTTAGTGGTGAGGTAAAGCGTGAGATAATTGCTTCAGACGTGACTCCATGGCCTCCAGTTTCAAACTGTAAATCAGGTGATTGGACACAGGCGCAGAGCTATTCCGAAGTCCGACTGTTTAACGCTTAAAGACGTTCTGCTGATCTAAGTTTAGAAAGAACTTATTAAGATATAAAGAAGCAGAAATAAACTACTGAAGGAAGGAGAGATGCACTGAAAACGTGCTGTGTTGACACAAAGAATCCAAAAATTTGTACATAATCTACAGGATTTACCAAAAAAAAAGTAAAAATGTATAAGCTAAGTTAGCTTATCCCACTACCTATCTACTGTTAGTACCATGGAAAAAAAAAACATTTAGCCTAAGATCACTTCGAGAGCCTTTTCACTGTAGTGAAATTGAATATGCGACGAAGAATATTTAAATCTTTTATTGAATCAAGCATGTAGTTAGCTTCAGCATCACTCCAGAAATGTTTGTAGTTATCTTGTGGTGAGATGACATGACAGGATGCTTATTTCTAGTGCCTGTTTTTGCAAATGGGCTAGCTAAAAAAATCCAAAAGAAACAATATACATATACAGGAGTATACATGCACTAAGGAATCTAAAGCTGCTTATCTTTCAGGGTCAAGGATGGTGCTGGAGCTTACCCCAGCGCTAACGGGGCAGAAGGCAGGAAACACCCTGTACAGGTCACCAGTCCCTCACAGAGCTGCATTTTTTCTTTATTGTATTTACTTTTTTTGATATCTAGGTCTTAGTCCAGTCTAAGAAATCAAAATATCCTGTATACGTGACCACAAAAATAATCAGATAACTGCTCAAATTGGAATATTAAGTGTATGCAAACACACTTGCTGTTGCCCAAAAGCCAAGCCCTTTCTATTAACCAGGACAATATAATAATATTTATTGATGTTATGATACATAATAACACAGTGTCACAACATGTTTTTTGAGCATATCATAGATAACCTCAGCACCTGGTAGAAATAATAATAATAATAATAATAATAATAATAATAATAATAATAATAATAATAGCAATAATAATAGCAATAATAATAATAATAATTATTATTATTATTATTATTTTACTTTTATTATTATTATTATTATTATTATTATTATTATTGTTATTATAGTTGTTGTTATTTAATTCAACTTTATTGTCATTTTACCAATACAGGGTTGTACAGTATAACAAACACAGTCAGCCTCCTTCTCCGGGGGCATGTTGACTTTAAAGAGAAGTCCTGCTTAATTGGATTAGTTGAATTATTGAATACAAATTTTATATTTCTAGTTTTTGATTGTAATTTTGGTTTAATTATTATCCTGTTCCCACTAATCAAATGCCAGAAAACAATTATATATGGGGCATTAATCCTCCCTACCATTAACCCTCCACTCAACTACTAAGATTTCTACAACACATCACACTCGGCACTGATTCACTCTCCAGACTGCTTACAGTTGTGATATAGCTGCAGATGGAATGACTAAAACCAGGACTGACTGCAGGTTTTCATTCTAGCAAAGCCGGAGCAACTGGTTTAAAGAGTATAATCAGGTGTCATCCTGCTTGTTTCAACCCCTGGTCCATCAACTAGCAACTCCCATAACTGAAGAATAGCGCGGTCACACAGAAGAGTTTATGTTATAGTTACAGAATAATTAGCCTTAAAAAGTCATAAGCCTGGGATTTTAGAGGTTTTATACTGACAGCTGTCTTATTCAGAAATAACGTGGCTTGAGAGAACAAATGGAACCATATTAAAGACTATTTAGAAAAAAAAAATAAAAAGATAGAATTATAACATTTTTATTTATTGTTCTAATAATATACAGTTCAGAAATCAGAGCTGATCAGAAAAATATGATCATTTGCTCCTTGTGTTGTAAGATAATGAAATGATAGACTACAGTTTGTTGTACACCTCAGTGTTTATGTTATGTTAATGTTTTTACCAAGTGAACTCCACTGCATGCCACTGGAGAGGCGGCACAGTTGTGTGGCAGATTGGACAGAGCTGTCATATACAAGTTCATCAAGTTCAGGATAAGCCCACATTTTATATACCAAATTACTGTTCATGGGTTTTTATTTTTGTCCCCACATGTGTACATTTTTGGTGTTTCTCGATCTGCGTTTTCCATTTTAGTACTGTCAGCATGGCATACTAGGCAAATAACATTAGCTGATGTGAAAAAGACCATTAGCATTTTAATTTGAACCACCTTCAGAATGTAAATTTCATTGACCAGTAATCATACAGTGATGATGTATCGTGCAGGTGCTGTTACATTATTCCCTGAATTTGCTCATTGTAAGTCAAGTGAGTACTGTTTACACCCTTACTAAATTTGATGTTCACATCAATCAAGAGGAAACTCAGTTATGTCAAAACCACCTCTAGCCCCTACTAGCAGTTACAAGCAACACCTACACAGAAGTAATAAAACTGGTGTTGCAGTAGATTGTGAAATTGCATTAATATGTTATATAGGTCTATTAGTATAAATATGCATTTTCCTTCATATGTACCATTAAAGAAACATTTTACTTAGCATGTTTGTGCTCACTGTGTAATATCATTTGTGACAGAGTGAGCTTTATTGGAGCAGCAGTTCTTTCACAGCCAGTGATGATCTGTGCAAATTTCACAGTTTGTTTGTTTGCACCTCTCTTTCAGTGGAGGTAGTGTTGTAGTGCTTGTAGTGTTAACAAATCTTTGCATTTAAAAACAGCCCTGCAGTATGCCTGGGTCAACAGTTACCACACTTAGGTTGGAAACACAGTTATATAAGTTAACATGAAGCGTTCCAGTTGAGGATCTAACTGATTATTTCTGTGATGAGTTAACTGGGTATTACTTTTACAGTAATGTACATTGGTTCCACTCGTACTTGCAACACTAAGTAGAGGTCTAGACACTTGTGCCATAGGTTAAGAAACTCTTAATCGCACAGTAGTAGGTCACTAATATCTGTTTTGACATCTCTCATTACTAAAGATGACTCAGAGAGTGGCTTGTTGTGCTTTCTTGATCATGCTAGTGTCCTCCAACCTTTTTAGACATTCATGTTAAAGCCAGTCCCTCTAGACACAAAATACATCATCATTGTCTCTGTCTCTCTTTCTCTCTTTATCTCTCTCTCTCTCTCTCTCTCTCTCTCTCTCTCTCTCTCTCTTTCTTAGTAATTTCTTACGTAGACTTGTACGCACACACACACACACACACACACACACACACACACACACATACACACACACACACACATATACACACACAAAATAAATTGACATAAAACAAATAAACAAACAAAAAAGAAAACAAACTAAAAACATGTGAGTGAAGATAGAAAGAGAGAAATTAATCCAACTGATTTTAACTAACTTCAAAAGGCCAGTCTTCAAAGTTGGATAGCATGAAAAGGGCCTTTCCACTACATCAAAAATGGGTGGACAGCTTAGGGAACTGTCTCTCTCTCTCTCTCTCTCTGTCTCTCTCTGTCTCTCTCTCTCTCTCTCTCTCTCTCTCTCTCTCTCTCTCTCTCTCTCTCTCTCCCTCTCCATCTCTCTCTCTCTCTCTCTCTCTCTCTCTCTCTCTCCCCCTCTCCGTCTCCCTCTCTCTCTCTCTCTCTCTCTCTCTCTCTACTGAGAAGCATGCTTTTAGTACATTTATAGCATGCACATGGAGTATACAGCTTCAGTTCTAAATCGCACGTGTGAGTGTGGCATAGTTATTTATCTACTGACCCCCTCTGGGTGTGGAGAGATAGCCAAGGGGCAAATGATGATTCAGCATCTGCCTCCATAGTTGAGCAACACTGGAGAGAGTGAAGCAGAAAGAAAGAGAGCCACCTAGAAGTGTGTGTGTGGGGGGGGGGGGGCCTTAAAGAGAGATCAAAAGACAGAATGGCACTGCTACTTACGAAGAAAAAAAGGGAGGAAGAGGGAGATAGAGAAAGAGGGGGAAGAGGGCATCAAGACAGATCAAAAACAAAGAGACTAAAAAGACTGAAAAAAGAAAAAAATTCATTTGAAAGACACAAAGACAAAGAAGAAGGAAAACGTAAAGAAGAATGCATGCACGGTCTCTTATTCTCTCCTTCTCTCTCTCTCTCTGTCTGTCTCGCTCTCTCTGTCTCTCTCTCTCTCTCACATGGACAGAGCCCTCAGGCGAACACAGCACTCGGAGGCAGTGTGCTGGCTGAGGCTGCATTTGAAGGTTGTCAGTGGCCAGAGGGAAACGAGAGTGGCTGCTAACACGGTCACTGAGACTCTAAAGACAAGATACAGGGGAGGGCAAAGGACTGTCTGCATGTGTGGAGAAAGAGAGAAAGAGAAACAGAAAGAGAGAAATAGAAAGAGAGATAGAAAGAGAGAGAGAGAGAGAGAGAGAGAGAGTGAGAGAGAAAGAGAGAGAGACAGGTGTGACCTTCAGCAGGAAGCAGTTAGAGGGAATGTAACTTCAGGGAGAATGTAAGACTTGGCAAAGTCACTTTCAGACAATCTACATCTCAGAGCAGCCATACAGAGACACATGTGCAAACGTGGGCAAATGTGCACACACACACATCGGCACACATATGCAAGCGTACAATCAGCATGTGCTTTTTTTCAAAAACAAACACTGTTTCCAACACTACCTACACAGAAGAGCTTAAATCCAAAATAATATGTCAATCACTTATTGATAAAACAAGTCTTTTAAAAGTTGATGACAGTTGAAATATAATATAAATGAAATGCAAAAATAAACATATTTTATTTAAACAACATTTTTAAATCAATCAGTGTACAAAATACCCCTTAGCAATCAGGGGGACCAGTGTTGGCTAGCCTCTCCAGCGTTGGCTAACTGCTAACTGACTTGCCACAGTAATGCGGATGCTAGTTTCAGTGGTGACAAACAGACATTCTCATGAAAATGTCATGCAGTTTTCTTTTCTGTCCTCAGTTTCACGAAATAGGACAACTGGACCCCACATGACAGTTTGGTGTGAAACCGTTGGAGTCCTTGGTGACACTGACGTGCTGTTAAGTGCAGTCAACAAAACAGTCTGTCCGCATGTCTGCCGTCTGCCAATGATGGTAGCCCTAACAGGATAACTCATGAAGGGCATCACTGCTCACTAAACGTCCTCAATTGTGGCTGTTGGCTCAATCAGCTACAGCAATAAGGCCTGCCCTTAGTGACCTCACCTGCATGACCTAGCGCAAAACTTAAATCATTTGCATGTTTTACAATGTCAAACCCACCCACCAAGTTTCATTCCTGTCGGTTGATTCATTCTGGGTGAGAGTGTATGTCTGTGTGTAGGTGTGAGTGTATTTGTGTGGTATGTGTGTGTGTTGCTGTGTGCTGTGGACGGTATGTGGTAAGTAATGCAGTTTTGGTCATGTCCCTCAGCTGAGGAGTATGAGAATGTCTAGTGGGATTGAACCTAAAAAGGTCCTTAATCGTTGTCCTGTTCATTTGGAGGAGAGGCGGAGGTATAAGGAAGAATTGTGGAGGGAGAGAGAGGGGGAGAGAGAGAGATGTCGCTTCTGTTCACTGATCCCTATGCTGAGAGGGATTTGCATAAATTTTTAATCAAAGCAAATTAGATTATAACCAAATTAAATTACACTTCCTGCAAACCCCCGCCTGCTCCTTCGCCAGCCCCCACCATTAAATGAGAGTCGCCAATAAGAAAATAAATTAATAAATAAAAGCTAAGCCTGATCACTCTTGGAATTGGATTTATTCACAAGGGGATGTTCATTATTAGAAAACAAAAATGGATACCTGTGATCCTCTTAAGCTGAATACAACGGCCTAAGTACTGCCGCTGGTGTAAAACATACACACACACTGTGTCCGTTAGGGATATTAGGATGGCGATTTAGACTAAACTATGACTACTTCACAGTAGTGTCTAATCAGCATCTCCCCTCTCAGTGAACCAGCTGCGGATCTCACATATGGTTTCACTTTTTTCTATCTTCTTCATTTTCCTTCAGCCTATTTTCTGGGCCTAAGCAAGTGACAGGCAGAGAAACACAGGGGTTGTGTGAGATAGCATCTATTTCCTTGTGCAAAATGTCCTTCAGAGGATCACTTATAAGCTTCGGATAAATCCTTGACAACATGAACTACAAATAAAAAGCACTCTGATATGTGCTGAAAAAAAGCAATAGGTGGAATTTCTGGATTTCTGTACTGCAGATTTTGACTCAATAAATGCTACTGACTGAAATCACATCGACTGTAGTTGGAAATGTGAAGTTTCATATATTAAATATTGTTTTATCTTGGAATAGTGTTATAATCAATCAAGCTGGTCTACAGAAGCTGAAATGCATTACTGAAGAATTAAATGCAGTAATATAACAAGTCATCATATTCTATGCAATAAATATTATAGCAATAAATATTAGGCACCTGAGAACATGAAAACCCAGTTATCTATCTCTTATGCTTATGAAACATACCATATATCATTCAAATAAATGCCAATAAACATAAATACGGTAATAGTTGAATCCAGATCCAGGCCCCTGATTTTACCTAGATGCCCCAGCCATTATCTATATCTGGTAAATTCCATCAGCAGCATTTGTTTTAAAGACCCAAGGAGCCTAAACCTATATTTCCACTCAGCAGACAAACAGTAATTGTGCTAAACTATACCCATTAAGTCCTAATCTTCGGTTTGTTTCCATAAGCATTCCCTAACCAATCACAAGACACAATCACAAAGTGTCTCTTGCCTCATCCACACAACGCTATCAATCAAGCTGCTCATTAGCCACGCCCCTATAGTTTTCTGTATGGTCAACAGATTAAGTTGTGTTTTGTTATATTTATATCATATATTTGTCATTTAAGCTTTGCTGGATGTTTAATATAAGTAATATCATATATTATATTACTTTATATGTAATGTAATATATGACTCTGTGTTGCCTGGGACTTTAAGTCATGATTCATCAAACCATTTGTAACACAAATAACAGCTGTAATTTGATTCGGCAAGGACTGTACAAGTTTGTGAATGTAGACATTGTAGGAATGTAGGATGGCACACCCAAATTCAATCACTTTTTTTTTTGCCAATCATTAACATCTGCTTTGCAACCCATTTTACACACATCAAATAAGAGATTCATTGCACTGTACCACCTCTTCTTAAGCTGTGAATCCCGTTGCACCTCCTCCTGATCATCCTTGTGTAATGGCATCTGCAGGAGCCTGAGGTTACCACCACCTTAACCATGCAAAGTGACTAATACGTATATTGTCCAGCAAGCGCATCAATCAATCTATCTATCTATCTATCTATCTATCTATCTATCTATCTATCTATCTATCTATCTATCTATCTATCTATCTATCTATCTGTCTGTCTGTCTGTCTGTCTGTCTGTCTGTCTGTCTGTCTGTCTATCTATCTATCTATCTATCTATCTATCTGTCGGTCTGTCTGTCTATTTTAATATTTGTCTGTTTGATGTACAATCATAGACCACCACAAAGTAAAAAACAGCAAACCAAATCAAAACAAACCCTCCATATGCACATACATAGACAAAGATGTCCACATCTTTAGGAAGAGCGGTAAATAACGCTCACAACCCAAAGCACACACATTCACACGCACACACAAACATACACATCTCCTCCTACATGCCATACCGCGTCAACATGATGGTATAACACACACCCCTCCCCCATATACACTCTTAGGTGTAACACACACATTCCCACACAATGGTGCACAGTAGGAAAGCTCCACACTGTGTGGTTTAGCAGAGCATATTTTACACTCCCTGCCTTTGAGAACAATAAACTCCAGCTCCATATGTATGTTGAGCTTGCATGAATTATTAGACATGAATACACATAACACAGGGAAGGTTACAGACACACACATTCGTGCACGTATGCAGCGTCTGAGCTGCCAGACCAGACACTAATACATAGACACATACAGAGGCACCTCCAGGCTTATTTAAGATGCAGCCTCTTGTGTAAGAGTAAATGATATTAAAAGTCAAATCATAAATAAAGCAGCAGACAGGGACTCCTCCTCTCCAATGTGACACACAGGATACAGTCACACAGGCACATACCTTCCATCCTGCTTTCTTGCTCTCTCGCAAGCACTTCAGGACATGTTAATGTATCCTCATCCTCCATTGCATATATTAAAGATTTGTTGCGTAACTAGCAGCAAGGCAGTATGAAATCATTTTAAGAATGTGGTGAGGACGTAGCCTGAGCTTTTGTGTGTCCGTTACAAAGAGAGTGTTGGCAGTATGGAACTTGCCGGTGGGCACGGGCATGCCGCCTGCAGGTTAAATCTGCCCGCAGGCAATGCATCAAACTTTTAGTTCCACACCTATCAATTATTCACCTGGCTCACCAACTGGAGCTAGGCTGCCACCGCCTTAGACAAAATAGAGAGAGACAGAGAGACAAAGAGAAAGAGAGAGAGAGAGAGAAAGAGAGAGAGAGAGAGAGAGAGAGAGAGAGAAATTTCTGTCTGGTATGCCAAAAAGAAATGACCATTCCTTCCTCACAATCTTTCATTCACATCTTTAATGAATGGTCACCACATGCTTCCTTGCAGTCATTTAATGAGGGCACATGATGTGGAAAGCTGCTGTAGGTCAGAGTTGGGGGACAGCTGACAAATAAGAAAACAAGTCACTGTTCAGATGATTACAACCAGGAGTCCAAAGACACATGCAGAAACATTTTGTAAAGAGCAGAGGTTCTGCCTTTGCTACATCTGCTCTATATAATTCAGTGGAGTGAGACTTATTGGAGCCACGTGGGAGGGAAATCAGCAGCAACCCCCCAAATCATCACATCTATGTGGTTATATGATTTGCTTCAAACAATGACTGATGCCTTTGGTTTACTCCTCATCTCCACAAGCAGGAGGGCTAAGTCCACTTTGCTGGGATTGCTTGTCCAGGTAATTGTGCCATGATGAAATCAAGGCTGTGTGAAATTTCTTTCATTCCACAGTGGTAACAGAAGACTTACTGATCCAGAAAGAGTACCAACAATTTGAAAATATACAAGATATAATAGGAAATATAATGTTTCCATGTGTTTCCTTGTACTTTCATAGAGCTTCTTTGCTTCCTGTTATGTCTAATGCAAAGTAAGACAGCTAATACATTCTGAAACAGAAGTACATACTGCAAGTCTGCTTTACACACAAACAATCTGTATTAGTGTAGACAGTATGCAAACATTCTGACAAGTGTCATTCAAACTCTCAGCTCAGTACTGGTCATGGAGTCTCCGGGTACTATTACAGTTTTTCTCAGTCGATTTGGTTCATTTCTCAGATCAGAATTGAAATTCTCAAAACTGTTCATTCAATCTCCAATCTCCTTGACACTTTTGCACATCATACTAGCATTTCTCATTGTGTTTCACATTTTGCAAATGCTTTTGTACATTCATGCAAATGGTCATGTACAATTGTCTGCTGTTTTTTGCATTATCAAATACGTGTCATATTTATCAAAATGTGTTCTACTGATTCACCGCTGAATTGTCTTACCCTCTAAAACATTTAGGCTTTAGGTCATTGCCTACGTCACTACATGCAAAAGTGCTGAACATGTTAGCATAATTTGTACATTTCTATGAAATATTTTTGGTACATTTTGGTAATTTGTCCTTAATTGATTATCCTTAATTGTTCTCAGGTGAATCTTGGCTTTCAGTTTAGATCACCCAATGGTCAAATAGCTCTCAACCATAGGTCAGAGGTGCATCTCATGAACCTTCAATTGACAAACATATATAGACACAAAATATTGTAGTGTCACAAAGTCTCACAATGGAAAGACAAGGCCATGTACAGGGTGAACAGCCAAGAGGAGGGGTAAGGCTGCATGGTGGAGGGCTAAGAGGACATTGACATCAATTTTGAAATGTTGATTATGTTGATTATGTTTTGCATTTTTGAATTCTTATACCATATAGGACTGCAAGACTAGCTCACAGGAGTGGCAGAGGTCCCATTTTCACACCTCAACAAGAGGCTATATGTGCTATGGTCCTAAAAATATGGCCATAAGGCTGAGGGAGAGCCAGCAAGCTATTATACAGGACAACAATGTTCTTCAAAATATTCAATCTCCACTATGTTCTGAAATGACACCAGATGAGCATGAATCAGCTGTACAAAGTTCCATTTCAAAGAAATGGTAACAGGGTGAAAGAGCTACGGTACCTGGGTGTGCAGGTGAAACCTTTAAGCATACTGACATATTTGCTATGGCTGAAATGATTCTTGTCTGAAAGGAATTATATGTACTTTATTACTCCTTTTGTGCTTCTCCACACTCCTCCACACTTCTATATACCTGGATGAGGCTGGCTTCGACCTTGTGAAATGCAGAAGTCGTGGTCGAAACATCATTGGCCATAGGGCTACCATTGATGTGCCAGCCCAAGAGGGAGGAAACATCACAGTGTGTGCTACTACAGTGAGGTGTGAAAGTTTGGGCACCCTTGTTAATTTTCCTGATTTACCTTTATAAAGCATTGATTGTTTGGATGAAAAAAATTCTGTTAAATATATCATATAGGGGAGAAACACAGTGATATTTGAGAAGTGAAATTAAGTTTATATGAATTACAGAAAGTGTGCAATAATTGTCTAAACAAAACTAGGCAGGTGCATAAATTCGGGCACTTTTGTCATTTTATTTATTTAAAAACCTTTAGAACTAATTATTGGAATTCAAATTTGGTTTGGTAAGTTCAGTGACCCTGATTGTTCACCGTTATGGTTTAAGGGAAGGATACAGAAAGCTATCTCAGAGATTTCAGCTTTCAGTCTCCACTGTGAGAAACATTGTGAGAAAATGAAAGACCACAGGCACAGTTCAAGTCAAGCTCGAAGTGGCAGACCAAGAAAAATCTCGAATAAACAGAAAGGATGTTGAGAACAGTCAGAGTCAACCCACAGACCAGCACCAAAGACCTACAACATGATCTTGCTGCTGATGGAGTCACTGTGCATCGTTCAACTATTCGGTGCACTTTACACAAGGAGATGCTGCATGGGAGAGTGATGCAGAGGAAGCCTTTTCTCCACCCACATCACAAACAGAGCCGCTTGAGGTATGCTAAAGCACATTTGGACAAGCCAGCTTCATTTTGGAATAAGGTGCTGTGGACTGATGAAACTAAAATAGAGTTATTTGGGCATAACAAGGGCCTTTATGCATGGAGGAAAAAGAACACAGCACTCCAAGAAAAACACCAGCTACCTACAGTAAAATTTGGTGGTGGTTCTATCATGCTGTGGGGCTGTGTGGCCAGTACAGGGACTGGGAATCTTGTTAAAGTTGAGGGACACATGGATTTCAATCAATATCAGCAGATTCTGGAGACCAATGTCCAGGAATCAGTGACAAAGCTGAAGCTGCGCCAGGGCTGAATCTTCCAACAAGACAACGACCCTAAACACTGCTCAAAATCTACTGATGCATTCATGCAGAGGAACAAGTACAACGTTCTGGAATGGCCATCTCAGTCCCCAGACCTGAATATTATTGAAAATCTGTGGTGTCACTTAAAGAGAGCTGTCCATGCTTGGAAACCATCAAACCTGAATGAACTAGAGATGTTTTGTAAGGAAGAATGGTCTAAAATACCTTCAGCCACAATCCAGACTCTCATTAGAAGCTATAGGAAGCGTTTAGAGGCTGTTATTTCTGCGAAAGGAGGATCTACTAAATATTGAGTTAAGGTTTTTTTTTGGTGCCCAAATTTATGCACCTGCCTAATTTTGTTTAGACAATTATTGCACACTTTCTGTAATTCATATAAACTTCATTTCACTTCTCAAATATCACTGTGTTTGTCCCCTATATGATATATTTAACGGATTTTTTTTATCCAAACAATCAATGCTTTATAAAGGTAAATCAGGAAAATTAACAAGGCTGCCCAAACTTTCGCACCCCACTGTATGTCTTTCCTGAATTTCTATCTGATTTTTTTGGTCAACAAATTGCAGTACGAACAATACAATAAAAGAAGATTACTGATTTCAGTCCAGTTTCTTGTGTAACTCTGTATTCTGTGTAAGTCTGTATTTTGCAAGCTTTCATCAGAATATACTTACAGTGTATACTGTTGCACTGGCAACATGACTAAGTATTTTGACTGCCTTGTTCAAAAGCAGTCATACACAGACTAGACATTCTGATGGCACTGACAATTTGATCAACCTAAATATTTGCTATTGAGGCAAAAACACAGCATTCTGAGTGAGTTAAATGCTTTTGGTATTTCATTGAGTTTTGCTGTTTGCACTAACTGTTTTGAGAAATGCACTTGTTGTGATGTCAATGTAAATCATGCTGTGAGAAATGTACCAAGCCAACTGAGAAAAACTGTAATAATACTCATAAATTTTAGTGCCTTCATAGGCGTCTAAGGATTGAGAGAATATAGTGTACTTTAAAGTATGTTTAGGTTTAAATTTGCTCAGACTAATGAAATCTTTCCCCTAGTGATTGTTAAAATAGTTAAAATGTCTGAGGAGAAGGTTTGAATGACAGAGGCCAATGCTAAAACTAACACTAGAGCTAGCTGGTACAATGTTATGCTGAGAATTTATAGTTGGTTCCGTGATCGCAGGTTGGCCAGGCCCTGAGGCAGCAAAGGAGCCCCAAACCTTAACATTTTCATAATCATGCTTTACAGTGGATGCTTTTAAACAAGGGTCTTCTAAACAAATGCTGATTTTGGTTTTCACCAGTCATGGCTTCTGGTACTGTGGTTGTACAACTCCTATATTTCACTCATCTGTCCTTAGCACATTGTTCCAGAAGTCCTTGTTCTTGTCTAGATAACAAACTTTAATCTCGTGTTCTTTTTAAGCCAGGTAAATATTGTGCATGGTGCAGCTCCCATGCAAGTCAAATTTGTGTGTTTTGTAATTGTTGATGTTGGCATTTTTACATCAATAGTGGCAAGAGCTATATGCTGATTCTTTGATAAAAATTGTATATTTACAACTTTATTTATGAAGAAAGCAAACCAAGTTCCTCCAGGATATTCTCTAACAATGTCTTTTATCACTTGATCAGGTGGACCTGAATAAATGTGATTTAATTATCTCAGTTGTAGAAATGCCAAGTATGACATGCCTGTGAGTGCAGTAATATTTATCTTTACATATATTGTTTAAATGTTGAAGTTTTTCTTTAAAATATTTAAAATTCGATTTTTAAATGGCATATGACATTACTGAGGGATAGATATCTAAACTGAGTGTACATTTGATTTATACTAGAGCTGCATGATTAAGTTACAAGAAGAAAGCACACCCTCAGACAAGTTTACATGCTTGATTCCCTTTACCAGGATTTGAGGTGGACGTTGTTGGAACACACAAACGCACACACAATCAGACCACATGTCCTGCAGTGTCATTGCATCAGACAAGAGGGTATTCCTAACAGCAGTGCAGTCCTCTTATGTATTCCAACACTTTTATAGTGACACAAAACAACAGCAACCAATCAAAACGCTGGATTCACATAAACACAACCACCACTGCAGCATCTTCCCAATAAATCATGCTTCCACTTACCATGAACACGAGCAAAAACAACACAGCAAAACTAGAAACCCCTACTGAGTGTAGGCAAAAGCATGGTACCATAGCAGGCATGAAACATGATTGTGGGCCACGTCTTACCTTTAATGAATGGATGCACTGAAGTCCCCTGTCAGCATTTTCAGTAGATCTGCTCTGTAAGTACCAGATTCACAGAGAAATAACAATAACAACATTTATCTACATTTACATTATTTACTAATATTGAAATTGTCACCAGTTAATCTTTTAACAGGAAACTGGAGCTTCAGATTAATAAAACAGAACTAGAGGGTTGGATGAACTGAAGGCTTGAAGCAGATGTGATGAACTGCTGTGTCAGCCAGTATAAGACTGGATAATATTGTGTCCAGATACACAGAGTAGTGCTGAATTAAATTCATTAATATCTCGAGGTGGATGTTCGCTTATTATTTCCATTCCACTTAAAAAAGTCCTGAAGTTTCCTGCAACTGTCTGTCCAGGCATCTGAACACACTTACTACATCATCATATATCAAGGTGGAATCTTATCTCAATTACAGACCAGGACTGCATCACCTAAATCTGGGGTCACTGGTTTTTACCTCTTCAATTACAGATATACACTCGGATGATTCTGTATGCATGTGAGTTTAGGCATCAGCTCACTGTAAGAGGACCGAAGCAGTAAACACTCAACGGCTGACTGAGTAAGGGCATAGATCAGTTCTCTGTTAGACACATTGTCACTGTCTTTGGAGTCTATTATCTCATCTGTTTATTTTACAAATGTGTTCACTGGTGAGGATCTAAAAGATGTGAATGTAGCCAACCTCTGGTTCCTGAGTAAAAATGGAATTTAATCTAATAATCTGCTTAACCATCAGTGATCCTTCAGAAAGCATAGAGCCAAACACCAATGGGCTGCCAGCTTTGCTGTTAGTGGACCAACAGTGGGTCTGCTACCTAAAATACTTATGTATAATACAGACACTGGTCCATGCTGGTTAGTGCTGGTTGGCCAGTACAAACCTGTGGTCATTTGTTGTGTTTTGAACAAGTTTATTCAGCAGGGAAAGTACTTGTATGAAGTACTTGTACTTAGGTATTTACCACCTCTGCAGAAATGTGAGCACTGCACCACACTATTTATTAAGTTCTTCAGTTAACATTTCTCACTCACAATCAGACTGGGATTGATGACAGGCGAAATGGCCAGTTCTAAATCTACAGTGATGTATATATGCAATGCCATAGTTTTGTCAATTTATGTTGCAGTATGTTGCAAATCATAAATCATCTATGATTTCTAATGCTGATGTTTGTAATCTGTTAATGATTCCTTACACATGAATCAGAAGATGAGAAATAATAGGCTGGTTGGATTGCAAAAAAAGTCATTTGATGTAAAAGAAGTAGAAAAGTAAAGTGAGCAGCAAAGAATCGACTGCCTGTGTTGTGAATGAGTCATTATCTCTAGTTAGTGACTTTTAAATGGCCGAATGAACATTCAGTTCCACTGAAGGGTTACAAGCTTGGCATATGTAACTTAGCAACAGCTTAGCACATTTTATCAAGTACTTCAGCTCACCTGTTACGGTTTCTGGCAACTTCTCTCCTTCTTCTAGTGTTGACCCCAAAATGTTTAGCATGAACTAGTGTGCACTTTTTTGATTCCTTAATGATCTTTCTGTGACAAATCTTCACTCTCACACACACACACACACACTTGCTCACATGCACACCCACTCACACACTCTTCCTGACACACACATGGCTTCTGCCACTGGAAGTGGTGTGGAGCTCAGTGGGGCCTGTGCGTGCCAGGGCTCTGTCTGCAGCCTGATTGAGTCACTGAAGCAGGCGGAGAGAAGGAGTGAGCGAGAGAGAGACAGAGAGAGAAGAGGGGGAGAACTGCCTTGCGACCTCTGGGTTCATCTATATTTCATGGCACTCTCAATTAGTGTCAGTATTTGGCTGGGTTTGGGTGGTGCATCGGCCTGCTGCTGTCTGCTGAGGGTCTGCCTTCAGCCTCTATAACCCACCCAGCCCCCACCTCCCTAACATACACCACTACTATGATTCTAGCCCAAATATAAGAACGAACATGTACGATTCTGTGTAGAGACCTGCTGATCATACCCTCAGACGCCCTCTGAATCCTAAATAAGAGCATTACCTGTATTTGAATCCTCTAAATTCAACAGTAAAGTTTTGGATCAAAGATACAGCTGGTTGGGTGTGGTGCTCCTTAGAGACTGTTTGTCTGCATGGAAAGCTTGTTCAGGGTGCTAAGAGCCAGTAAGGGTTCCTGGGGGTTAAGAGTTAGTGAGGGTCCTAAGGGGGTTTGATAAGAACAGAAGAAAGCATAATGTACAGTGTTAAACTGCAGCATTAGGGGGAAATAGTGGAGTCTTCATCAAAACCAGAGCAAACTTGGTGAGAGGTTAAATCTACTTACTCTTTCTGGAAAGGACTGGCAACCTGTGGCTTTGCCATTCATTTAATTTGGGTTAAAGGTTAATATGAGAGGACATCTCTTTGCCTATGCCACTATTTTTCTCTGTCTCTGCCAGTGTACTCCTGGTTTCACAAAGTGACCTTCAGATTGGAAAGGTGACTGCACACTCTTCTTATCACTGTGTTCCCCCTGAGCAATTACAGCTGGAGTTAAAGTGAAGGGAGTCTGTGGAGCCTGGGTTTGGTGTGTGTGGATGAAGCATTGACCCTGGGTCAGACTTTTACTGCACTTTTACTATGACATGCCTTTGAAAAGAGCTTCTATCGTCACTGAGGGACTGATCATAGGTCAGGTAAGGTGGCTGGATGGAGGCTAAGAGGGGCAGGGGTGATTCTCAGTGAGGAAGTGGTTTTATAAAGCCAGGCAGAGGCCCAGACTAGAGGCCAGTTTCGGAGGAGAGCGAAGCGCTGCTGGCTCCAGCACTGAGTGAGAAATTAATTAAGACTGGGAAGCGACGGCAGTGGCAGAGGAGCGGTGTCTGCCTCTGGGAGAGCCCCCTCCTTCAACACTATTATTGCCATTATCATCATCTCTTTCTCTCCATCCTGGAGTTTGAGAATCCATTCCCCCCACTCTTTTGCTCTCCCTCGATTTGTTCTCTCTCTCCCTCTCTCTCTCTCTCTCTCGCCTGGCCCAATACTTGCCAGTGGTGCTGTGTGAGAGCCTAATGAGATGTCTATCGCCTGAGTCTAGACCGACTCTCTCGGCCCCGGCCGGCCGCGGCGGAGGAGTGCAGTGACACCTCGGGAATTACAAAGAGCTTGAGCCGAAGCACAGGCAGGGAGAGCAGGCGCATGTTTGTGTACGTGTGTTTGTGTGTGATGGATAATATGTAACAGTGTGTGTGTGTGTGTGCTTTCGACAGGGGATGTGTGAATACAACATTTAAGGACACACACTGTCATGATGGATGGCTAGCCACCTCCCCAAAGGTGCGAGATCTCATCTCTCATCCCATCTCTCTCTCTCTCACTCTCCTAGTCTTTTATTCTTTCTCTTTTCTTTCTCTTGCTCTTACTCTTTCTCTTTAGCTCTATCTTTTAATTGCTCTCTCTCTCTCTCTCTCTCTCTGTCTTCACTTTCTCTCTAGCTTTACTCTCTTAAGCTCTTTCCTTTTTTCATTCTCTGTCTCAAGTTCGAATGTTGTTTTGTACTTTCTCTTTCTTTCTGTTGGTCTCCTTTCCTCCTTTTCTTTGACTTTTTTTTTCTAAATCTCTATCTCTTTCTCTCCCTTTTTGACAGTCTGAGTGCATTTTATGTCTCACTCTTTCTCTCTGTTGGTCTTCTTTTTTATTCTCCTTTTTTGCTTTTTTGCTCTCTCTCACCTTTTGCTCTTTGTCTTTCATTTTTCAGTGTGTGTGTGCATTTCTCACTATTTCTCACAATCCCTCTTTCACTGTTTGTCTCTCACTTATATTTTACACTTTTTTTTCTAACATTCTTTCTCTTATTACTGTGGGTAGCAGGATGTTTCCGAGATTCTCCAATGGCAAAGCTGAAAAAGCGTAGCGTTGTCCTAAATCCCATATTGCGTACGGCTCAGATGTGGAATTCCTTCAGAAATCTCTGATATCTGTGCTGCAATTAAGCCATAGAGTGTGTACGTGACAAGTGAAGCTGGTCTACAGGCTGTAGACAAGCCTGGTGTCTTTCTGCAGTGCTATAGCTCGTTAAGTAAGGGGGACAGCTTCTCTGGATATCTACCGCTTTTAATCAGCTGCTGTCTTCTGAGGCTTCTTCAGTGCTAATCTGCTTCTCTGAGTGTGTGTATGTACTCTGAAGTGATTAAGGTGGCACGCTAGTCTGGAGCAAAAGACAGAGCTAGGATGGGAGCTAGCAAGACAGAGAGAGAGACAGAAAAGGAGAGAGAGAGCTTGTTAGCAAACAGTGTGAAGCACTGGTGAAGTTACATGGCTGAATGAGAGGGACTGCTTTTTCCTTTCTCTCTCTCTCTCTCTCTCTCTCTCTCTCTCTCTCTCTCTCTCTCTCTCTCTTTCTCTCTCTCTCGTTCTCTCTGTGTCTCTAGAGGGCCATTGGTTCCAGGTGACAGACTTGCTGAGGGTCAGGGTAGACTGCACACTGGATAATGGACCTCAGTCACACACACATACCGGCAACACACACACATGCACACACACGCTTACCACTCCAGGCCTCATTAGCCACACCACCAGTGCCCTGAGTTCAGACTCACACACACACACACAGATATTCACTCACTTTTTCTCTCACACACACACAGAAACTCACTCTGTCTCTCTTGGTCCATAAAGCTTGCATTCCTCAGCCCACCTCCTTTCACTTCTATCTTCCTTCTCTTTTTTGCCATATGTTGTATGGCCTTTCTTCAATGGCATAAAAAATAATCTCATCTAAGAGGAAAACTTTACTGCTCGAATGTTGCTCTTTGATAAAACAGGATTCTTAATAGTGATTCACCTGAAATTCCTTGGGGTAAAGGAAACATGAGATTCTTCTGGCCCAGGTAAAAGCAATGATGGTAATTCCCTGCATTAAAACCGAGAAGGCTCTTAGTCTTAAACATGAAATGGTATAGTTCCTGTCACAATTTCAGTTGCAGAAAAACACGAATCTCATTATCTCTGCAAATATAAGAACAGTATGTGAGCTCACTGAGATCTCTAATAATGGAGGAGGCATGTGTGAGATTACATTTCTTTTCTCTTTCCATCTGATCTCATTGCTGTCTATCATTTTATTCATTTGTCTATGTTTTCATGTCTGTTTGGGTATAAATTCTGGGGGATTCTGGATAAGTGAATGATAGCCTGGATAATTTTGGTCCTTGTTTTAGGGATACATTACATGTATATTAGTCAATGGAAGTGTTCACACAATGCAAAGAACAAGTTAAGAAGTTATGAAGTTTTGATAAAAATGAACAACTGCTGCATTCCAGGGTCAGTTTCTTTGTCCTGCTTATTCAAACCAATTTAAACCATTACCATCGTACCCAGCCTCCCTGAGCAGGAGGCTGTTCTATAGGTGTCTGACTTTCTTTGATCCATACAGAGTAGATTAGGATCTCCCAGCGTGATCACAAAGCCTGTGCCATCCGCGCCCTCCCTCCGGCCATCCCTGGAGTCCTGTTGCCACGACGCTATCTCCCCTGATCCAGAATGTTCTCAAACTCCCGCCATTAGCCCTGCTCACTAATTACTCTTTACTATCAGCCAGTAATTAAGAGTGCCAGTCGGACTGCCATGAATTAACGAGCCTCTGTGTGTGTGTGAGTGAGTGTGCGTGCGCAAGAGTGCGTGAGTGTGTGTGTTAGTCAGAGAGATCCGTGGCCTGACGTGAGATGTTGAGATTAAAGACTCTGGAGTGAAGCAAGGAGGAGTGAGGGAGAGATTAAGGGGGGGATTGTGAACACGAGAGCAACACCAAACAGCATTAACAACATGTTCTCACCTTGTCTCACCACAGAGCCGCCATTTGGAGATAGCACACACACACACACTATCTGAGGTGTTGCCCATTCCATCATGTCAGTGAATGTTTAACAGCAATAGGAATAAACATTCAGCTGAAATCGGTTAACTATGCATGGAACTAATCATTTTGGCCTAAATGTATGTTCTTGCTGAGAGTTAAAATCCCTAACAACACTGAAACATGTTACATCTCAAACATCATACACCTCATATCTACACACACTGGCCATTTTTATAAGTGGACCCCACATGTACTCTGGATGCACTTCATATGCATGAAATTACTGACCATATCTGTTGCTATGCACAGTTAGGCTCAGCTGCCTTTAGCTTCTGAGTCAAAAAAAAGGGTCAACCTTAGGACCACCACTAACCAGATTTTATATGGAATCATTGTGTGATGGACCATTCTTAGCACAGCAGTGATACCAGCACAGCTGCTCAGTATATCATGCCGTAGCACTGCTGGAACTCTTAAACACTTCATTGTTACTGCTCAGTTAAGGATATTCTGTCATTCAGTGTTCCTGCGGTTAGAAACTGATCACTGAGAAACCGATATGGTATATGGTATAACGACTTAAAAGTTTTGCCTAGCAACAGGTGAGTAATAGGGCTGTCTCCTGATGGGTCAAAAACAAATGATCCAAGCAATTAATTAAATTAATAAAGCGGGCATCGGCTGTATTAAGCCCAATCCATTGCTTCTAAAATGGTACTCTATATTGTTGTAGAGACACCATAAACAGACACTCTTTACAATGCCATCTTTGGGCAATTTCCACTTAGAAACTTAGGAACAAACTTTGTTCTCTCTAACCAGAGTGACCAGAGTCACTGACCTTACTCCAGTGTCAGAGAGTAATTTTAAGAGCAATATGTTACATTTTAATAAATAATATTTTGTTTTATCTTTCTGGATCAACTGAGGTATTATAAGCCATAATCATTTCAATTGACAGTAAGGCTAAAGCACACCATCTGAATATTCCATGATAAACCTCAGTATTCTAATGCTGGAAGTAGATTTATAATGTTTGGAAAATAACTGGCAATGGAACACCTTGTTGGTTATTATTATCATTATTGTTATAAGACACATTTATTATATTGTTGATATTTTTAGTCTTTTATGTCTATGTCAGTTTGAATAATACAATGATGAATTTAATATAATTTATAATAATAATATAAATTATGATTTTTTTAAACCTGAAAAATAAAATTCCAAGGCCTGCCTTGCTGGATAAGTTTTAACACTCAGCATAAATCTGAAAGGACAGAAAATCAAGTGGCTATCTAATAGTATATTTTAAACCACAACCAATATTTCTATATATTTAGTACAAAAACACTCTAGTCTAATGATTTCTGAGCAGATAGTAAAGCTGACGTCTATTTGCAAAGTCTGCATAGGCAGAGGTAAAAATGAAAACAGAAGCTGCTAAGTTCATTTTTATTCAAAATGCCATAATTATAAAGATAACAAAATTCTGTTAGTTTTGGCATCTCAAATAATGACAAAAAAGTGAGTAGTGCTGTAGTCACACAGCACAAACAGCCTGGGTTTAAATACGTTGGCTAAGCAATCAGAGTCCTTTCTGAGTTCTCCCTGTGTGTGTTTCCACTGGAATGTTTTTTCCCACAGTCCATAAACATCCTATCAGGTGAGTTGTAGATATTAAATTGCCCCTAGTGTGTATTTCTGTGTGTGTGGCCCATGATGGACTGCCGGCCTGTCCAGGCTGTTTCCTGTCTTCTGCTCAATGAGTGCTGGGATAGGCTCTAGCACCCACTGTGACCTAGAAGGATAAGTGACTTAGGTGGTAAATGAACTAAATAACGATCGCTCAGAGGCCTGGGGTCCCTGTGTGAGCAAATACTGAAACAATTATGCAGAATTACCATGGTAAGAGTTTAACTATCAGGAGTGTGGATTATTGTTATTAAAGTGAAAACTACACTGAGTTTAATACCTTCACTCCTGGGGTTTTGACAGTGTATTTGCTCTTCTGATTACGGAAAAAATGCGCAGCTTTTGCTCATTGAAAACACAATTTTAGATTCGATACTCAACACTAAGGTAGTCAGATTGGGAGCAAAAAATATATGAATTGAAACACAGTCTGAGTGTATATATCTCTAATAATATACTTAATAATCTTCTGCTTAAAACATTTTAAAACATTTTGAAATCCCACTGTATCCCACCCAGATCAAATATATACAGTATCAAAGCCAAACAAGCTATGTGGAGTAGAGGTGTGAAACTTCTAGCTGATAAGGGCTCCCATACACACCTCTCTACTTGTTATACTCTGGTCCAGTGACTTTTGTTCTTTCTGCCATAAGTCAGACATCCAGTAAAGACTGCAAAGCAACAGTTGCAAGCTAGCTCCCATTCAAGCTCCTGCTCAAGTAATCTGATCATGCTGTGTCTCCCAAATCCAATCCTAGCACTCCTCTGCGCTGCATTGTTTTGTGTATTCCCTGTTCCGACACATCTAATCCAGCTCAGGAAGGGGTTGATAATTAGCCAATGATATGACTCAGGTGTATTAGAGCAGGGAAAGATAGAACTATACAGTGCAAATGGTGTTCAGAACTGGAGTGGAGAAACACTGTCATAGTAAACCTGAGATAAATATGAAATGGTCAATTTTACAGGATAGAAAGGAAAAATATCCCACTGATCACTTGTAACTGAATCTTTGAGTTTCTAAAGATCACAAAATAATTATGAATACATTTTACCCTGAATGTTGAGCTACAAAATTATGTTATAGGTTGTCTTTCATATAGACATTTCAGTTTTATATAGCTTTTTTCTGTATGTGGTGTAATTAGTCTAAGGATTTTTTTTAAGTATACCAATGAGAAAGATGACATCTACATTGGAACTATTTTACTGCTGTGGGTCTAACTGATTAACTAAAGCACATTTTACTGTGCTGTTTCCCACTGTGACCAAGAACACAGCATTGACGCTTCCTAAAACCTATATAGACTGTGTCATAGGGCTGTCTCCTTTACAAAACAGGGGAATAAAGGGTAATATAGGATATAATTGGATAATGAGGGTGTGTGTTAATGTAAAGAGACTTAAATGTGGACCACTTCTGTTAGTCCGTTTGTCATGAAATGTGCATAAAATGTAAAGGGCAGCTGCGCCGTTCACATGTTATAAAATAAAAGAGAAAAAACAGAGTTATCAGCTCCTGATCAGACAGCGAAGATATGCAGGATGAATAGCTATGGAGAAGCAGGAAGGCAGGAATAGTTATCATCCACCTTTCAACCACGAATTGTTTCTATTTTCCTTCAATCATGAATCTGCAGAGTGTTCTTCTGCACATTTCTGTTCTCTCTCGAGCTCTCGCTAGTGAGGCTCTGGCAGAGTTGAGTCAATTAAATGCGTGCATCTCAGTCGGAGTGGGAGGAGGGAGGCTCCCTGGGGGGCAGACAGTATGGCTGTGCAGAGAGGCACTTTCCCTCTGTGAAAACGCCTCAGATGGGACTATGACAGCTGTGACCAACCTACAGCTTCAGAGGCGATAACAAGCCTTATTAGATACTCACCACCCCACCCCCAAACTCTCTCTCACTCTCACATTCACACTGTTCACTGCACCCCCCACACCCCCCAAACACACATGAATGTTACCTGTGCTGTATACACAGACCTAATTTCTAACAGACGTTCTTTCATTCACATGCGAATAGGCTTACAGAGCCACACCTGAGTCCTAGGAGCACTTGTATGTAATACCATCATGCATAATATATAAACAACTCCTGACCTTTTTTTATATAATGCAACCATCACTGTCATATCATTGCATCTTTTAAAGTGTTCCAAGCAATTCGGCTTTTTCTAGGATGTTCTGTGATCTTCCATAAACACAACAACTGGCCATAAAGTGACATTATGCAATATACCATTAACATCTCAGCCATGTAAAGAATGGTTAACATTTTCAGTTCATTTATTTATCAGTCACCAAATGATGAGATACATTCTCTTAAAAAAAGAAAGAAACAATGAAAGTGATATTCTTTTTTTCCATCTTAAAAACTATAATACAATATTCTCAATATATAGATTTTTGTACAAAATAAAAGGTCATGAAACAGCAATGAAAGAGTGATCACACATGAGGAAGGAGGGAGTCAGGACACACGTAAATCAGTCCTCACTTCCATACAATAACATTATACGTCTGTTGTTATATATTATTAAATATTTAATATTAGAGCTTACTATTCTGATATCAGCATTGACACGTCTTCTTTTAAGCACTACGTCCGATGAGTCAGTCAGAGTGGTAGGTACTGCAGTGATGGAGTTCACGCAGGGATGTGGTTAACAGGCAAAGCAGGGGACGCAGTGTGTGGTCTGACATATCAGAAGACTGGGACAAATATTAAATAATGACATCGAAAATTGTATGAAGGATCTCCCACTGCGTCACAGATTAGCATCACAAAACCCGGGCCGGCTGAGTAGCGTTTATCTGAGCGAGAGTTGTGATGGAGTGAGCTATCCTTGACCTTTTGCCATAATGACGCGCCCCATTTCCCTCCCGCCTGCTTTATGGAGCAGAGCCGTGCTTAAGGGGGGAGAGGAACAGGGGCTCAGGGCGAGCAAGGGGCTGTAGCTATAGAGACCACACACATACACACACACACAGCTAGGATAAGCGAAGGCATGGAAGAGACAGTGATCTTTTCACCGATTCAGACATTACAAAAAACCATCCTATGTTCAAGCCCTTTTTCATTTCCTTTGCCGTTTTTTTTTCCATTAACAAAAAAAAAAATCAGGTCTCTGTGATCCCTGACTACTGACCTAACCCTAAACAAACCTGATCTGCCTTACAGTATGCCTGTCTTATAGCACCTCAAAAAGTAACCCATGACAGGATCGAAGACATGGCGATACTACACAACACAACACTTTCCAATTCAGCCAGACAGGGGAGAGACCAAACTATGTTTTAGGATAATTTCAGCTTTAAAGGATGGAAAATCAAAGCCTTGCTCTTTTGTCACATCATATTCTCTGCATGCATACATGTCCTATTCTGGACAGACGGACAATGCAACTGACTCCCTGAGTGCGGGATGACTGTGTGTTAATCATGCCCATCACTCAACACATTATGTGAGAGAGGGAGGAGAGGCCTAGTGGAGGGGGGGCTGTATTCAATCTGCAATAATGATGCATCACTGCAGCATCACTTTGGAGATTAAAAACAAGACGCTGAATTTCAATCAAGCCACCGTTAATGGGCCAGTGAAGGATGATGGGCTGGTCTGGGCTGGCAGGGGAGCTGAAGCTATCAGCGTGAAGAAGAGGTGAGCTGTAATGTGGAGTGAGAGAAAACAAGAAAACTTCCTGCCTACATTTACTTTATTCCAAGTGGAATCCATTAAAAGAAGTGCAACTATCAGACAGCTTGTTTAAAAGAAATGGATTATAAATAAGATTTCTGAGCTCAAATTCTCATTCCTCAAGAAATGAATGGTGAGCAGTTGTCATTAGTCAAAATCAGATTCTGACTAAGCAAAAGTTAATCAAATAGGGCAAATGCTCAGCTCTCAAAGAATGTGGAATTTGATTTAATGAAAATAAAAGTTGTGGAGGCTACTTAGTAGTTAGCTCAGTAAGCAAGCTGAACTGCCTGTGAGCACTAAACCACCTCTAAAAATCCTCTCTGAGCAACAAAATCTGTTTCATTTTTTTCTGCATACAGACCCCCTATAGATGTGAGATTTTCCCACTTGTGCAGCAAACAACATGCCAGCTACAGCTCCTGCCACCCGGGAGCCAGCTCCCCATTGTGAGAGTGAGATACGGATTTGTTTTACGCAGTTAAAGTGCTCAAGAGTTTAGTTTTGACTGGAGAAAAAGGCAATGTTGGGCAACACAGTCGAGATTGTCATCACGGTTATGTCAGCAAGAGCAATGTGGGTTGACTAACAGATGTGTGTACTAGATGAAAGAAGGACGCACATTTCAGAACAGCACACAGAAAGATGAGCAGGCAGAGTAAGACAGAAACTCAGAAACTGAAACTAAGGAATGTCTTCTGGATCCTTGTCCTTTAGTTGAGGAATGTGTGAATCAAGCACAGTGCATCTCCCCTCTAAGAAAGTGAGGAGGCCTGCACAAAGTTTGGTCTCTGAGAATGTTCATTGCAGCGCAGGCGTGGGAGTTTCAGCCAGGCACCCAGCTCTGGTTGCTGTGGCTCTGCTGTGGGCCTGCAAGCCCCATGCTCACGCCCATGCCCATGCCCATACCCATCCCAATGCCCATGCCCTGTGCCAGGGAGCAGTCAAAGTTAAAGTCCATCTCCTCCCCTGAGTCCATTATGTCATGGAGGAGGATGGACTCCACATCGCAGTCCAGACTTCCATGGAAAACGTCCACATCCAGGTCTGCCGGCAGCCGCTCATGAGGGTAGGGGTGATGGGGGTGGTGGTAGCCTTGGTAACCAGTACCTCCTACCCCCATGCCCTGAGCTTGATGGTATGGTCCATTGGCCATGGCTTGCTGATTTGAGCCTGGATAAGTGTTGTGGCGAGGGTGTGGGGCAGTGGCCAAATGGCAGGAGTCCTGAGGGACACCCTGCATGCCAGCAGGGTTTGGGGGCAGTGTGGTGGAGGCAGGGAGGTGTGCATGAGCAGGAGGACTGTACAGGTACGGAGCTTTGTGGTTGTAGGGCTGCATGTGGCCAGCGTTGGGTCGGCCATGAGCAGTAGTGACATGAGGCCGATGGTTCTGGCCAAGGCTGTGACTCATGCTGTGAGCAGGATTGGGAGTTCCATTTGAAGCAGAGATGTGTGGCTGGTTGTGACTGTGGGTACCGTTGTGGTTTTGAGCAGGATTGTGATTGTGTGTGCCATTGTGGCCATGATGGTGGCTATGGGTTCCACTGCTAGGAGGAACCATTATGGACTCATGCTCCTGGCCAAGCATTAAGTCCTTGGCACAGTATTGTGGGCCTCCACTAAGTAGGCTCTGCAAGGCATTTGTTCCAGAGTAGGTCTGCAAGTTGCCAGAGAAGCTGGAGGCCTTGTTCTCCTGGATGGTCTGCAAGGGCGAGTGATGGCGCAGCATGCCCACACCGGGCTGACCGTACATGGGTCCACAGTAGGATCCTTGGGTCTTTGACCCGCTGCTGTAGTGGTAGGCAGGGCGTTTGTGGCGCGGTGGCTGGTGGTGGTGGTACTCCTCTTCCAGACTGATGGCGCCAGTGAGATCGGCTAGCTGGGGCAGCTCCACAGGAGGGCAGTGCGCTGCGGGAGAGCGGGTGCTAGAGGGACTAGGGTAGAGACGTGGTGATGTGGAGCAGGACAGCCTTCCTTCCTCTGGGTTCTCTAGCTCCCCCTCTGCCATAATAGGTGACAGACGACCACTTAGTGTGGAAGCTGCCGAGCTGGCCCGAGAGTGGAGGTCTGTCCACGTCTCAAACTCTTCTCCCACACTTGTTGCTCCTGTCCCAGGCTTTCCTGTTGGACTGGTTTGCTCTGGGGACCCATGGAATCCCACCCGAGCCACTGAGCCCAGTCCTGCTCTTCCAAGCATTTTCTTGCGGTTCACCCTGCCTTTGCTCTTCAGGTACTTGGTGCTGTTGTCCATAGAGACGGCCCGCCTCCGGGGTGCTTTCCCTGCCTTGCCCCCTTCAGGGTTCAGCATCCACCAGGAGCTTTTTCCTGTACCTTCATTCTGCACACGGATGAAGCGGGTGTGGAGTGACAGATTGTGGCGTATAGAGTTCTGTAAACAGAAAGTGAGAAGACAGGACAGACTGTTAACAACTTACAGAATCATTTATGCAGATTACTTTCAAAGGAGCAGCTTTCATGTACAAGCATTACTGGTACTACCGGTACTGACTGGCTGACATGAAACGCAGGTGCGATGTCCACCTAAATTCTTGCCATCAAAGTCTAAAACATAGGTTTTAGTTTATTATATAAACACTGGTGATGGAATGATTTTCAAGACTTAGCATTCTGAGTGATATGAGAGAAGGTTGGCACGTGCCAAAAAATCTTGCTCGTGTTTTTTTTTTTTTTTGCAGGCTGGGGGATCCCTTCTTCAGCCTGGTGTGGATGTCGGCTAATCCCTGGTTCAATGTGCTTGGCTTGGGCTGTGTTTGAAGCCTGTGCCAGCCTGGCCCCTCGCCAGCCTCCTCTCCCATTCTGAGAGAGGAAACATATCGGGTGATTGAGCCAGGAGTAAGCGCAGATAATGGAGTCAGACGAATCTGCCTCCCACTCACAGTTGTTCTATATTCCATGTCTCACCCTCTCTCTTCCCTCCTAACCTCTACTCGCCCCAGAGAGCCCTGTTTTCCCTTTACTCTTGCATCACTATACTGTATTTCATTAATTCTGTATCCACAGCCAAATCAAATGAAAAAGATGAAGATGCTAACATTATTGCTCATTTTATCTCTCGGCCACTCAATTTCAGAGGAACGCACTGAATCCATCATTCTTTCTCTTCAGGCATTACTAATTTCATTCAGCCTGTTCAAATACATATTAATGCCAGTATATTAAAAGATAAGTGACTTTGTGAAAAAGTGTCTGCTTCTGTCTAAGGAATAATAAAAAGCTCAAAATATAAAAAGCATGTTATGCCCACTAGATTCCTTTGTGTCATCAAAAGTCACCAGCCTTACAGCAGATGCACGCTTATGGATGTTGTATAACTACTAAGATGTTGAATGAAACACACAAAAACTGTCAGCATCTCCAGTCAGGTGATCGAAGAATGGCTCCTCAAGGTAGCACCTCCAATGTGAGGAGGGTAACCATGGCAACAGGGTAAACGTGAAGGCAAAATAAAGCAGGAATCTGTTGTGGGGTTTGCTTGTGAGGAGGGAGGAGGGGAGAGCTGCTTTTTGAAGCTACAGCTGAACTCCCCACAGCCTTTCATCAAGCCACTAGACCTGGGGTTTGGCTTGCTGGGGATGCTCAGAACACCAGCCTCATGAGCCTCAATAAAATATGTACTTCCTATATCACAACAGATCACAGCCTGAGATTCTCTCTATCCTGTGCTGGTAACATTGTCGTAATTGTATGTCTTCTTCTTTGAACTTATGCCTGGACAAGTAATCCATATTTCTCCACAAAAATTTGGACTAGTTTACAGACCACAACCGTTACCTCTCTGACATGACACCAGGGCAATGGCACCTTTCACCTGTCTGTTATTCTTGCGCTACAATTCTCTAATTCTCTCCACTATTTTCTCCACATGTCCTTGTTTGAACGGACCTGAATCAGAGGATGAGTCAGGGGCTATATGGACTGCCTATGCCCCTCACACCCCCAGAAACTGGCAATCAGCACTAATCCCTGCTCCATTCCACATAATCCCAGACAATCCCAGGCTAATCCTAGTTGATTCATGGGCACTCCCAGCTGGGTGGATCCCATTGTTAGGGCAGGGATGGAGTTGGTGCATGTCCCACTACCTTTGTGACAACAACATATTGTGAAGACGCATCTGCAATAGGTATAATGAATGATGCAGTGTTGCTCTCATCTGGTTTGTACAACAATATTGGAAGGAAGCCACTGGGTGCAAAATTCGTTCAAGTTCACTAAATGATTTTCAACATTTTATTCATCAGTTTTAGCGGGTATAGAAAGAGCTAAAGCCGAAATTTCACTCAGTTTCTGTCCAAGGACCTCCATTACCCCTTTACACCGCATCCCCATCCCCTAGAAAGCAGCTGGAGGCTAAGCTAACTAGCAACGACATTGCCTGCTCCTATTATAACAGAGCTCAGAGCCTATGTCAAATGTCGTAAAATCAGGCACCCCTCCTTTCCCACCACTAAAACATTTCCAGACACTTTTAATTAACTACATACACACATATAAACACATACACACAACAGACCACTGTTCTTACACCAAGGCCTGACAACACAATGAAATGACCAGGAAACAAAGAGACTGGTGGAGAGTTCCTGCTCAATGGTGGAGAGTCCAACATCCCAGTGGTCCTTCTGTCAAGGTCTTTGATCTCAGCTCTCGTTAAGGATAGTTCTATTAGCGATCCAGCTTCCACCTCCATGCCTTCTCACCCGAGTTCTCTTTGTCCCAAGATTAAGAGCTTAAGACCTACTAACCCCCCCAGCCTGACAAGTTTGCGCTTTTTTTCCAATACGCAGGTGGCCTTGGCACTGAATGAACTTTTCCAAGAGCATGCATATGTTTGGAGTCGAAAAGGCCCAGACTTCCTGTTTGAAGCAGCCTTGCTTTGTGCTTATTATCACAGCTATTTTGTGCACCCCATACAAATCATAGCCTTACTCTCACCCAGATCCATCTTACATTTCACGAGAGGGCCGATTGTTAAGTAAGACGACAAGTACAGTAATTTCAATAATTGAAAACAAGGATGCTGTAGATGGATTGCATTTTATCAGCATCAACACGATTGATAGGAGAGCAAGTATAGTCACATCATCACTAGTGAAGGGAATTTGGAGTATGGTATTAAACAACTACACACCCCTGCCTGCCACTTCTGCGTTTCAAGAATGTCAGCACTCTCTAGTGATGAGGTTGGGGCTCATCTACTCTGGCAGACAGCATGAAGCTTTAAGCTCCTACCCAGTGCACAAGCTTGGCTGTAAGCCAGCTGCCCCTCTGCCATTGCTCTCAGGTGGATATTCTGCACTTGGCTCTTTGGGGGAGGTGTGGTGTCCCAGGAGCTATGGTTGAGCTTGGGCTCTACAGACTGGCATGGGGTGCAGCTGGCTGTCTGACTGGGGGAAGGGATGGGAATGTGGGGGTACAGCTTGGGGCTCAACTGTGAGAACCGTCTAAACAACACAATGAAGTTCATGTCCACAAATACGCCCCACTTCCAACATAAAAAACCTACCCCCACCCCCATCGCTAACTCAAGAGGCTGCTTACAAGAGGGCTGAGGAAACAGGTCAAACTATTTAGGCCCAACTTGCCGGGTGCATAATCACTACGAAAAGAACTGCTGATGTGAGTGAGATGGAACACTGAAACAATGGGAAGAGACCGATCACTCAATTCAAATAACTTTACTACAAAAAAGATGGATGCTGTACCGTACCACACAGAGAAGCATCTGCCACACAAGGCCAGCAATCCTCAACCACTCATTATTAAGCCATTCCAGGCAGTCAGCAGCCATTATATATCGTCAATGAGTATCTCTTTATACACCACATTAATTTGATAAGCACCAGGAGTGTGTGTGTTGGGGGGTGGGGTGAGGGTAGCGTTAACTGCATTTATTGTGAAACGTTTTCTTTTAACAGACAGAGGTGGGGAGGGGGGAGCGACTTGATGCAAGAGGTTTTGTTCGGCACGGGAATGAGTTTTGTCAGCTAAGCCTGTCTCCAGGCTATTGATGGAAATTAGCAGCGGATAAATATTCGCATCCTGTGATTGATGTCACGGCTGGGCTTGTCCCTTTGAAGGGAAATAAAGAATGCAGAGGCGCATAGATTAATGGAAACTGGGGGGTAGGTGTGTTCACACAGTTCTCACAGGGAGGGGGGATTCTGGCAAGAGGTACTGCTTAAAGGACAGGAATATAGAATCCAGCACAAGCAGTTTGACAAGTAACAGGAGCTGCTTTTTTCAGCTATGGAGACTATAACATAACAAATGGGCAAATGCCAACATAAATCATAGCCATCATCATCAAGAACTGAGATTGGCAAAAAGCAAAAAATGTTGGATGACACTTTATTATTATAAATTGGCAACATTCACTTTAATTTTACCAAACCCTAGCTAACCCCTAACCATAAATGTAACCTCAATCCAAAACCAAAGCCTAACAAGACATATGGTTCAGCCTAAGCCTAAATCTGGCATGGTTGAGATTCGGTTGAGTGTCACCAGATACTTTGTTTATAATCTGAACATCTGTAGTTAATGTGTAGGGGCCTAGCAAAAAGGATGGGACCTTAAGTCATCTAAGGATTCTTCAAAAAGCATAAACACAATTTCTCTTACAGTTTACTTAATTTTTGGCCATTACGACAATAATGCATAATATATTTTCTTAATGCTGCATTGATTAACACATTTAATAAAATAAGTACAATGCATCACATTTGGTCAAAGCTACATATGCTCACATCATCAGGCAACGCACAGCCCTAGTAACTCTCTGCATGGAGTGCTGTGGCATTAAAATCAGAAGATAAGAAAGAGCTGCTCATGTTTTCTCTGTGGCCAGAAAGTGAGCCACTCTGCTGGGAGGGTAATGGGTTGGTGGGTGAATCCTGCCTGGCTGTGTGCTAATTGCAGTGCCCAGGCTGTGCTTCCTGCAGGCCGGGCGGATGGCGGGTGGCTGGGTGTGGAAGCGGGCCCGTGTGGGCCAAGGAGATAAAAATAGCAGCACCAGATTAGCCGAGCATCTGAGCGCCGGACAGGGGATCGGAAAATCCGCCGCCCAGTGCAAGAGTGGCCATTGCCTTCTGTGCGGAATGGGGCATTCAGTGGCCTGGGATCCTCACATCTTCCAGCCCACTCGAAAGCTGCTGGGAGCACGTCACGAGCGCGGCATGGGTACAGCTTTTCCGACGCCGGCCTGCCAGATCACTCCAGCCCTTCCCTCCACCCCCCAGGGAGCATTCACACAACAGGTGCAGGAGTGGTACACCTGTGGGAGCTCCTGATTGCTCCAACCACACACGCACACCCACACATGCACCTTCTTTTGCAAACTCGACTCACATTTTCCACAACGCTTGCCATATACTTCGTTAAGTCGTGCACGTTTTTTGAACAGACTTTAACTGCAGATTTCTTTTTTTATAAGGAGAGGCTGTAAGTATGTGTCTGTGTGTCTGTGTGTGTGCTAGTGGGAGAGCAGGGGAAAAAAAGGAAAGTAAAGTTGGTCTATTGAATAGCCCACAGGCAGTGTGAAGTGGATTTGATTATATTGCAACCTCCATCTGCCATACACAAAAAAAGATGGACAAGTAACAATGAGACAAATGCAGCCAGCGTTTTTTTCTCTTCTCTCTCACCATAATCTCATTCATAGTAATAAGAATCTCATTTCCCACATTCTAAAGGTCAGCGCACACCTCTGATCAGACTTTAATACAGATCATTCTCAGGGTTTAATTTAATTTCACCCGAGCAGGAAACTCATTCGCGAGGCGTGTGTTCGGCATGCAAAATTCATACAATCATTGCTTTAATTGTTTCACTTTCAGAGCACGGGGAAACATGGTTGCAATCTGGCAAATGAACCCCCCCCTTTCACTCATGCACAACAAACATACACTATGCTCACTCTATACTAAACATATACATACCCATATAGCTAGATAAACCTGTGAACCCTACACCTTCAGTTCATACTGATGACATGGTCAGGGAGCACTGGCTTAGTCCAAACCCTATAAATCACTTGAGGCCAGCGCGCTGGAGGAGCAGCACACATAGGCATGCCCACACATGTACGGCGTGACCAAGTCACACAACACGCACGCACAAACGGCTGGCACACCGGGCACTCTCTGAACAGCGGTACCAAGCGACCAGTTGCTAAGGAGACCCATGGGAAAGGGAGGGCTCTTGTTACCATAGCAACCTGTTCTCTCCCAGCCAACTATCCCTACCCAAGGGAGTGACATGGGGGAGTTTGTTGAGGTGGGGGGGTGTTGTGGTGGTGGACTGGGGGAGTTTACTGAAGTAAAAAGGAGAGAGAAAATGAGAGAGGGCATGAAAGAAAGAGTATATAGATCCTCAAACTACTTGTTTGAAATCCCAATCTGATCCTATAAAAACGCCAGAAAAAAACATTCCAGCCCACATGGTATGTGAGTAGGATGATGTATAGTTTCATGTAGCTGCAAAGGACAAAGGAAGTTCTGTGACAAACCCAAAGTTGGGTATTTCATTTATTAATTCAGTATGTATGGAAAGCAATTAAAATGAGGTTATTAAAAACCCAACTCCTCCTGTCATCCTCCTGTCAATACCAAGGACATGTTTTAATTAGAAAGGTTTTCACAGTTTCTTTCATTCACCAGCATACATCACGTTCTCAGTCTACACATTGATCCAGCTGAGAAGCAACCCGAGTTGATCCTCCCTCAGTTTGGCAGTATTCAGAGCACAACTCTTCTTGTTCTCCACGTTCCTGTTTCTCATGCCTTGGAGACAGGATTTCTCTAAGTGCTCCATGACAATGACACTGTAAAAGCTTAGCGCAAATAAAACCCAGTTAAACTGAAATGTGATGTGACGCTGCTCAAGAGGTTGGAAATCCTTTTTCTCCCCATGAAAAAAAGAAAAGACGGTATCAGAGGACAGAATTAATTAAAAATCTAAAATATTTCAGAAGAACCTCTCGCTATCCCACTCTTATCAGGCTTATGCGCTGATTGCGGGCGGTTGTCAATTTACTCTGCCCTTCTCCCACAATGCCCCTGTCATTTTGACATTTTTGTCTCATTGATGTTCTCACATTCTCAAAAACTCAATAAGCAAGGTCTAATCAGCTTGTGATTATAATGCTAGGCCTGGCTGTTAAGTCTAAGTGCTTTGATCAAATCTCAGATTTCATCCACCCAGCTATCAGGATTAGCTGGAAGATAGGTATAAAAGTAGAGACAGAGAGAGAGAGACAGAGAGAGGCAAAGAGAGACAGAGAGGGAGGGAGAGATTACTCTCCTTTTATACAGTTGGAGGTAGGGAAGAGAAAGCGGGAAAATGAGGAGACCCCCCCTCCCCTTCCCTCAGCCATTTCCCGAAACAAAAAGAGCCCAATTAAGTCACTTTGAGTTAGGGTCTAGTGGTGGGAGTACACAAGAGAGGAAAGTGAGTGGGGGAGTGAGAAAAAGGAAAAGAGGGGCAAAAGAGTGTGGGAGCAGTAAAATTGGGGGCTGTCTGAGATAGAGAAGGGAGATGGAAGATGGGAAAGAGAGAGAAAGAGAACGCTTTACACTCCAAAATGGGCAACTGGCTCTCAGCTCCTCTATGGGAGCTACTAAAATATTAAAACACGTTGTGGCCACAGACTGCTGAGTCCAATGGCTTAAGTAAAACTCAGCCTCTAATGAGAGTGAGCGTGAATGGCTAATGGCCCCATAGGAGCGCCTGATGGGGAGGTAAAGAAGATTTGGGAGGTGTTCTCAGAGGGCAGAAGATGGATGTTGGGGCACGTTCTGACCTTTTACAATCTCCTGAAAACTTAATAAGAGCTGCCTGAGTCCTATCAGCATGCGTGCATGCTAGAGACTGACTCATCTCCTCCCCTGACCCTTCGTCTCCTGCCCCTGTCATAAACCCACATAACCCCACACTACATTTGTGAAGCCAGAATGCTGCCACTGTCATAACGAAGTCTTGCATGCAGTGTTTGTTAATGTGGGAAGATTATATTCCAAATGATTTTGGACAGTTCTATTGGTCTAGTAATCATGAAATCCAAATGTCAGAAAGCCAAGAGTTTTTTTTAAGCATAAACCATGGGCAAATATTGAGCTGCAAGATTTTGATATGACAGAGACAGTATGAATAAAGAGTCTTGGTCCTGAATTCTTATGTTGCCCAAATGCCAATGGGTATGGGCGGAGGGGAATCTGAATGTACATTCAGCACTCTTATTCTTACACATCCCATGAACATGATGCCAACACTAGTGAGGAGATATTTAAAAGTTTGTGAAACTTGGGATGCTCTGTTCTGATAACACCAAACAGCTAGAAAGCTTTGTTAAAAATCCTTTGCTTTTTTGCCAAGTTATCTTTGTGGCTTATCACAACAAGAGTACACAGAAAGCTGTGAACCCACTATATGGAGTTAATAAACTGTCCTTGAAACAACTCTTTAATTACTGGAAAAAGGAAGAAAATGAACACAGTGAAAACAATGGTTAAAAATAGTCTCCAGTTCTTCACTTTGCAACAGAATGAATCTGAGTACTGACTGCAGACACTAATTAGCTCACCTATCAAAGGTGTACTGTTTGATTTTAGATCTTATTAAGGCGGTCCAGAGTTCCTTGGGATTCAAGAAAGACTCTATTTTTGTCCACCCTATTTGGCTAAAATGCCTATGCTTTATAGTACTTAATGGACATCATAAGGTTATCAGTATCTATCTATCTATCTATCTATCTATCTATCTATCTATCTATCTATCTATCTATTTTGTATGAACAGAACATTATAGAAATGCTCAAACAGTACTTGGAATTAAAGCTTGTTACATTAAGGTATTGAAAATATATATATATTTTCTAGTTCACATTTGGGGGATGTTTTGTCTGACCAATACTTTTTTCCCTTCTGTGTGCTTTGTTTTGTTCAGTGTGTCTGATCTCACCTTACCATGTATGATACAGCATGGCAGGTGGCCTGTAAAGAAAGCCTAAAAGAAACTGAGTAAAGAATAACATAATGAGCCATGTACTGTATATACGAGCTCTTTGATGCATATGGTCCTAAACTGTAAGGGCAGCAGTAGAACTTGGCCATATGTTGAGAATGGATGGCTCTGGATTAATGACAGAAGCATGGGAATGTGGGTTATTCCTTCTTTCCAACGTCCATCTCTCCATTTGCATACAGGCGGAGACAGGATTAGGAGAGAGTGGCGTATGGACGCAGTGCCCACTGCATCATCCTCAAACAGACTCTTTCTCTCTGGAGGAGTGGGCAGCCATGACCTAAATCCTAACCTTCTGCTCACCTCCTCAACTATGGATTACAGTAGGCAGAGCAATTGAGCAGAGCTACAGAGCTGGACCCCTCCAGATCCCCCCTGATCTTTACCATTCTTTGGATAAAAAGGTACTTTGTACTAATAAACCTGACAACTGATTAGCAATACCACTGAGCACTGTTGAACTAAGAGAGACACAAAATATTTAGACAGGTGAGTCACGGTTTAGGCACAGTTAAAGTAGGATATTATGATAATTATGGGCTCATCCCAATATCTCAGATTTTTCACCTAAATATCAGCAAATGCTGATGTGGATCCATGAATGGAATAGCAGAAATTTGTAAGGACGATCTGGCCTAAAGCCCCTCTTCCTTCAAGTCTATAATATCCCATCTTTGTCTTCCGTTTTCAGTGAAGTCTTGCCAACCTTCTAGCTCAAAGCAGAAGTTCTCACTGTTTCTCCAATAGTACACATGTTGAACGTATAAAGAAATTGTCCACATAAAGAAATACAACATTAAATTCTGTACAAAAATACAGTAAAATTAATAAAATGCATGATATAGTGCCACAATGTAATAATGTCAGTTTTAAAAAATGTTTATTAGCTATAGGTAGTAATTTATTGTCTCTACTGGGACAAAACAACATTTTCTTGCGGTACCTTGAAAACACTATTTACACTGTGTCAAAATTTCTTGCCAATGGGAGAATAGAAATGGTCCAAAATTACTTGGAATAAAATATTGTTAAATTGATGTACATTGAAAAGTTAATAACATTTTCTTCCTTCAATAAAGTTATGTTTTTGAGGATTTGTTCTGAGATTCATACAGTATATACAGTATTTATGACACATTTGCATGATGCCACATCCTAACATTGTAGGAAAACAAACCTGTGTGTGTGTGTGTGCGCGCATGTGTGTGACGTTTCCTGGGCGGGGGCTGCAATGTTTCCGCCTGAGTGGTACTGTCAGTGGGCATCACTCAGCCTGGCCGTGTGGCAGGACGCGAGGATCATTAGTGCAGATGGAGAGGGAGCAGAGAGAGAAAGAGCGAGAGAGAGAGGAGCAAGCTTGGAGAGGAGGCCAGCTCTTCTTAATATCCGTCTTGAGAGCATTACACACACAGCAGTGCACTTTCCTCTCAGTCACGCAATCATTGCTCTCTCCTCCTTCCATTTCTTCTCCCCTATTTCCAGCACCCATCTCTCTTCATCCCTTTATCCTTTATATATTGTCATGTCCAGTCTAAACCAAATCACAGCTTATGTTTTTTCTTCTTTTTCTCTTTTCTTTACTTTCCTTCCTTTACCTCTTTCTAATGTACTGTCTTTTCTTCTCTGAGCTATATTTTGTCTTTTAACTCTCTCTTTCTCTGTCCTAGGCAATTCTGTAAATATACACACACACATCACTGCCTCATTTGAGCCACCTTTCTCCCCCTCACCTCTCTCAGTCATTCATTCCTTCATCATTTACACCAACCTCTCTGATCCATTTCCTCCTCCACAGTCTGACCATGGCGCATTAATGTTAAATACCAAAATCAACACATTTGGCATTTAAAACATAATGGCAACATTGACTTATGTTAGCAAACTGGAAATTAAATAGTCAACAGCCCAAGCTGACCAGTCCACAATGGACAAATCTATCAAAGCAATCTGTGGGACAGAGCACAAAACTGTTGTCCAGTGAGATTATTTAGCAGCCTTGTTAAAAGAAACTAACTACATTTGTTAGGGTTATAAGGTAATGATTTCTCTTTTTCTTTTTTTTTAATGATTTTTCTTTTTCTTTTAGTTTTAGATATTGTTCAGCTAAGTGTGTGGTACAACATCCAGTGTACTGGGTATGTTTGATATAATAATTAGAATAAGAATAGTTTTTATGTATTTTTTACAGTACATATTTTTTCTAATTTATATTGAAATGTTCAACTTTTGGGGGGTTTAATTTGATGAGTGTGATGTACAAATTTAAAGGTTCTGTGAAATGTTTGTGGGTAAAATAAGGTACAAAAAGTAACACTGAACATTACACTGAATTCCCTAACAGGTTCTACCTATTAAACCTATTAAACAATACTGGCAAGCAGTTTTCACTGAAATATCATGTTTTAAGGATGAAAGTAGACTGGAAAAGATCCAGTAAAACCAAAGTGAGAATGCTTTCTATTACAACCTAAAGTTTCATTTCTAGGTAAAACACAGCCACATAGCTGATAATAACTGCACAGCAAAGCGGCACACCAAAATCTAAAAACAACTTTTAAAAAGACAATTTCCCCAACAAATGTGGGTAAAGAAAAATTATGTCCAAATTCAGAGGGGCTGTTTAAGCTCCCCAGGAAACCTCTTCATCAGAGGCTAGCCAGCAGCTTTGTTGTGTCAGTGTATTTACATTTTACATTTACATTTATATACTTAATATAGCACTTAGATTGTTGTATTTTTGTATGGATTTTTCTGGGTCCCTGCAAACTATTGCCTCCACCTGAATGCATGCCCAAAGACCGCTAGAGGGTGGTTCTTGCCCCATTGGTGGTCTGCGACCCACATGTTAAATACCCTGGTGCATATGATTCCTGTGTCTTCAAGTGTTTTTGCTCTGCCCCATATGACCATGTATGTTACATTATTAAATATGATTTGTCAGTGTAATTTAGTTGAATTGATTGCCGATTACTATAAATGCCTCCAGAATAATTACACACTACTTTATAGTTTGTACCACACACTCACCAAGTTAATACCTTGAACATGTTGGCATTTCAGGGTAATTTAATTAAACTGTCTTAGAACATGTTACCCAAACTAATTACATAGAACAGTTTGTATTGAGTTTGAACTTATAAAAGAAATCATTTCCAGTTTGAACGAAGAGCTTCTGCAAACTTAACGTTGTCCTCAAAGTATTTGGGACTAGCATATTAAAGGGCATGGTTCTGCAGTTTTGGAGCTTTGCCTCTTTTCACAGTAATGGTCCCTAAACAGAATCAAAGAAAGTCAAAGTGATGCAATATGGAACTCTGCCAGCCATGCTTTCAAAACAGACTGAGGGCTCAAATTATGAGTGATAAAATAAAATAAAAAAAATAAAAATAAAATAAAATAAAATAAAGCATATCCAGAGCTTTCCTTTCAGCTTGGCAACATGTGACTTAACAGGTGCAATGGCAACACAGGAGCAGGATGGACGTGGCTTCATCTTTCAGTTGACCTTGTAGACTTCCTGGTTCTCACCTGCACCTTTCCCTGACTTTTTCAGACACCTGAAAAGTTCACGCAAGATCCAGTACACTTACTGACCTCTCAGCCTATAGCTGCCCGATCATGCAACAGATCCTGCCCACACAACTCAGGTCTTGACCTACTTCCTGCCCCTATGCCCCCCTGCCCTAAAAGCAATCCGCCATTACATTTCCTGATCCTGCCAACTGTGAGCAACTCACTCAACACACACACACATATAGACACACATCCACACAAAACATGCAATTAGATAGATGAGCTCACTATCTCAAGCCCTTTCCAAATTTACAGACCCCCATCTAATTCCTCCTTTCTGAAGTTTTTTTATTTGGATTGTTTATTTGTTTTACTACCCTCCCATCTCCACTTGGCCTTTCTCTGTGAATCAGTTGCAAGACTTGGAGAATGACTTCACTAAGCTGATTGCTGGGGGGAGGGAAACAAATTAACGTTGTGCAACTGCACGTTGCCCTTTTTGGGTCGTGGTCTTCCTTGCGTAATGGAGTGTGCATTCCCGAAATACCTCCTCTTCCCCCTAGACCCAACCACTTCACCCCAGTCACCCATTTTGCGCTTAATCGAGAAGGCCTTTTTTCAGAAGCTGCTATTGCATTCATCTAATTATTTATTTAGTCCGGAAGCTGAGCAATCTGGCTGTCTGGTGGAAAACCGAGGACATATCAGTCAGAGGGTGAACATTGGGGGGAGGTTGCATGTGAGCAACTCTGCAGATGTGAGAGAATGTGTGTGTGTTCACAGAGTGGCAGTGCACTAATGGACACACACTTGATTTGAAGTATAGAGAGTAGCTGAAGTAAAGAGTCTTCAGTGCTCTCTTTCCCTCTTTTTCCACATTTCTTCCCTCTTCACCCCACCTCCTCTTCTACCTTTGTCCATATACTTTATGGCCAATAGTTTGTGGACACCAGGTCATGTAATGTGTTTTTTTTTTCAATCTCTGCACATCTGGGATAGCTTTTCAACCTCTCGGAAGGAAGTACACGTTGGAACATGGCTTGAGGATGTGCAATCAGCCGCAAGAACTTTAGTGAGGTCAGATACTGATGTTGGATCTTTGGTTATGGATCACTTCCACCACTGCAACTCATCCCAGTGGTATCGGATGGAGCTCCATCACTCCAGGGAATACAGTTCAACTGTTTCACATCGCAATACTGGGGAGCTTTATATCCCTTTAGGTTTGGGATATGGTGATCTTAGACTCATTGCTAGTCAATGAGCACCTGTTAGGTAAGGTAATAGACTTGGCAATTAGCATTCTCCTCCAAACTCACTGTCCAACTGTTCAATGACATTGCTTGGTACCATGAACAATTCACAGCTCTACAGTCCAATGGCCAACCTCTCTAGCTGATGTTGAGAATGGTGCATGGTGACCATAGGCTTGTGCATGACTGCTTTAGAACATAGTGCTTTTCTTTGGAGATGGCATAACTGTATGCACACAGTTTTACAACTGTATAAGCAATGGGTGTGCATTAAGAAGCTAAACTGACTAATTAGAAAGTGTATTTCCCAATTTTTAGGACCTCTTTTTTCACCTTCATCCTCCTCTCTTACAGCAACAACAAAAAAATGTGGTGGGCTCAGTACAGCCGCCAAGGCCAGCACCCTGTTCTGCAGTTGCAGTCCCCTCTGGCCAGAGAGGAGATGGAGGCCAAGCAGCAGCCGAGACGGCCACCAGCTCTGACCTTTTGTCAAGCTCAGAGAGCCACAGGACAGCAGCAGAGAGCAGCCAGCCTCTCTCAGCCTACAGCACACACTGCTGCTCACTGTCACACACTGCTCCGCCCGTGCCACCAACACCCCGGATCAAGACATCAACCGGGGCGAGTCTCTGGGGTAGAGCAGGAGAGACAGAGAGAGAGAAAGAGCTGAAGACTCCACTCTCCTTGTCAGGAGCCGTAAATGTGCCAAACAGTGCCGCTGTCCGTAACCGTCACTCATGGAGAGAGGTGTTAGCAGAGCGAGACAGTAGCAGCTCTACGAGGTGCAAGGGTCGAGAGAGCTAGCACACTTAGCAGCACGCAAGGATAGAGAGAGAGACAGGAAAAGCGAGAGAGAGAAAAAGAGAGAGAGGGGAGAAAAAGATGGATGAGTCAGGGCTTTATGGATTCTCTGAGTGTGCAGACATAGTGAAGTGAATGCTGAACAAGAGAGGGTGAGATGAATTTGGAGGCTGAAAAGAAGTGTGAGGGGGGAGAAAAAGCACATGAGAATTGCAAGCAGGAGAAAGCGAGGGAGAAGAGGGAGCAGAGAGATGAATAGAGGTAGAGACAGACAGGCTGGGTTCATGCGGGGCTATCTGCCGGCGCGGAGTTCAGCGCTCGCATGGACGGAATACTAAACACACGGGCTCCAGTCCTGACCTACTTTAATCAAACTGACACACAAATCCACTTAGGACTGCCACATCTCACCCATCTGAGCCACCACCATCTCCCTCAGCACCCCTGCCGTCACCCTGGCTCAAACTGATCTACTGTCTGAACAACACAGTCCTGCCAAATAGTTACCCCATTAAAGTGTTAAGGTGCCAAACCCTGCAAAATACCATATTCCATAGTATTTCACCTCCTCTTCCAAAAGTTGGCTCACTCTCAAACTGACTCCTATCATATTCATGCTATGCCCTTACCAAGTACTGACCACATGCCACATCCACAAACCACCAGTCTAGCTAAATATTGCTTCTTTAGCACATCTATGCCACAAAGTAACCCACAGAACATTGATAATTGCAGACTTAGGAATAAGATTTGCAACTATATCACTTAAAGTTGAGGATAAGTTTACAGGGGTTGCTAGTCACCAAAATAGCCCATCTTGGTAAAGATGTTTTCAGGATTTTTTTTTTCAGCAATTAAACAACCAGTTTTCATTCCTGACTCTGATAGACAACAAATCTGAATGTTCAGTCAATTCTTGAGAACAGGAAACAAGCGGACCAGACAATTTAGGACCAGAACCCATAGTCAATGTGAATCTGCGGTTTTGCACGTTTCCACTTAGTTTCGAATTTTCATCTAAAACAAGAGTATACCTTTAACCTCATTCCTCAATAGAAGGAAAAATGTTAATAACTTTAATGTACTTTCATGCAATGATATGTTACTCGAAGTAATATGGCTCAATTTCTCTAGTCTAACTGACAGGAACAGTAGCTATTTTTTAGAATTTTTTTAGAATTTTTAGATTTAAAGTTATAGTGGTGTAACTGGTAGGTTTTGGATTAACTGTCTAAAGTACTGCATGCATATTACTCATGCCAGTGTTGATTTAACTGCAATTCAATGTGGGCCCACTTCCTGCAACTAACATCGTTAAAGTATTGCCCAGGACAATTGGTATTGGCATCAAATACCTTAAAAGACAGATGCACCATAGCTAAAGAATGGATAAGCCAGATATTCAGCTACATCTTTACACTTACAAAATGCAAAATGCTAAATTCACACTATAACTCCAGCCCAAAAGTGAGACGAAGACACAGACAGTGCAGCATGAGGTGAAGCAGTTCTCATAAGAACCACAGCCAAAATGTCCTCCCTTGGCCTATCCTCTACTGTAGAGCTTGACATTGAGATGTCACACTTCATATTCCTCTCCCACTCCTGCACCTGCAGCCCAGGGTCTCAGCACATGTGCTGTTCCTGGGTCAGTTAGACTGTACAGCGTGTGATGATTGAAGCCAGCAGAGGCACCGTCAAAACTGACCCCAGATAGGCACTTGTGCTCTGGGATTTCTTTATGAATACAGGCCCAGAGCTGCACCTCACGTAACCCTGTGAGAGTCTGCGTAGCCCTCCCAAGCCTGTCAGTGTGTGTCAGTTGGCATGAGAGAATGGAGAGCAGCATGAGATACGGCACTCTCCGAGGCATACATCACCTCAGGCCCCACACAAGACACATTACCAGCCATCAATCAGCACTCACCAGCAGCCTACGAGCGAAAGCTGTGTTGCTGCCTTCGAATCAATCCACACACATCTCAGCACGCTCCTGAAAGCATGCCGTCGAGCTGCTACGATCCGCTCACCCATTGTAGGATTTTCACATTCTTTCACTGACACACAGTTCATGCAAGCATTATCGTGGTGATAATTAGCCAGAACCTAATTGGTGACACAGACAGGGAAGCACAATCATTTTCTGCTGTTTGGAATCTGACTTATGGTACACAAGTATCTCAACCATTATGACTGAACTTGGAATGCCCTTGGGTTTAGTGGTGGCATTTAGAGGCAGCTTGCACAATGTCTGAGGCACAGGAATGCAGTGGAGGGGAAAAAAAATTATGGATTTCCGTGGCATGTAATTGCACAAGCTCACGTGAGTAGTGGGACTGATTAGCGGCTTGTGGGAACCTGGGAAAAGAAGAATGGTGTCATTTCATCATTTCATCTCTGTGGGGAGACAAGTCCAGAAACAATACTCAAACTGAAATACCAACTTATGACAGATATGCAGAAATAAACTGCATGTTGTATATGCAAGCCTAAGCTGTGAGACAGGTTGAACAGGCTGGAGGGAGCATTCTCCATGGTGTGAAGTGAGTTTTCTTATGGTTTCCATGTGAACTATATTGTAATACATGTATAGGAACAAAACTGTTGTTGTCTAACTGTATTTGAAACAACATATTGTGTAATTAAGTGCAGGATGTCAAAGATATTTATACCTATACTGGGAAAACCGCATAGGAATCACACACACAAAGACGCACACATATATATACCCATTTCAGGGAACATAAGTAACTGGCCATTTGACATTTTGACCAACAGTGTGTTGCTGCTCCTTTAGGCCATGCACAAAAGAGCTAAGTTAACAAAAGGTTTAGATTCTAGTTATACAATTTGCGTCTGGGGTGCTGTTGTCTTTCAACATGAGGACCAAAGAGAGCAAGGCATTGGGGGTCAGAAAAAGCAGAATACTCAGAGACACAGCCCAAATAATACTTCAAAATCAGCTGTCTGGCACATAAACTACTACACAGGTCAAGAAATCAATCTCTATCATGAAGGCACAGATGTGCAAAGGTTTCACAACAAGAAATACATCTCTGGTTGGCATCGAGAGCAGAAAGCCCACAAAGTTATAGCTGGCTAAAAGGTGCACAAACGCTATAGTTACCATTGCCATATGAGATGTGATGTGAAGAAATTGTGTCAATGTTTCATACTTGTCTTTTTTGACAGTGTGATGGGAGCACCACAGTGAAACCTGAAATGTACAGAAGCATCTTTCTCAGAAGTCAGTCGGCACTAGGACAAGGACACATACCACTAAACCAAGAGCCCTGAACCTCGCTTAGTATGCGTACCTCACTTACTGAAGACCTGTATTTTAAATACATCAGATTTTTAATACATTCCATCTGTAGAATGGCCACATTCTTATAATCCCCTATATTTAGGGTTTATGCATGAAATTATTTCTGTTCGGTTCATGCAGTACACATGCATACTTGTGCTTTGACATTTAAAGCCATTCCATCTTTTCAAATTCATTTTGCGCTGTGCATTTTGAGTTGTGTGCCAGAGCCACAATGATTGTGACACTGTCCAATTACTTTTGGATTTCACTGCATATGTTCGTATGTACATGGATGTGAAGTGTGGGGGTGGGGGGTGGGGGGGTGGGGGAGTGGGAGAAGGAAAGAGAGAGAGAGCACAGCGTGACTACAGACTGCCTGAGTGGAGCAGGCTGCCTGCAATTAAGGTGAAATCAGGGAGAAATCTGCACTGCCTTGATAATGAGCCTCGTCTGAATTATTAACGAGAGTTATTCCCCCAGGACCCAGTCTCCCACTGAGCCCATCAACACGCGCACACCCGCACATACACAGTGTGCCCGTGTCTCACACACACAGGCATGCATGCTAGCACAACCAATGGACACACAAATACACACACACACACATTCAAAATACAAAACCCTCAAGATCTGTGGATCACAAGTGCAGGCGCATACAAGCACATGCACGCACACAGATGCATACAAAAAGAAACCTTCAGGACCCGTCGGATAGAAGGGCATTAGTAAATCACAGACTATTTTTTGGCCACTGTTGGAAACAAAAGCATGTGCGAACAAAAGGAAGGAGCTCTAACCAAACCCATTTCAGTAATCCACAGATACTCTTATACATAACTGTCAATTCCACATACAATCAGAACGTCATAGATGCAGTGTGAAAATGGAAAAACGAACACAGCAAACAGTACCCACACATCCTTCACATAGGATGCTTTCTTAGCAGCCCCCTCTTTAGAAAAAGCACTCTGTCCATTCCTTGTAGATTCATACACATATTTCATAAAATGTGGTGACTCACAAAAGTTTAAAAGTAGCACCCAGCAGTCTGAAAATACTCTGAGGAGTATATAAAGCCTTTATTGAGGGGAGCATAATTCCGCGAACCTTCAGAGGCAGTACAGTCTGTCCTTGGTGTCGGTCCAGTTGAATACATTTCCTGAGCGCCATTATGATGCCTGCCCATAGAGGCTGTTTAGAGGGCCCAGTTTACTGATGGTCAGAAGGTTAAGAGGAGATCTATTCCAAGGATATGGCCACCTCTTACGAAATCAGACTCATTCAGGCGTTTGGAATCATGGTGCTGTGATTGATGGTCTGGATAACTTTGGGCAGATCTCCCCAAACCACTCTGAACCGCCACGGAATTTCCTCCCTGTCCCCTCTGTGACTGCGCATCCCGCTTGAGCGATCAGTGTAAACAAAAGCCTGTCTGTGTGTGAGCGGAGGACACAGACACAGCTTCGGAAAAATAGTGTTATGTGCTGAGAGGCAAGCTGCACCCGAGGCCGACACTTATGGCTCTGCGGGCCCAGCGCACCTCAAGAGCATGCTTACAACCATCTGGTTGGCCTGCTCCACCACATTCTTTTATTTGCTGGTCTCTTGGAATTTGCACACAGTGGAGCTCCTCTCCTCACACATTATTATGTCTCATATGCTGTAAAGACAACAATGCCCATTCCACCATCAGCACCCTCTCCCAGTGCTGGTTTAGACCACTTTGCTTTTCAGCTCTGTCTCAAGACTCACACCCCCCACCCCCCCACCTCGCTGTTAGCATGGCTGCTCTGTAGGCTTGGCATGGACGTCTACTACTCCTCCCACTATGTGCTCATAAACTCCTGGCACACCAAGTCCCATCCAAAGAGCCAGAAAAAGAGCACCAAAGCTGAGGACACACACCAAAACACCATGACACACCCCCGCCTGGAGCCAATATGTGAGTCAAGCTTCAGAACGACAGAAGAGGGAGAAAAAAAACAGCAAAACAGTCTGGTCTCTGAGAAAACGAGAGTGAAAGATGACACAGATCTAGAACAGACTGTTCTCTAAGGACAAGCTCAAGGGGGCAGGGTGTAGCTCTAGTGCATGCATGTCTTTTTAGGGGGCAAAATCCCAAAACCTGAGAACGATGTGCAATGAGATCTGTCCTTATGGCAGTGCCCATGCAGGTAAACTGCCCTTTCCTGCATCCTGAAGGAATTTGTGCTCCAGGGACAATTTTTCTTCATGTGTTTTGCAGAATGATTGATACCTCAAAGCTTCACTCAGTAAATCTCCCGCAGGCCGACAAACATTTAAGAGTCAAAGATATCACTTACACATTAAGACCATGAAATCAACTTCCGACAAAGATAAACTGTTTCAGGCAGGCAAGAATAAATTTTCCTTAGGACTATCCAAACCAATTGAATTCACAGGGTATAGGGATAGAACAAAAATATGAATTGTCTGGGATCCCTGCGGGCCTGCTTAGGAACCACGAATCTAGTCAAGTTAGTCTGAACAAATATCAATGCAAAGAGCAGGGAAATCTATCACCAAAAAAACAGTGTTTGATTTCAGCAGATTCCACCTCTGGCTGGAGCAACCCTGCAATAATCACGGCTCTGCGACATCCTGTGTAATCTGTGGAGCATGTGTGGCTTTGAAAGCTAGGGAGAAGGAAACGTAAAGCCATGCAGTGTGTGACCAGTGGCTCAGATGAGTCCACTGCTGTCACCCCTTGAGAAAGGTGCTTAACCTCCAACACTCTCCCCAAAGCGCCAGATGAGTTGGATTAAACCAAATATGTAAAATGTAAAGCAGCAAAGGTCAAACTGGATATATAGAGCAGTCTATGTGAGAGAAAACTGGCACTCACTTGAGACCTAGTGGGTGACACAATATATGTACTTACACTCAGCAGAAAAGCTATTTGTGTTTCTCTCTGCGTTGCCTCACTTTCAGTGCTCGCAAGCCCTCGCTAGTAACAATAAAATATGAATCAGACAAGGCCTCGGGTGACTTCCTATCTCCTGTCCTTAAAAGAGCTCTTTCTAGTGCTCACAGATTCACACACACACACCGTGCAACCACTTCAGAGTGCCAAATGAGCCCATTCACAAGGACTCTTTATAAGAGTTTTTGTAAGTGCTACACCTTGAAATGCAAGGACGTCAGGGTATGGAATATAAAAACATCTAGTCAGAGATAGAAGAGCAACAATGGAGCTCCATATGTCAAATTGTTGTAGATTTAACATTTTTAAACTGTGATCCATAAGGTTTAAGGCTTCCAAGACCATGTTTTATATGTGACTGTGTTCCCCTTCAGCACTTCCTTCGCTCTGACTCCCTCTCTCTTTCTCTCCCTGCCTTTCTCGCTCTCGTTTCAACGGTCTGCGTGCAGTGGCAGGCGGCTGACCCTTTGCCCTGCTGGCCTGTGCTCTTACCTAAAGACACGTTATAAATAACGCTCTCGTCACTTCAGATTAGAGCGTCTGACTGACTGCCTGGCACCCGCTCTGACCTGCCTCGCAATCCCCTGGCATCAGAGCACCAGCGGTCACACACTCACGCACTACATCTCTAGCTCGCTCTCTCTCCCACACACACAAACACAAACACACACACACCTCACTCTTTAAGACCCACATAAAGCCACAATGGTATAATGAAAAGGAAAGAATTTCAGATATGTGAAAAAGGAATCAGTGATCATCGGATTTAACCGCACCACCTCCACCCTAAAATACATTTCAAAAATGAATAATAAATAAATAAATGCATGACTCACTGTAATTTTTAACAGCTTAATCATATATCATCTACATCTACTGTAGCCATTTACAATGAACAAGAGCAACCATGAAAAAAGGACATTATTTTCTGGTGCCAATAAAACAACAGAAAAAGATATTTAACAGGCTTATTTAAGTTCTACCCAGAAATATATTTATATACAGGGAAATTGTCTATATAAGCAAGTGGTTTAGGCTGCAAAGTTAATTTAGATAGCTAGCCTGTGAAGTTAAGTCAGATGTAACTTTGATCATGCCAATACTAAACCCAATCTGTCCTAATAGAATGACGTTTCTCTAAAACGGTAATGTTAATTTAATGAAATACTGTCAAAGCTGTCAAAGCAGTAAGGCAAGGTGAATTAGATTTTTGCCAAGTTTGTCCAACACTGCATCCGTGGCTATGAAATAACTTATTTGTGGGCAGGGCATGGATATGACAATGTCTTGTCAATTTCAAAGAGAGAAAACATTTTTTCATGCCTGAACAAGCTACTACTAGTGTTAATTCTATTGTAACCCCCCACCCCCACCCCCACCCCAAACACACACACGAAATAGATGTTTCATAACAAAACTTCAAAAAGTACTTAAAAATGACAAAACTCTCAGGGGAACGCTATTAACTGGTACTGGTAAATCCTCAGTGGAAAGTGTAACTGCTTTGTTTCTTCATGGATGGGTGTGATGAGGAGACGATGACAGTTAATAAAGGGAAGTCACTTCAATCTCCTGTGAAAACTGCACTTTTCTTGACAGAGATCTGTTATCTGTCATTTCAATAGGTTTGACTTGTCTATTATGATTATTTGTATCCTTGTTTTGAAAAGTGCACACAAGCTTTCAGATGGTCCCTCACTGCTCTGTGTCATAAGGAGCCGATCAGAAAGCACTTTAAAATGACAGGATGGTATTTGAGTTACTGCATTTTTGTGCTGAGCCCTCAGACATCACAACTTGGTTTTTTAGTCAGTCACAAGCAGGAAATACATTTAAATGTGCAATATATTTTTCTTAACATTGTTTTTGTAAGCTTCAGTGATCAGCAGTACAACTGAGAAAGAGAAAAATCTTTTAAGGAGTCGACCTTCAATTCAGTGGATACCATTCTGTCACACTGATCAGTGTCCTCCTATACACACCTTGACAGATTTGGACATTCCTACAGTCTCAGACCTAAGCATCTGCTCAGTGCCCCGCGGCCACCAGGGGGCGGCCTGGCAAATTAGTTATCAAGAAAGATTAGTATCTTCCAACAGCAGTCGTGTAATCCACTTGCACCTCACAGGTTGGTGTATTCTTGTGCAAACACAACTAAGTGAGATGAAGCAGGACTTCGTCTAATGATATGACTCACATGCAGGGAAAGTACAGAACTGTGTAGACGGGTTATGGGACTGCAGCTGGGATAGCTGCTATAAAGCCCACCATGGCACGAAATCTATCAGGAGCAGATAAGAGGAAGTTTTAAGAGAAAAGTCGCCAATAATAGAAAAAAAGAACAACTTAAACTACAGGATAAAATTTGTAACAGAAATATTAATTCATATGTTTTGGCAAATGTTTGGAAAACTTAGGTGAAAGAGAAATGTAACAGTAGATAAAATGAAAGTGTAAAACTTTATCTTGGATGATTTTAATCTATGAGTCATTTAATCAGCATTACTACGTGTCCATTTACCGCACTAGGCAGCTCACGATCTGTATAACTGATGTAAACATTGCTTACATTGTTGTTTCTTGACATTAGCTTGCACAGAAGATTCTAAGAGCTAGCTACTTTGCAGCATTAAGTGGTCAAGCACCTATTATTACTTTGATAACTAAAATGTAATTCTTTGAAACTGTTTGCTAAAATTACCACATGTCTGTGATAATATCAAACTGTGTAGATTATGTAAGCTAGCGAGTTTTTTGGCTTGGTGCGTCCATATAATACTACTATTATTACTGATAATATTGTTATACTGAAACATTAGAACAGGACGCAGAGGGTGTTATGCTCTAAGAAAACTAGAATAATATTCTTTTTTTAAAAATACATTTACATGCTTTTTACAAAACACAGTATTTTCACAATATACTATACATCTCTATTCACCCTCTGCCTGAAATGCTCTGTCGGAGAGCTCCTGTGTCTTTAAGCTCTGTCTAAAGATGAACCCAGTGTGTCCGATCCTGATGGTCAGGTAGAACAAGCTGGTAGTGTGGATCCACCTTTACAAGCTAGACTAGAGCAGGACTTTTCAGAGTGGTATGTTTTTACTTTAGTACTCTGTAATTGAACTGGGTTACGAGATGATGGCACTATGTAACATAAAAGGGCAGGAGCTCCAACAAACCGCTGAAGAGTTTCTCACTGTGGTGCGTACCTTGAGCTTTATAAAGACAGTTAACGTGCACAAAAGATATGTAACACATTAAGGTAAATAGAAAAAATGGAGAAGAATAATAGGTCCCCTATAAAGCGGTATACTACCCAAAATTATGGTAATTTTACATTAACTAATTTTTTTCACAATACTAATTTTGGTTGTTGTTATTTGTATTGTATGCATGTCATTGGGATTGTTTATTTATTTATTTACTAACTTACTTATTTAACACTCTGGCCAATGATCTGGGTTTATACAGTTCTTAGAAACAAACAGGTATTAATAGCTACTTACTACTTACCGCTGCTGTCTAAGACTGCGGGAGAGCCCATTCTGTCTAATAGAATAATCCAGAAGCTTTATAGACTACCTGCTCTCAGAGGAGATTACTGTTGCTATTGACAGGCTGCTTTTTACAGGTAGTTTTAGTCTTCTTCTTTGAATGCATGACCCTTCCAAACCAAACTGACATTACACTTCATTTCATTATGCAGTTATATCATTTACAGTGTGAATAAACAATCATTCCTGCTGCCTCTCATCCAGCCATTTCCAAAGCTAACCAAACCTGACTGGTAATAGAGAGAGTCCAAGGACTAATTTTCTGGTTATTAAGCAAGACAGATAATCACTGATGAGTCACCAACAAGCAATTCATCCGGCAAGCCTTGCTACAGGGAGTGTGTCAGTCAAGACCACGGATATGTCCTAAGACCTAACCCAATTGAAACCATGATAAAACACAACATTCAGATGCCTGGACTTCCTTGTAGCATACCCTCCTTTAGGACTGTCAGCTTGCATGACTCTTACAGTCTGCAGCCTATATGACTGAGCTTAGTGTATGTTTTTGAGCTGGCGGGGTGTGTGTTTATATTGTGTCTGCCGGAAACGGGGTCAGAGCTATAACCGAGCATAAGCGTGCTTTTAAAAGCATGCCTAATCACCTTCATTACCTGGGCTAAGGCTGTGTCTGGACAGGCTCTGAAAATAACTGCTGCACTACTAGACGAGGAGTGCTCGTGTCAAACCCCTTAATTTGCCCTTACGTAAGCCTGCACTGGGACACTTGTGCTAAAGATATGGGAGCCATCCTGTGGTTGAGCAGCACAGTGTCTTGTCACAGTGAAGAAATAATGGAGCTCAGACACCTGTAGACACACCTCAGCAGTGCTTGCTTAAATGAGGTGGCCTTACAGCAGGGCTAAGTGACTAGGCCTGGGGAAACTGAGGCTCTATTGAGCACTTACAGGTTTGTTTTTATGCTCTGCCCTTCTTTCCACAGCCCACAAAGTGGTGAGCCACAGTGCTGTGGTCATGGTGGGGTCTTCAATGTGCATTTGTCTCCCATCAGTGGACATTTTCAGAACAGTCTAACCAACAATACTGACATTGAGTAAAAAGAAACAGTGTGTAAGTCTGGCCTCCTATCGCTGTCTCTTAACAGGACAGTTAAATATGCCTGCACATAACAACACCAGGCAGTCCCGTCACAGCAAGCTTTCTACCAACTGAAAGTTTCAGAAATCCTAAATGCTGAACAGGCAGAACTTCATTAGCAGTACTGAGCTGCAAGAACGAGCAAGTCTGTATGTGTGATCCTGGCCCACCTCAAGGATAAAGCACAAGAGTGTGGACCAGACATGTGGAATATTCAAGTGTTCTAGTGAATGATTTGCAAATGGAAATCAATGGTTTAAAGACATCTTAAAGAAAAGATGAAATTAGGGACATTAGTTTATGTGATAATTCATAAAGTGAAAGAGTACAGGTTCTAAAAAAAAGAAAGCCTCTCACACTCATATAAGCCCCTAGGAGGTAGACTATAGGGAAAATGCAGATGGCAGTGTAATTTACTTCAACAGGTGTGAGAGGAATGATGAAAATGTCAGATTGTGTGATGCAAACATACACACACACCTGTATATAGATAGATAGATAGATAGATAGATAGATAGATAGATAGATAGAGAGAGAGAGAGAGAGAGAGAGAGAGAGAGAGAGAGAGAGAGAGAGAGAGAGAGAGAGAGAGAGAGAGATTTAGTATCCTTATAAATATACTTATATGTATGAAAGGGAAGATTATGAAGCCAGACTGGAGAAACATTATATGAGCTGCTACCTTATTATTCCAAATGATACTGTATATAATAATTATTGCTATCGTATTTATCTTGAAGACCGCTGGCCCTCTAGGACCTCTAAAAATGAATAAATCATACAATATGTTGTGGGAAACATGGTTACTCCAGCCAGTCTCAAACACGCTGACAGTCTGCTGTTTAGTCTCTCACTGAATCATTTCTAAACTTGGGCTCGGAGTATAGGGCTATTATCCTCTCCTAGTGGACTCTAATAGAGTGCAGAGATCGTTATATGCAGCACCACCATATGCTATATTACGGTCGTGCAGAACAAATCCAAAACTCAGCCCTAAAAGGGAGTAAAAGAATAAACACATCTCAAAAACAATGAATGCTCTACCGGCCCAAGTCCTCAAAAGACTCAGATGAAGAACGTGTGCACGTGCGCGTTACCTTCCATCCAGCCGAGCTGTTGCTGTCTCCTTTATCCTTGAAATAAGGGACGTAGCGGACCATCCAGTCGTAGATCTGAGACAAGGTGAGTCTCTTTTCGGGCGTGCTCTCGATGGCGCGTGTGATCAGGTCTGCGTAGGACAGGTTTCCCCACGCGTTGCGCCGGGACGACTTGGCTTTGCGCAGCTGTCCGGCCACGTCTAGTGCGGGAGCACAGGGCAGCGTTTCGCGGCACGAAGACGCACTGTCCGGCTCCGCCTTGACCAGCAATTCCCCTCCTTCTGGGAAAGCGTCTGGACGGGGCAGTGGCCAGGTGCAGGAACGAGGCCGGCTCTGGGGCTCCAGGTCCGGGTCAGCGTCAACCTGATGCGCCTCCAGCTCGTCGTCCTCCATCATCATCATCTGCGCTTCAAGAAGAAAGGGGCGTGCTGGACGAGAAGTCGGCGTGATTCCGGGAGGTGATGTTGGATATGCAAAAAAGAAAAGGAAAAAGGGAAAAAAGAAAAACCCCTTACCTGACTGAGCTACTGTCTGTGTGCTTTTAAGCAGGAGGTGTACAGCATATCATGCCGAACACGCAGAGCTTGGAGTCTTCACAATCCAATGTGCAAAAACGATCGCTGCCTCCAATGACACAGTGTTGGCCACTCCATTTCAGCTCAGATTAAACGCGCGTTAGGAGTCGTTAAAGACATCTCCCGAGAATTCTGGGTCCCAGTGAAGCGGGCTTTTGACTGATCGCGCTTTTGATGAAGCCGGCTGCAGCAACAGATGATATCTCAACCACCCAGCATGCTGTGCACTGCCTGCGCTCGGAAAACTCCCATCTCTGCAACTGAAAACGGCAAAAGTGGTGTGAAAAAAATCCCAACTGAAGCGTGTTATACGTCCACGAAAACGGCGCGAAATCTCCTCATCAGAAAAAAGGTTTTAAGTCTGGAAAGCACAGTGTGGTGGACACAGTCACTCGGTCTGTACCAGCCTGCTGATGTCTGGTGACAGCTTTAGCGGCTGGAGTCAATAGAAATCCGCCCCGAACGCGTCCTTCACACCTTTCTCACGTCGTATAGTGCATATGCTCCATCTCCACCTGCAGCATGCCCAGCTTTCTGGCTCGCTCTCTCTCTCTCTCTCTTTCTCTCTCAGCTCCTTTTTCATGCTCCGCTACGCTCGGCCCTCTCGCCGGTTGTAACGTGATGACGCGGGCTGGAGGAACGCAGCTCGCACGTGATTGGTCCGAAACGAGAAGGGATTCACTTCAACTCGTGCTCAATGAGGGCATGCTGAGGCTCTGCTGTGATGGAGACCTCAACTCTGCTGTTCGCTCTTAACTGCAAAGATCTTTCCACTGGCGCTGCTCGCCTGCGTGAGAGAAATGAGCAGTGGACGCAATCCAGGCAGCGGTCTCCGTTATGATCTTTATGACTGTACACTAGAAAAGCACTTGTGGCCTCCTGCACGAGGGCTGCACCAGTCTCGAGACCATTAAGTCCAGGCAAACTTTCTCATGTCCGATGTGGACTGAAGCTTGTGCCTATCCAGTATTATAAACGGGCTCCACTCAGGCAAACCTTTCTGATCAGTCAGCTCAGCCACTTACAGGTGCACATAGCTATTACTGCTGCAGGGGTCATTGACGCACCGCCAATCTATCGCCTCAGTAAAGCATTGCTAATAGCACGTTCCGGTCTCACGTGGGCCTAAAGTAAACCTTCCCAGTACCTTGAGGTGCCTGGCCTCGCTAATGCTCTTGTGGATGCGATCAAATTCTTACAGCAATGCCTGTGTAAAACCTCCCCAAAAGAGAAGGAAAGGAAATGTTGTTTCCTGGGCGACACAAGGACTGTCGTCCTGGACTATGATGAATCGTTCCGCTCCTAAGTTTGGAGACCCTACTAAAACACGGGCCCTTGCTAAACAATTACTGCTGATACATTGCATGCTATAAGGCATGGCTCCGGTGGAGGGTCCCTGTTCAGCGGGGAATGCGTTTTGCTCCATAGCGCCTCCTCTGACACTCTGAGTGAACAGAAACAGAGCTGCACAGCTGTACACACCAAAACAGGTTTCCTTTCAAGGGGCAAACAAACAGTGACATACCATTTTCACTCTCATTCTTCCGTGCTTAAAAGTGCCCTCGACAAGCTCGACGTGCTCTGAGTGTTCAGGTACAGAGGCTGTAATTTCACTCTTGTGGATGACTGCTAGGCGACTTTAGGCTTCCTTTGCGTTACTCACTTTTTTCTTAATGGTGAAGTTTCTCTTGGCAGCTGACGGGTCGGCTTAGCTTATTTTTATATTTCCTGTGCAACAAAAAGCAGCGCTATATGATTAATCCAAATTACCCCAAAAACTTCTCTCATACGGTTACCTTAAAGGGACACTCCAAGGGGTGAACTGATCATCTTTCATCATCTGTTCCGAATATACACTCATCATCAAAATAATACTTACACAAATAGCAGCACCCAGAAGGAACACGCTGACAGGAGTGAACTTGGTGGGTAGGTTTGACATTGTGAGATATGCCAATGATTAAAGTCTCACACTTGACCACAAAGGTGACATAAGCAAGACAGGCTTGAACCTGACTGACCCAACAGCCACAACTGCGGACATTCAGCGAGCAGTGATGCTCTCCATCAGTCCTGCTGTTAGTGCCAGCACCATTGGCAGACGGTTCCACGATGCAGGACTACATGCACACAGATTGTGGTACGACAACTGCCTTTAACACCACTCCAGTGCACCAAAGACTGCAGCAGTGCTGTGCCAAACTGTCATGGAGTAACTCAGAATGGCAGTGGGTCATCTTCAGTGACAAGTCCTGCTTTTATCTTGGTTAGAAAGACTAATGAATCCGTGTGTGGAGGCACTGTGGTCAGCACCAAGATGAATAAGTTGTTGTTACACATCCAGAATGGCTGGTGTCACTCCATCTCCACCCCATGGCAAAACCGGCAGGAACTGTGTGAGAATATTCCAGCTGTATGGGATGGATTATCACAGGACACTATTAGGAACCTCTTCAACTTTATGCAGAGACGTCTGGTATGTTCCAGTATAAAGACACTACTTCTGTATGTGTAGCTCAGTAAATATTGCCCATACCAGTCTAAATTTATCATCATTTAATATTCCTGGTAACCTTTATCTTTCTTCGTCCTTCTGGGAGCAACTTTATTTTTGTTGATGAGTGTATGTACATGCCTCATACTGTGACTCTAAGCTAGACTGGTGAGCTGTGTGCTGTAAAAACTAAATGAAGATGTATTATGGTAAGAGGGGCATAGTAAATGACTTGGGTTGCATTTTGGGGACAGCAGCTTTGATATTATTATTATACTTTTTCTGTGTTAGCTGGTGGATGCAAACAGAGGGATAAAAATAATAATAATGATACTTTAATAATCCTTCAGACTATAATATAATTCCATAAAACAGCTAAACAAAGTGACCCCAAAACCTTCACAATGTGCTATATTGTTAGCATGTCATATATGCCTGATTAAAAAGGTGAAAAAAGGAGCCTCAAGTAGATTGTACTCTTATACAAGTCAGACAGCTTACCTCTCACCAGAGAGTATGATTCAAGTTCTGTAATCCCACCTCTGCATTAAAAAAGGTCTTTGTGGTGATGTTGTGGACTCATCACTTGACACATTTAGCAGCTTCAGGTTGAGTTTTAGACAGCAGTATTCTCTAAAACTAGGTAAGCAAGTGTGGTAGGAATGTAGAGTAGATAGACGTAACCCTGTGTAGGTCAAAACAAACACAACATGAGACATCAGCCGGCTTTCCTGTTTTAATTCACAGTTAAAGTTTGGAACGATTCTGGGGACAGGCCATCAAAAACGGGGATGTCTGGTAACCCTATTCCATTTGGCACTTTGGCTCAACACAGCTCCACAGCAAAACTGAAATAAACTATTTTACAATACTTAATATTTTGTCTTTTTTTTTTAGACATGATTCTAATTTAAATGATGCCTTGGGGTACATGGAAAAATTCCTCCATGGGATGTCTTTTGAGGATAAGGCCAACAAAAAGCACAATGCACTTAGACATTCCAGAAGTGACATAAGTTACCACAATCCAAATCCGCAAAACACGTCCATATACAAGCATGAATTCTTTCCCCTGTCTCCACCCAGCACACCCACTATTTGGGCACACTCAAACGTTGCACAATACACCCACTGAAACTTCAACATGTGTGGTGCCATTTACTGTAGAATTACAACTGTGTTATTGCAGAAGTTAAACATAGAGCATGTATGAGGTGTTCTGATGAGTCATGGGCAATGAACCTGGTATTTCACAAACAGTGCTCTGGTATTTGGGTACCAAGATTTTGCATGCCACAGCCTACATGGGACATCTAATGACATTTCCAACAAAGCAAAGACAAGGGGCTGGTCTTTTAGGTTCCACAGAATAGGAATGACCATGGGATATGCAGAACAACAGCTCCTAACATGAGGAAAGCAAAGACTCAGTAGAGTTCGGAGTTGTTTTTTAAAAACAAATGAGAGAAAAAATAAAAGACAGAAAATAGAAGACTGTCCCCTAAAACCAGAAGGAGTGGGGCTGAGGAGGTGGGCATGGCACAATCTCAGCAGAGGTTCTGATGAGTGAGTGTGGGTTGAGAGAGAGAGAGAGAGAGAGAGAGAGAGAGAGAGAACATCTGAGCACCACCAGGCAGGGTGCTTCACACACTTCATACCAGACATTCCAGAGGCAAGAGGGTTGGCTTTGGGTTCTGATCCCAGAACAGTGTGTCACACTCAACAGACCACTGCAGCCACTAACTCACCAGTGAGAGGAGGGCAATTCTAGCTTGTGCTCAGAAGGACAAAAATGGACTGTGGAATTTCATTCAAGTCTGATGACTAAGGCGTCTTTTACAAAAACAAGTACACTCTGTATATTACTCATATTTTAGTTAGGCCATCCTACAGCATAGTGTACAGCATTACTGCTACATAAGGCCGCACCATATACTAAGCTGTCAGTTCATTAGATACTTATGGGAATAAACCCATACTTAGGGAATAATTTGATCAGTATTCATATATACACACAAAGCCTGGCTACTAGCAAATCTGTATGAAAAAGTTTAGTGTGAACTACGACTCAATGCAAACAACTTTTTTATAGAGACACATTAAACTCAACAGCATTGGTGAAGACTTGGGGGTACATCAGCAGTCACACCAACACCAACGGTCTACAAAATCTGTCTGAAAATCGAGCACTGTCGTGCGCCCTGGTAAGATCAACACACATTTCGGCCGGTCTCAGGTCAGCCCAAGCCACCTGGACGTTTCATAACGTTTCTGGGAAAATGTTCTGTGGACAGAGAAGACCATAGCCCTATCAAGATGTTGTGGTATGATCCAAGGAGGGTTGTGCAAGAAAAGTGTCCCCAGAAATATTGATGAACTAAAACAGTTTTGCAGGGTGAAATGGTCCAAATCACCTCCTCAACATTGTGTAAGTTTATTTGCAGTTACAGTAGACGTTTCGGTGAAAGGAAATTGCTACTAAAGGGGATCTACAGGTTATTAAATCAGGGGCTTATTTTTTTTCTTGCCTGCATTGTGAAAGTTTACTCAATATGATCAACAAATGACATGACTGTGTAATTAGTTCTTTTAGCTCATGTTTGTTTTTAATAGTGTCTATAATTGTGATCAGACCACATTTTATTAGTCATCCCAGAAAATTCCGGAAATTTTCCAAATATTCATTTACTTTTTTCTTGCAACTGTAAGTGCAACAAGTCAACTTGTAAGTTACTGGACACTTTCACTCCAGCGCCTGGACCAGAGAACTCAGGAAGATAATTCACATGTACGAGTCTTCATGAGGTCCATCCATAGTGGTAAATGGTAATGACAAAGGCACTTTGTCAGGTATCAGGAATGTTCCAGAAAGTAGGTAAGGCCTGATTTCACCCTTTCATGGCTTCCGTCCAGATTGGCCTGCCTTTAATAAGTCCTGCCTCTGGCAAAAGTCATCTTATCATGCCAAAGATCTTGGCGCTGATTCCTCTCGAAAATGCACAGAATGTTCAGAGATGCAAGACTGTCAGAGTTAGGCTCAGGGGCCTCAATTAAGACAGGCCTATGAGTTTGAAAATATCTAAAAGTGCAGGTAACAGCCCTCTTTCACACACAGCAGACACGGACAGAGTTCGAACTAATGTGATCTGACACACACCTCTAATCCTATTCACAAATGAAACACTAGCACAATGTGGAAGACCCTAAGGGAGAGAGGAAGAATGCAGTTGTTCTGTCACTTAAAGGCAATAGGTATAATGTCTGAAGCTGGGTTTTAAAGGGAAACATGGGGTGAGCACGTACATATATAGGCTTATATAGGCTGAAGGAAAGAACGAATGGGCAAAAGGAAAGTACAGAACAAAAGATAGATTACTTCAAAACCTCTGCATCATTGAAATCCGAAAAGAAATGCATTGTGTGTGTGTGTATAACACATTTAATATAGAAATCTGTTGTAATTGTTTATCAGAATGTGTGTAAAAATGTATTAACATAGTCATCAAATTATTCATATGATCATTTTACGGAAGAATACTAAGCAGCACACTACAAAATCTGCAAACAACCCCTCTAAAATCATCATATCAACATAAGATGCACACCCCTGGAAGCATTTAAATATACTGTATGTAAAGAAACTTTTACTTCGCAGTTCATTTTCACTCATATGATGGAAAGTAATACCAACATCCAGCTACTTCATCTGAGGCAAACATGAACACTCCAGTCATTTCTATCTCCATTCAAATGACTGTGTATGTCCAAAAATTAATGGTAAATTCTCTCATACATTTTAAATAGTGGGATCTCAGTTGGAGCACTGGAAGAGTAATGGCCTCATCTCTAGCTGCCATCTCTGGTGTCAGCTCTCATGAGTTAATAGTGGAGATGAGAGCGGATAGGGAGAAAAAATATCTGCACTTTTCTGACAGGGAAGAAAGGAGAGCTTTCACAGGTCCATGTATCATTAAGCAATTGAGAAAGCTAATTAGAGCTAGTGGTGGTGGGGGTGAGGGGGTGGAGATCTGGCACCTAATTATTACCATAGCAACTGCATCTCTTACATGAGGCCTGCAACAGAATGCAACTCTGTACTGGAGCAGACCAGCCCTGTAGCAGAGTGAGAGAGCCACCTAGTGCAACAAAGCTTAACTACAGTGGCTGGGGCTGAACAATTTGGGAGGAAGCATCTAATTTAGATTTTTCTCATCAATATTGCGATTGTGATTACATTTTCTGTAAACTGCGATTATTTTCTGGGAACTGATGTCCAGGCCTGTTATTTGGTCAGTAAAACCAAAGCATCCCCTGTCTCAGTTAGTTGTCATTGTGATGTCACAGCATATAGACGTTTGACTGCCTCTGATTGGTCCAACTAATCTACAAGTAGTTTTACAAGCTCTGATGTTAATGTTCCCCACTTAAGACACAGCTGTGATAAAACAACCTATAATCAAAATTGCAACTCTTGCGCTTTAAATATTGCACTCTTTTAAACTGCAATTTCAATATAAAGTCAATCTTTCATCCCTAGAAGTGGCCCAATGACAAAACTGTAGCAATATGCTTCCATGTCAAACCAGACAATTATTAGTGATCAGACACTTTAACTGCATTTGTCTTGCAACCACAACACTTATTCAACTGATGCAAAAGAACTGAGGTAAGACTCATTTATTTCAAAAATAAGCACACGTTTCCAAATATCCTTAAATCCGCTTGTAACTACTGCCAAGATTAAATGACAGTTCATCATTCATCCACTGAAATTTTACGGCATTCAAAAACGTGATCCAGTTTGGCAAAGATGACCACTATCTAGCACTAATTACAATTAAGACTGGTTTGATTGAATTCAGTCAGGATGACTCTTTGCACCTACATCAGCCTTTTGGGGTCAATCTTCTCCAGGTGTACAAGGGGTTTGAGTTGTTCTGCAAAGCTGCGCATGTCCTCAGACACCGTGTCCTGTCCTGCTGGCGCCAGCACACTAAGTTCAACTAGATAGGATAGAGACAGTGGTTCAGTGTTGTCCGTATTGCCAGGCACAAGCACCCGGGACAGTTTACTCACAACCACTTTGAGTGCTCCTTTGCGGAAAATATGCCCTTTGGCCACAAACTCATGGTCCATTCGAAAGCCCATTTCATTGAGGAACTCTGGCAGGCTGTGAGATGCAGCAACATCCACACAGTTCCGTACCAGAGCATGGCGACTCTTATCTCCCACCTCCGGCTGGCCAAGGTACCGCAGGTGCCAGGGAGCAGAGGGATGAGCAAGGGAGCGCCTGGCCCGGAGGATGAACGGGTTTCCCTGCTGACCTTTGAGGAGGTAGACTAGTTCATGGTCACCAAAGCTCTCTGGTTCCATGTTGTCACATAGACCTCTCAGACGATGGAGGAGACTGTCCAAGGACTGGTCCAGTACACTGCCTGTGACAAGAAGTGAGGGGTACTACTGTTCAGTATTATTGTTTATAAACATGCAACACGGTAATTAAGTTTTATATTTTAATGAAGAATAAAAAGTAAATAAACAACGTACCCTGCAGCAAATACTCCATCATGTTTATCGTGCCCCCCGTAACGGGCATGACAGTGACTGGTGGAGCCTCCATTGCTGACCAATGGTGGTGGGGGGAATGTACAACTGTGTGGAAAGTGAAACATAACAGTGAACACACAGATAGACTAATGTTACCCTACCTACCCTTTACACATTACATTACATTACATATTTCACATTACAGGTTTAACTTGGCTAGTTCGACTGACAATAACCTGGACTAGCAGCTAGCTGGCTAATGTTATACTACAAAACTAACGTTTAAAAGACCTTTCAAAGCTAAAATGTTTGTGTTTCAGAGATTTAAAACAGACACTGTTTGTGTCGGGATGGACCAATCTGCTAGTCCGCACCACACAGGCGGAAAACTTGAACACTGTGTTTGTGATCTACAAGGCCGCACCGAAACTCCCACTTACTTTCCAACGAGTAAATAAACGAAAGATGTCAGTGACTACATGGCGATACTACCGAACTCCGTTGTAAACTTGAGAAATGGAGTTAGGTAAAAGTCTATAACTCGTAGCCACTTAACTCACCGACTTTACGCGGCTTTTCTGCTCCTCTGTCGGCTAACCTGCTAGCTCTTTCATTCTGCAACCGCTGCAACTGCGCATGCTCAGACCGCGTCTAGGTTGCCAGTTACTTTGAAATTCAACTTGAATAATAGGCTTGTGGTCTGTTTTCTACCAGCTGCGACTTCGTTAAATTAAGCTTTTCTGAAACCTCTTTAAAAGCAAAAATAGAGGCTGCCATATCATAATAAGCTGTTATTTAATGGAAATTAACACAGAGACACTTCAGACACAATCTATTTCTTTTTGAGTTACATGACATAAAATACCTATCATATTGATCGGTTTGTGCTCTCTGCGTACTGTAGCTATACATTTTGAGCGCTGCAGTATGGTACTAAAGTATTTGGAATCGATGTCAAATATGAAGTCGAAAGAAAATACGTTTTAGCCCATTTACAGTGGCACACATTGAGAACCTATGTTGAACAATGGTTGAGAAGTTGACTTCTGACATACAGATGGCGCTAATGAAGCGTGGTATGGGCACAGCAGTGTGCTCTTCATTCTCTACCTGCCTGTCTACATAGGGCCGGGTTTATGATTCTGGGACACTTGGCAAAAAGCCTGAATGGGCCCACTGGATGTACATTCAAAAAGGGAAGCCTGACTCTTATGACAAAATGGTGTACATTTCCAACATCATTCAGACATAACGTAAAAAAAAACAAAAAAAAAAACAACTTTACAATTAGCCAAAATGCAAAAGAGCTAATATTTTTGTTACTGTATCAAATGGTTCCTGTCTGTGCAAGAAAAATATCAAATTTAACTCCAATACATCATTCAGCCTGTGCGGTTTAAGGTAGAGTGTCACATCACATGATAGTTTATTAGAATGTATTTATTTTTGGTTGTCTTATTTAATGTGGGATAGATTTCAGTGCCACCATTTGGCATCATCACAGTGCAACAATAGTGACTTACATCTAGAGGAATATTCTGTTTGCCACGTTGTTCTATAATAAATAGAACATTACCGTTTGGCTAATATGCCATAAATTCATAGTATTGGACATGAACACTGTTTAAGGAACACAAGTCTTAGCATTCAGGGTTCTATTAAATTAGTTGTTTTGGGGTTAAAAATGTATCTTAGCAAATTAAATGATCTTAACTCTCTCTAATACACTGTCTCTGAATATTCTTATGTTGAGATTATGGTAAGAACATTATAAGATTAATATTTCTAGACATTTGTACTTAAGTAACCTAGCTTTGTTAAGTGAAATGATCTCACTATCACACCAAACTCAAATAAAAGTTTAAATGTTACATACATAGTCATACACGGTACAAATATCAGTGAAATGCTTTGATAACTGGCAGCTCACATAAAACAATAAGATAAAAAACACTATATAGATACAATATCTAAAATATTTTATACAGAAGGATAAGAGCAGCCTAAAATAAGATAAGAAAAATATACAGAGATAGTAACATAGCTAAAATATGTTAGGTTGGAATGTAATTACAATATATACACTAAATATACATACATATACAGTATACAATCTAGAAATGTAGGACAATAGTGTAGAGTGTGGGGATGGGCAGTGTAAAGTGCAAAGTGCAAAAGTAAGTGTGCAACATAATGCTGTGCAACTGAGCAAGAGGCATTTAATAATTGTCAGTGGTTAATGTTCAGTGGTTAATGGTCCTGAATATGGTGTGTGCTTGAGGTATTCCTAGTTGCCTTGTCTTCCCTTGCCACTATCTTGGCAGATTGTGTTGCTTGTTTTAAGAAATATGCCAACAACTAAAATGTTCTGCAAGTAGAGTGGGATCATTTAATACAGAGTAAAACTGTAGTAAACTTATGTGTAATAAGAATGTTTTTTTTCCAGGAAGTCGTAAAATTACATTTTTAGGGAAGTAATTAAAACCTTGTGTTCATCCCAACACTGTAGCTGTCTAAACCTTACCACTAACACTATTGATAGTCTGGCCTGTGCAGATCTCCGTTCTGAATAACAAAACAAACATAGCTTTAAGTGCAGCAACAAACATTTTCCTTCCTCTGTTTGTGTTTCTCTGGTCCACTTGGATAATGTTAGACTTTTTAGTTCCTCTCACTTTAGATTCTGATGTCCACTCTTGTGGAATCTCCTCTTTAGCTGAGCTCACAGTTTTTCTATGGGATATAGTTCCAAAGCCATGGTAAGACCTTGAATCTGTTGTAATTGAACCATTTGTGCTGATTCTGAGGCAAACTTTTAGATTTCTGTTCTAAGCCGGTTTGATTTTGTTGTGATAACTGCTGGTACTTAATGGAGTCTGTAATTCCATGTATCTGAATAAATTTTCCAAGGAATACAGAAGAAAAACACCTCTACAAAATTACAGACCCTCCGCGATACTTCATCCTGGGAATAAATGTACTTTTCTGTACAGCCGTGTCTACCCCTGTCTCTCCTCTGTTATTTGACCATAGAACACACTTCGACTGAAAGTTATGGGAACGATAGACAAGACAGAACTTGAGTTTGTTGGTCTATGACATTAGAGGCAACAATTTGTGCATATGAAGGTGCCATTTGGCTGTAGTCTGTAAGATTTTCTGACCCCAACACCTAAACAATGTCTGCAGTTCCCCATTTGTGATCCCTGGAGATGCACTGGCCACTCAAACCATCCTTCTCAATATGAGTGGGATCAGTATAGACATGCATCCTCGTTCCTGCAGATATTGCCTTGATAGTGAACATGGACATCTGACTAGTTACTTTTCTTGTGCCAGTTATTGATTTGCGCTGTCCTTACAAACTTGTGTAGTGAATATTCTTTGAGCTCTCTCATAGTGACAGGTGACTGAGTGAATCCGGCCTATTTATCCCAAAACAGAAATTCAAAACTGATCCTTTAGGTGTTCTTTATTACTCAAATTTAAAACATACAATACAAATGTGTATGCACTTTATGTAGATTCCAATCATAAATTCATTTCAGAAAAATATTTATTTTGTGACTAGATTTAGGTATTTTTATCATTATATCTACAAACTTTGCCAATGATTTATCTGAAATGATTTAATGATTAGTAATAAATAATGTTCTTTACAGCTCGTTTTGCATATGTGTACCAGGACTTCCTTGTGTGTATATTAAGATATAAGTTGAGATCACAAGATGTTATGCTGAAATGGCCATTACCGTCAACCAGTGGCTGACATATCAAGCACCAACCCTTAACCTATAAAACCAACAAAAATTAGATTAAGATGATTTTAAGATGATAGAACATTAAGATGATTTCAGATTTAAATAATAAACAATGTGCTTTATTTCATACCAAACATACTATAACAACATCAGAAGAGCATTGTTTGTTAGTTTTCAATAAGTTCAGAAACTTAATGCAATTTGTGTTATGATGCATGACAAAATTTTCCTTTCTGTGCCCCCTCATATGACTAATGTGTTTATGCCAAGTGAGGGTCAAAAACCACTGGGGGAAAAGTTACTACAGCATTTCAAATGCTCAAAATCACACCTTCACTAACAAACAGGCCATGAACATATGTAAAGAGTATATGACACAATGTGGAAATTACCCAGTTATGTTTAGTAGCTATATAGAATAGTAAAATGACTAAAGGGCTTTTGCTTCCATTTTCAACATCGCTGTTGCTAGTAGAGGGAAAATGATTGACACAATGTGTTTACCGTGCATAGAGCCTCTTTGATGTGCACTGCTAAGAGCAAGGTGTGGAATGTTTGAATAATATCAGTCCATGTCATAAATGTGCATTCTCATGACAGTAGTCATTGTGATTAATTACATACGTCTGATATTACTCTAAAGATATATAGGTAATGCTTACACCTACAATCCCACATATACATATTTAAATAAGCTCCTGGGAAAATAAATGTGCCAAACGCAAATGGCAAATCATTACGCTTTTTTATGATAGGATAGCTTTTCCTTTTAGCTTCTTTAAACAGTGAAATGTTATGGGTTAACTCAGCACTGATGGTTTTACACAGTTGGAAAATATTGCCAAGTTATTCTGTGCTTAATGTGAGATCAAAAATTTTCTATAGAGTTTAAATCTATGTAGAAGCATTAACCACTTTCTCATCACGTTTCCTATAAATTGGTACACTGCACACTGCAGACATTCTTCAGCTACATTCTGGCTTATTTATTTATTATCTATATGCTATAAGCAAACACTGTCGTCATTAAGTTTATTATCCTACACATTGTATTTCAGAGTTTTCCTGTGATGAAATACCTAATTTTTAAGCTCCAAGCAGAAGTGGGGTCAAATACACATTACACCTCTTGAGCTTTATGACATCCCATTCTAAAACCCTTGGCATGTATATGGAGTTGGTCTCCCTTTGCAGGTATAACAACTTCCACTCTTCTTTAAAGACATGGGATATTTTGTACATTTACTTAAAACATAATTTGTAAGGTCAGACAGTGATGTTAAACAAGATCACTGACTTGCAATTGCCATTCTAAGTAGTTTATTCTTGAGGTCAGGACTCTGTGCAGGCCAGTCAAGTTCTTGTTTTTTTCTTGTTTTATTTTTTTGGTTTGGTTTGTACACTGGGGCACAGTCATACTGGAACAGAACGGGTCCTTTTCTACACTGTTCTCACAAAGTATTAAGCATACATATGTCCAAATTATCTTGATATGATAAAGCATTAGGGGTCTAGCCCAACAACTGAAAAACATCCCCACAACTTTATTCCTCCTCCACAAAATTTTTACAGTCAACACAATGCAGACAGGCAGATGATATTCTCCTGGCATATACCAAACCCAGACTAGTCCATCAGATTGCCAGATAGAAAAGTGTGATTTGTCATTTCACAGAAAACATTTCTACTGCTCTAGAGTTCTGTGGCAAGCAACTTTACACCACCCCATTCACCACCTGACTTTATGCTTGGTAACGATAGCTTTGCATGCACCTGCTGAGTCATGGAAATCCATGCCATGAAGCTCCCGGCACAGTTTTTGTGCTGATGATAATGCCAATGAAACTCTGCAGTTATTGAGTCAGCAGAGCTCTAGTTAGTTTTACGCACTATGCACCTCAGCACTCTCTGACTCTACTCTGCTACTTTATGCGGTCTGCTAGTTCATGGCTGAGTTGCTGTGGTTTCCAAACACATCCACTTTTCAAAAGTAACACTTACAGTTGTGGAATGTCTAAGAGGAAATACATTCCACTGACTTGAAATAATCAGCAAATCAGAAAAAACAGATTTGTTGCAATCTTAGCATCCCATTACAGGACCATGCTTGAATTTAGTAAGCTCTTTATTTATGAGCATAGACTGTATGGTTAGGTGATTGATTTTATACACCTGTGGCAATGAGCCTGAGTGAAACACCTGAACTGAGTGAGAGTTGAGTAAGAGGTGTGTCTCAATACTTTTATCCATACAGTGTGTATACTGTGCTGTAAACGTTAGAAATCTAGAAATTAAGAAATTTTTACATCTTATTTTCAGTCTTGATATTTTTACTATTACTCAGTGGGTAGTGCACACAAGGCATATACAAAGTCAATGTGTAGGTGAGTCCAAAAATCAATAAAATAATTACTTATTAAAGCTATCAGGATTTGTTACAGTAAACGTGCCAGGTTTGGTTCAGGACAGGCTAGTATATGATAAGTGCTTTAGAGTAATCTGAATATTCAAATTCAATTTCATGCACTGTTTTATTTCAAAGTTCAGTATGGCCCTCAGTAAAAGGACTAAGTCAGAGGAAACTATGATACTGGTCTTAAACTTCGTGCTAACTGGATACTAGAAAAATGTGTGCATATTTAGTATATACTTCAATATTCCTAAAAGCAAATAGAAATATTGCAGCAATTCTTAAGTTAACTAAATCAAATTGTTTAAATCTTGTGAATAGAACCTGAAAGAGGAAGGACTGTCAGGCGATGCAAATAATTTAAATATTTTGTGTAGTCACATGGAGTCAATCACATTTGCCTTATCCGCTGAAAGTTTACTCTAACTAAAGTTCACTTTCTGTTTAAATGCAGTACATATTGTTATATGAATAGACAAAATATATGTATCATAAGGTGTATTTATTACATTCAATACTTTAATAACATCATTTTTATCAAGTGATTACAAGCATTACATAAACCTGAGTATGAAAATCACATGCATTCCATAAGGTGAACACAGTTCCCAATTTTCATCACCAACATCCAGTGAAAGCAACAGCATTTACATAGATCAGCATCCCATGACCGTAGCCCTCTTGCTCTCATATCTCAGAGTTTTGTTTATTCACAGGTCCCCTATGATTGCTGTCCAGTGTCCTTTGCTGAAAGTGCCCTCCGCTGCTGAATGATATTACTGACATTGCCGACTTCAGCAAAATATTTTGCTCATTTCCGACTCTAAATCTTCCTACAGTTTAATCTGGCTGTACACACACTCAACATCAGACGTGCTGACATTCTGCTGTATATGTTTGCCGACTTCCACCACAGAATAAATCACTTGAGTCTGATCTTCATCCTGTAGAAATAGAACAATAAGGACTACAGTATTATCATGGCTAAAGTGAAAAAATATTATGATATGATGATACTTTTCATACTTTCAAATTATAAATTTGCACTTTTATAAATTTTTGCACTCACCCCTGAACTCCTGGTCTTCATTTGACAACCTCTGGTAGAGTTTCTGTCTGTACCGCAATGAGAAATTCTGAGTTATGCACACAAACAAAAGCAAACTCACTGTAAATTTTGCTTTAAATATGTAATTGAAGTTTTTTTCACCTGCATTCACTCGCCTTCTCCTAACCCATACAGTTATGACAAGAGCTACAGTGATGAGAAGAGCTGCTGTGCATGTGCTTATCACTATAACTGCTGGCAAAGGGTTGCTGTTCACAGCAATGTGTGCAGTGGCATCTGAAATGCAGTACAAGGCAATTTTACACTTCTAGACCACCAGATTCATTCAGGCAAATCTCTCCCGATTAGAACATGAGAACATTCAGCATTCGACCTTTTCATTAGACATAATGGTACAAATATGTAAAGCCCAAGAGTATTCACCTGATAGAGTAGTGGACTCATCGGCAAGGCTCGATATGTTTGTTTGTACCCTTCTACCATGCAGTGTGCAGATGACAGAACTCATTGGCTTCTGCATTGTCCCAGTAATTGAGATATTCCATTTATCTGTCTCGACAATGACTGGCTTTCCTTCGGGATTAACATCCGCATCACAGTACAGGGTGCAGTTCTGTGGCGAATCAGATGACTCTATCGCTGTAACAGGGAATGTGGTCATGAAAAACTTATTATTGCATACATATTGTCTGTTTATACTGTAACAAATCCATAAATGTACCATAGATGTAAAAGTTATGTAATATTTCCATATAGTCAGACGTTCAGCTGTGTGGACAGATCACTGCAATTCTGTTGATTTATACATTTGGGTTCCAGAGTCAATTTATCAAAATAAAATGATTTACCATTAAAGACACATTTTTTCCATCTTCTTCTTCTTTTGTTCTTATTATTTTTATAGTTATTCAACTATGCAAACCTAGGGACCTTTACTATTTGTTGCAGATGAATTATTTTAGAAGAGTCCTGCTGACTGAATGCATTCCTATGGCCAGCATTCTTAGTGGTTTTGTTAATTAACAAACTTATTTTTCATTAGTTTTCTTCAAATATTTATAATAAATATCATTAATAAAGCATATTCTAATACTAAATACATTAAACATATTTTTGTTAGTTTCATCACAGTGTTGTTTTATATTCGAGTTCAGACATGTAGCCTGTAGCCATATATGTGACTGTGTGGTAAATGCCAGCCCCCCAAACCATTTCTAAACATTAGGACAAAGATGCATAAAGAATTTCAATTCCTTAAAAATACATTACTTCTGTCTAATTTGAGCTTATTGGTCAATACTATATGAAACAATCCATTAACAATGCTTTGAAAAAGTATTTGCCACCTTACAGATTTCTTTTGTTGTTTCACATTTGCCACAGTTAAGTATTTCAGATTATCAAACAAATTTGAATATCACTCAAAGAAAACCTGAGTAAATACAAAATGTACGAATTAACTGTGATTAAAACATTTTTTGGAAAGTTGAGTTTAATTTCACTAGCCACACCCAAGCCTGTAGATCGGGAAATCACTGAAATAGAACCTCTCTGATAGCATCAAGTAGGCTCAAAGATTTCAAAAAGGAACACACTATGCCACAATCTGAAGAAGTTGAGAAACAGGTGTCCTTCATTGGCCAAAATAGCATTTGCCAAAACAACATCTTGATAATCCCCAAGGCTTTTGGAAAAATATTCTGTGGCCTGATAAAAGTGAAAAAAAAGGAAATTTTTGGAAGGTGTGCATTTAGCATATAACATTTAGGAAAAAGCACATCATACTGACAGTCAGATATGGTGGTAGTAGTGTGATGGTCTGCTTTGCTGCTTCAGGACCTGGACGACTTGCTGTAACAGATGGAACCATGAATTCTGCTCTCTACCAGAAAATCCTGAGGGAGAATGTCCGGCCATCAGTTTGTAACCTTAAACTTAAGCGTACCTGGGTTCTGTAGCAGGACAGTGATCCAAGGCACGCCAGCAAGTCCACCTCTAAAAGGCTCAAAAAAGTGAAAGTTTTGGAGTGGCCTAGTCAAATTTAAATCTGTAAACTTAAATCTGATTGAGATGCTGTAACATGACCTTAACCAGGTCATTCATCTTTAAAACTCTCCAGTGTGGTAAATTAAAACAATTCTCCAAAGAAAAGGGGACAAAAATTCTCAGTTATTGCAAACCCTTAATTGCAGTTGTTGCCACCAAGGGTGGCACAACCAGTTATTAGTTTTAGAGGGGAATTACTTTTTCACATAGGGCCAGGTTGGTTTGAGTAGCTTTTTTCCCCTAATGAAATCTCATCACTGAAAACTGCATTTTGTATTTACTCAGGTTATCTTTGTCTGATAAGGCAATTTGTTTGACCGTCTGATACATATAAATGTGCAAAAACAAAAAACAAAAAATCTGTAAGGGGGCTAATAACTTTTAACAGCACTGTATACGAATGAAGTCTTTTTAATGGATGGCTCCACGGAAGCTATTTATAATTATTGAGCTATTTGAGTTAACCTCACTTGAATCACTGAACTTTTCTAGGTTATAAGTTTGCATTCTAAAGTCAAGTGAAGTAAAGTCAACCAGGTTTACAGGGTATCCTAAAGCAAGGTTAGAGGCACAATGTATTATTGTAACAATCCGTAAAACAGTGTAATTATATCTTGGCATTATACCACACAGAAGAAGTTACATTTAGGAAAAAACAATAATAATTGTATTATAATAATATCATTATTATATTTATATTATATTTAAATAATACACTAATTTATAAACTGATTAGTTATTTCTGTTGTGGGTGAAGAATCATAGACATCTCTCATACCTACAATAGTCACATTTATATTCATATATTTTAACATATTTCATCTGTGATATTTAAAATTCTGAGGAAAACTGATGCTCATTGTACTCACCTGTAAGTACACACACAGACACAGAAAGAACTTTATGCTTTTTTCCATTCAGTGTTTTCCTCCAGCAGCTATAATTGCCAGCATGAGATGGCTGAACATCTGGAATGACCAGTGAAGTTTTATTTGTTGATTCACTGTTTAAATGAGCGACAGTGTTTTCTCCATAGGCCTGAAATGTCCAGTCAACTTTAAGACTGAGATTATGCAGACAGCTGTAACTCAGCCTGCCACCTTCAATAATAAAATGCGTCCTTGATGATGCAGACGAGATTTCTGCAGATAGAACGAGTGTGATCAGTGTTTTCTCAAACTTTTTATTTATACAGTAATAACTTAGAAAGATGAGGGTCTGATTTTCACTCACCATACAGAGGTAATAAGGAGATCTGTTTACCATCAGTACATGTGTTTGCCTGAGTGCAGACTTGACAAACATATATTCCTTCGTCCTGCTCAGTGAAAGGACCGATTTCTAAATCAAAGTTCTTCAGAATTTTATTTCCGGACATTTCCTTTCTCCTAAAAACCATGCCTTTAATTTTATGAAAAAAAGTCTCAAAGTTCTTGTCTTCTCCTCTGTACAACCATTTGGCAGATGTATGATCACCATAACCATCACATGGCAATCTAACTGTGCTCCCCACCGGCACAAACTGGAAAGAGGCTAATCGCCAATTCAGAAACAGAGAGTGAGTTCCTGTTACTGCGATGCAGCTTCACTTTAGAATAAACAGACATTACAGTTTGAGAAAGTTGAGTTTGTGTGATCAGTAGTAACTAGTTATTAAAAAAGGAGGTGTTTAATCATATATATTTTAAAGGCTTTGATTTGGTCATTTTGTTACTGTCTGATAAAACAATAAATAAATTTTAAACTTGAGGCTTTACAGGATTCATACTTTTATATACTTTTAATCTAAGGTAGTGTAAAATAAATATAATTCTGTGATATTATAATGACCTTAAGGGCAGTTGCTGTGTTCAAATCATGCAGAGAAAAGGAAATCAGACAAAAATAGATATTTGTGTGATAGTGATGATTATAGTGATATATATATATATATATATATGTTTTTTTTTCTTAACAGTACATATACAGTTTGTTGAGTGTGTAACGTATGTAGATTAGACTCTGTAATCTCTGTAATCCATATCAGTGATGTTTTCATGTAATTGGAACTACAACATTAAAAAATGTTGCTTTGCTGCAAACAAATTACTTGATATCGTCATATAGTACAAATTTCTTAACCGTAGTTGTATTAGTAGAATTAAATAATGTAAGTGAAAAAAGTTTGTTGTGGACAAATATCGAAATCTTGCACATTGTCTATTAACGTTATGTGAAAGAGCATAGCTCAGTCCATTTATATGTCTGTCAGTTTGGCTATTATTCTATTATAATAGTCTTTACATTACATAATCACAGTAATTAAATAGATAATTAAAATGGTACTTACCATGTATGGAGTTAGGTGAGTTTGTTTTAATGGTAGGCAAAAGAAAGAAAATGCAGAGGACTTTTCTTATCCTCATGTTACAGGAAGAATTCCACATGCAAACACACCTGACGTCAAAGACATAACAACGAAAATAGTTTCTGACAGGTCAAAAAATTTTAATTGCTCCAATGCAAAAACACAGCTCTTACTTATTTCCAGTAAGTGGGAGCGCAGCTCTGCACACTTTCTGAGGTGCATTACTTAAAGGTCAGTTCAGCGCCGACAATGCAGTTTTCTACTTCAAACGCACATGTGTGACTAATGTTTGTTGATATAGCACCAGGCTTGACAACCACAGAGTGAGACACGGCTCGTGTGCAGTTACAGCTCACGTTTGGTGTGACTTGCTAACCACCTGCAAGCTGTAGAAAAAACTGTGATGCCCCTTAGGTGTGAAGTGTGAAGACCCTTATATATGTACCCTTATATGGGCTTTAGCTTTTAACACTGCATAGCCCATCAAAACCTGTATTACTATAAACTGCATATTTGCTTATGGATTGTGCTGAAACCAGTGTGATTGTCAGTAACTGGGGAGTTGTTGAAGCTAGAACACCCAAATGCTTTTACAAACACACACCATCAATTTTCTACTCAGCCTGGCATCGCCTGACATTAAACATCAGCTACCTTAAACATCGTTAGACATCATGAACCAAGAAAACTAAAGTACAGTTATATATATACACAATATATTTTACAGATCCACATACACATACAGTAGTAAATGAGATTACCTTTAAAATGCTTAAAAACTTAAATAAACTGTTTGCTTTAAAATGTTGAGTTCATTGAACTTTTAATAGTAAACCAACAACAGTAAAAACCGGTGTTCTACATTATGTTACCTCATTTTATAAATTTTTACAGCAAACCAAGTCATTTGCTCCAGTTAAAACATTTATATTTAACATGAAAAATAAACAGAAACATAATTTAAACATTTAACTAAACAACTAGTATAAGTCTGAAATAAATCAGATTACATTTTGGTTCTTTTGCTTTTGTTGTTGTAAATCTTTACTGTAATGAATTCTTTTAGTTTTACATTGTTTTACATTTATTGTAATTTATTTTCTTTGTATTCATCCTAGAATTGTAGCACTTTTTGTTCTTGTTTATAATAAATTATTATTGCAACATTTTTTATATCAATGTATTATATATAAAAAATATATGTATATATATGTATACATATATTTTTTTTTCAAGAAGTTAGTTTTCACAAGACCACATGAAAATATCAGACAACAAAGATATATTTAGTTTTCTGAGTTTAAAAATATTTAGTTTTTGAGAGTCTGATATACTACTAGCCAGTTCCATGGGATCTTACGATTAACTTTAAATGTAGTTAAAGTAAAAATCTAATGTACAAATAAATAAATAACAAAATAATAATAATAATAATAATAATAATAATAATAATAATAAAGATTAATAATAACATATCCAACAGTAGTAAAGCTAGCAGTGTTCCAGCAAAGTAAAATAAATACTCACATAATCTACAATACTGTTTACTAGTACATCATCCACGTGCTCTTCTAAAGCTATGAATTACTGTTTACCTATTTCTACTTACAAATTAGCTGAAAGAGTTAAGGCTTCTGCAGTCACCATTAAAAACAGCTTACTTCAATTCAAAGATCAGACTCACACTGCATTTCATCTTTCATAAAAAAGGCCTTACATTTAATGTAGCAGTGAACTCTCAAGGTTCAGGTTTCTTCATGATCTTTTCTTTTGGCTGCAAGAGCTGGAGAATGAATGCTGCAGAAGCAGCAAGTGACTACATTCAGCCCATTTAAACATTATATATTTCAGAAGCTTCATCGGTTTCCACTGGGGGTGGGATCAGACAAAAAGAACGATGGTAAATTAGGCAACACTAATTTCAACCTGCTGTAGACCATCAACACTGAGCTCTTAAGCTGAAAGGCTATTTACTGCTTAAGTAACTACATGCTGCTGACCGTTCCCAGCCATATAAGGGGCTAAACTATGCTGTGAAGTTGCTTTTTCATCTCCTGACTCATTTACAGAGTAAAATGAAAGCTCTTAAGCAGTTGAAAACCAAAAAACACAGTTCTCAAGTTTTACTGACTGTGAGTCACCTCATGTGTTGACATTGACAAAAGCTGTTTGGGGTTTTCTCAGTTAGGACGTGATATGAGACAACAGTTTTCACATCTGAATCTTCAAAAGACCTTGAAGCAACTGCTACAACAAATAAAACAACACAGTGCTGATTTAGTGCAATGCACTTAATACCAGCTGCATGTTAGTTGTACTTTTACTAGATTAATATTTAAAGCGACTTGCAGCAGTTATGAAAGAGATTTTAAACCTATTAAATGTTTGAATGTGGAAACAAAAATTGCTAGAGATTTCCAAATAAAAAATATCACCACAAATAATCTGACTGTTACATTTTATTAAAGGTTTGTATAATTTTAATAGGATCTTCAGTTTATCTTGATTAGTTAGTCTTTTCTTCCATAAAGATATCTTGCTTTTTTACCTAGTAAAGTCATTATTATTAGTAAGTCTTCAGGTAAGGGAGTGTTACTGTGACCTTAAGACTGACATATGTAAACGATCTCTCTTCCAGTCCACTTTCTTGTACTATACTTCATTCGAAAAAACAACAGACCTTATTTCAAAGTGAAACTTCAAAATGAAATGGTGAGGCTAAACGACTACAGACTATAAGCATGTACATATTGCAGTTAAACATACTGACCTTTGTGACCTTTGTGATCACAAAAACAAACACTTTTGCAGTTTAAGGCCATTCCATGAAGATCACAAACCTTTTCTTTATCACAGTCTGCCCATGTTTCTCTTCAATAGCAACTGACACATTAGGCCTACTGAGGGGACACAAAGCCAAGCTGGCACACCCAAAACAGAAACCTTCTCAAAGAAAGCGAGATGCCAGCTGCATTGTGAACTTTTTAGCACACTAAAGTAGCAGTAGAGACATCAGACAGCACAAGCAGCACCACAGCACTTGGCGTGCCCAGAAGTGGTTAGACTTTAACAGGAAGGCAGTTTTACAAAATAAGAAGGTCAGCAGCACAAAGGCAGGGTTTCTGAAACAACTCTTTTCAGTAGCTTTCAAGGATGAACAAACAACCGTTCATTCTATCATAACTGTAGCTTGGTGTGGAGAAGTGTGCATAGTGAAAGAACAAACAACTTCACTGGAGTCATTTTGTCTAATTTGGAGGTCAAAGAGTTTGGAGGCCAAAGACATCAATATTCTCGTAGTCACCGCAGCAGCTCCTGGTGGCCCAGTGTTCTACCATGGCACTTATTTATTGGTAGTCCTCTTCATAAAACCATCCTAAGTAAATGACTTTATCAAATGGCATGCGGAATCTGTATAAGTGTGGCTAAATGACCATTAAAGGTTATTATAAACTCATTAATTTACGTTTTTGGATTTTTTCCCCAACATTATTACAAGAAATAACAGTATATTAGTATAATGTCAAAGACGTCTTCGATTAATGTTGCAGAGGTATTATTTACTAATGCTAACATGCTAACCACTTAGCCATGGCTTTGCACCTCAGGAAAGGATATTGATGCCACTGTAGCGTCACGTCTCCCGTTGGTCTAACATGAGAGTAGCACCTGACACCTGACGGTGTTTTCTGATCTCTTGTTAACCATGTTTAAAGTTCTGCTCCCAATAGATCATTTAAGGTTAGCAACTTAGTTTGATTAATACGGAGGGAAATTCTGCAAATTTTGCGGCTGCAGATCATCTTATATGGACTTAGTAATATCCTTCTTTGTCTAACGTTATGGAATAGCTAATTAGAGATAAAAGAAGCGTTTGTTCCCCCCTAAAACCAATGGCTGCAGGCTGTGTACAATCATTTACACACACAGTGTTACATATGTGTGTGCACATTGTGTAAGTGGATGTCCGAGTAGTGTGTGTACCAGGTTTATGCCACACTGTAGGAAATTTTGATGTCAGGGTAAGGTTACGGTCTTGGTCAAGTCTAGGTTAAGAAGTGGTTCCGGTTAGGGTTTGAGTAAACATCTGGCAAATTATTGAAATTCTTTGTAATTGCCCCACAATTCACATAAACAAACACGTGTGTGGAGGTGCTTCAGTGTGTATCACCCTAAACAGCCCCCCACAGTGCAGAAATAACTACCTGAGTTACAGGCAATTTTGTGTATTACTTGTCATTAAGTCATGAAAGTTCTGTAGAGCTTTTGTCCTCACGGTAAATATAAACGGGTATACCCCTCCTCCTGTCTCTCCCATTCACAGAGCTCTCTTCCCTTTCCTGCCCTCTCCCATTCTCTCTCTCTCTCTCTCTCTCTCTCTCTCTCTCTCTCTCTCTCTCTCTCCCTCTCTCTCTCACTCTCTCTGTCTTTTGTGTCCGTCCTGTTTTCTCCCATTCACAGTTCTTGGCAACCACTCAGCGCTGCCACAGCGAGTCATGGAGGTTTTCAGTCATTTCGGGGACATATGGAAGAGGTACCTGGAGCCGTTTCGCTTCTACCACTTGTTTGGGGTCGTGTGTGTCATCTACATTGCGATGACCCTGACTAAAGTGATTCTACAGAGAAAGAGGCTGATGCGCGCATTCGAGCAGTTTCCAGGACCACCTGCGCACTGGCTGTTTGGGAACGTTAACGACGTAAGTTTAAGACCCCTTGGCTTGAAGCGCACAGGCCCGCAGAGCCTCCAGAGCTGATGGTCAGACAGCTATTAAACAAATAGGAGAAATAAGGTGTGATTAGATCAGGCGTGTACGCGGATGCGGAAGGGCAAAACTACGAGAACTGATTGCAGGGCTGTAGGGATTAGGGCAACTCCAGGTTGTGATCAACACTATTGAATAGTAAAGGCAAGGCAAGGCAAGTTTATTTCATACACAAGGCCAATTCAAAGTGCTGTACATAAAAGGAAGAAAGTAAAAAGGAATAAAAACAAAATAAAAGCAAAATAAATCGTTTAAAATATCATTAATATCATTAATATATATAAATAAATGAATGAGGAATAAAGTTTATAAACGGTAATAGTCTTAGACATGCAGTTGACTACAGAATGTTTGCTCTATGTGTAAATTTAAGGTTCTTTACATTCTCATTTGTTTTGCATATTTTTTTTGACAAGTTCTATAAGAGAACCAGCAGTACCACTGCACCAATTATCTAATTAACTTTATTATTAAGCATTTACATATCAAAAACAGTATGCGAGCACAATTCCTCATTTACCTGTCACTTGCATGCTTATGCAGAGAACATATGTGGATAGAACAGAATGTGTTATTGTCTCTTTAGCACTGGCATGCCATCACTGTCCAAAGAAAACAAGTATCTCCATTTTGCTACATCAGTTGAACACAGCACATGAAACAGCATTTCATAATTAATAGACCATTAAACGTTCCACAATCCCTCGAAATGAAATATATTCACACGTACTTACATTAAAATTTAGGAATGTCTTTGCTCTGGCCTGTAAAGTGTACTGTTTTAGAGACACATATTTGTCTTTGTAAGGCGACGGACATGGAAACATTACATTACACATACAAAATGCAATACAAATGTAGTGAAATATATTTCCACCCCTTATATGTATAAAACAGTAGCAGCAGCATGACAACGCGATTGCAGATCTGACCCTAAGTCTGCCCCTGTTTGGGCTTATTAGGTTACTGGCAGAGTAGGCTGCAATAGAGGGACATTGTAGAGTGACAGATCGGACACATGGCTTTGGCATTCTTGAAATGGCATGGTACAACCTTCAGAATGCACTAGGATGGTGTGGAGCCATTGGCTCACAAACTACTGGATAACCCGTTTGCACAAAAAAAAAACTTTAGCATCAGAAAAAAAAACTTTAGCAATCAAGATTGTTTTGTGTTACAGTTTCTGCAGGATGGAACTGATTTGGACAAGATAACCAAATGGGGAGAAAAGTATCCCTATGCCTTCCCATTGTGGTTTGGCCCTGCCATTTCAATCTTAAATATCCACCATCCAGCATATGTGAAGACCATTCTGGCATCAACAGGTGCAAATCTATTTGACTCTATGTTGGACAGATGCTTTAATTATGCTTTTTGGAACCATTTAATGAAGTTTATGCAGATCTTGTGCTTTGCTGTCTTATTTTACAGAACCAAAGGATGACTTTGCATATAGGTTTCTCACATCTTGGATAGGTAACCCTTAAATATCCAGTGATTATAACTAAATTGAATCCCCCTCAAGTGTTTTTGTTTGTAAATCAGGAGTATTCTCTCCCAGTCCTGGAGAGATGGCGTCCAGCATAGCGCACATATGTTCCTCCAGGACTGACAGTGAACACCTGTTTTAGTGTTCAGGTATAAATTATCTTGAATTAATCCAAGCACTTGTTGCATTGTCTTTGCAGGAGAAGGTTTGCTTGTGTCTGCTGGACAAAGATGGTTTCGCCACAGAAGACTCCTCACACCTGGCTTTCATTATGATATCTTGAAGCCTTATGTGAAACTAATGGCAGATTCAGCCAAAATCATGTTGGTGGGTTAATATGCCAGTTAATATTAAATAAATGAAATCTACGCATGCTGCAATTATAAAATCTGTTTCTATCTGTGTATACAAACCTACTTCTGCCTCTTAGGACAAGTGGGAAACCTATGCAAAAACGAAGGAGTCCTTTGAACTTTTTCAGCATGTTAGTCTAATGACTCTGGACAGCATAATGAAGTGTGCCTTTAGCTGCGACAGCAACTGTCAAACAGAGAGGTGGGTTAAAATTACAACAGGAAAAAGACTCAGATTTACACACATACTTAAAAACAATAGTAGTAACATCTCTATTATCTTTTCAGTGGAACCAACACATATATAAAAGCAGTGTATGAGCTGTGTGACCTGGTAAACTTCCGGTTCCGAATGTTTCCATATCACAGCGATATCATCTTTTATCTCAGCCCACATGGCTACAGATACAGGAGGGCTTGTAGAATTGCACATAGCCATACAGGTATGTGCAATGTGTCTGGATGCTTCCAATCTTACACAGTTTCACATGTCTGATCTGCATATATACAGTGCCCTCTGAAATTGTTGGTACCTTTGGAAAAGGGGTTCTTACACAGACAAGTGAGAATTATTTTGTTACCCAGAAATCTATCTGTGCTGAAATATTTTGTGTATCTTCCCTTTGCCAATACAGCAACAGTGATTGCCCTTTTTGACCAAAAGAACCTGAATATTTCAACTGTTTCTGTTCAGGCTTTATATAACCTAAGTGCTATTCAGGGAACTGTGATTGCACCACTTTTAATTGAACCAAGGAACATCAAAGGTTACGGCATCTATGCCAACAGAAGGTGCTGCACAATGGTAGTAAGGAGTGGGAGCAAGATGAGAGGAGCGCATAGATTACCTACGAGCATTTGTGATGTTAGTACAGATATTTGGTTTTATCTGAAAAGCCGCCTTTGTCCTCAACAATGAATACATCCACGACTGTTGTTACAGTTCATGCTGATGAACCTACTACTCTTTGTGCCCAGCTGGGGTTCTGAGCCTATTTTTGTTGGAAATGTGCGAAATGGTTCAAAATTAGGTGACCAGAACCCATTCCGCATTAATGGAAATGGAGTCTTCTCTTGAGAATTGACTGGACAACACATTTATTCTGTGATCAGTAAACTATTTTCCTTATAATTTTGAGGAATCATTGTCATACTAGAAAATCCAACCACTGCACAGCTTAAACTTCCTGACTGAGGTAGTTAGGTTTTGATTTTATCCCAATCAGTCCTTAATGGAGTCTATGATTCAGTATATCCCAAAAATTGTCTAGGGCTTTTGGAAGGAAGACAGCCCCACAAACTCACAGATCCACCATGTTATTTCACAGTGGAGAATAGGTACTTTTCTGTATGGCTATCAGATCCACCTCTGGTGTTTGTTGTTACTGATCATAGAATGAAGTCCCACTGAAACTTTCAGAAGCATCTGGGAAACTGTAGGAGTTTGTGTGTTCTTGACAGCACAGGCTTCTTCTGGCAACCCTCCCAAACAATGTGTGGTCATGTTGGTAGTTACTTAATGTAATTAGAAAGATGTACTGACCCAAAAGACCAGACTAAGTCTCTCCAGCTATGATCCTGGAGATTCTGTATTACTTCACATTTATAGGAAATAGGAAATAGGAAGTAATGACTGGCCCTTATGTCCCTAATAACTTATATAAACTAAGAATTTCTAGGCATGGCAACAAATGTGGCACACATAGATTTACAAAAATATGTATTTCATGATGAGGTTCAGATTTTTTAACCAGTGTACTTCAAATAAAGGTAGGATTTATTAAATATTTCTTTATAGCCCTTGTTTTTCATGTTTACCAGAGATGTCAATTTTTTTGGAGGGCCCTGTAAATACTTACATTCTACAGGCAAGTTGCATTTGTCAAATTCCTGTCAACCTAACATAAAAATCTGATTTCTTCTGTTTTAGAGGAAGTCATAAGAAAGAGGAAAGAAGCTTTGGCTAATGAAAAGGAGCAGGACCTTACTCAGAAGAAGAAATATTTTGATTTTCTGGATATCCTTCTTCATGCTCGTGTAAGTTATTAGTGTTATTAATTGTTAAATGTTAAAAATCACTTTGTGATCTACAGAAAAGCCAGGTTTTACCATGTTAACATCTGTCTGAAACTTTTTTTAAAACATTTTTGTGGAACTACACATTGTATATGGCAGCCTTTCTCAACAGGCAGCCTGGGAACCACCAGTGGGCCATGGAGTACCCTCTGGTAGTAGAGGAAGTAGTTGGCTGGTGTAGTGGGCCGGAAACGTCATATATAACCATATTAAAGTTACATTAAGCGTATTAATATAAATATACGTCAATTAATGTACATATGTACAAATAAAAACTTCACAGTAGCAGAATTAAACATCTTCAGTTTGAGATACTAAGTAAAGAGGTCTTTAGTGATAAAGAAGTCTTTAGTGTTGCTTTCACATTTCCCTTGTTTGAATTTGGAAATTTCATAATTTTACTTTACACAAATTTCCAAGAAAAATTGTATTTTTAAAATGTGGTTTTAGTTTTCTGTTGGGCCAGAAAATGGTGGGAAAATAGGAAAACTATTCCAACATATTTGGACAATCCAAAAATATTTATTATTCTAAAAAGTAAAACACCTTTGGATATCACCAAAAATATTCAAACTGAATGATGAAAATACAAAGTTTCAAATAAATTTCCCACCACTGATCCTGTTAAACTACATACATACGTATTATGAAAAATCATACACACCTGCACATGTAGTGATAAACTTTTTATTAAAGTCTCTACACCACTACTTGCATAGAGATCAGTGGTTTCCAATCCTTGGTTCTAAAAGGTTCCCTTGCCTTGCACGTTTTAGTGTTCTCCCTGCCTACAACTAATCTGCTAATTAACAAGCCCCTTCCTGAGATGAAATTAGTGTGCTTTGGCAGGACAACACAAAAATGTACCGGACAGGGGTGACTACAGGATCTTGGCTGAGAACCACTGATATTGATCACATAACTTAAAAGGTTCCTTAAAACATATGACTATACACGCTGCACACTGTTAAACAAGCCATTTAACCTAGAGTTTAACCTAGAGCTATTTAACCCATTCTGATCCGCAGGATGAGAAGCAGCAAGGCCTGTCAGATGAAGACATGCGAGCAGAGGTGGACACTTTTATGTTTGAGGGACATGACACTACAGCTTGTGGCCTTGCGTGGATCATGTATACTCTGGCCAACAACCCTGAGCACCAAGAAAAGTGTCGAAAGGAGATCCAGCAAGTGCTAAAGGGAAAGGACACTATAGACTGGTACTGTAATATTTCTTGCATATGCACGGCGTTGGAAGTGGAAGACTTTTTGAATGATACATAATTTAGTATGAATAGAACAATAGCAGCTAACACCCTCCTCCAGCTATTCAAGTCATTCAGTAAATTAATGTGTTAACTACATGTTTGGTAACCTATTACTTTTCTATTAACCATCTTCTATCAGGGCAGTCCACTCTGATGGGAGATGGTTGATGGAAAACCTCTGTTTGTGTGGGTTCCAAATAAGTGGAGGTGCTGTGCTGTGTCGTATGAGAGCATTCCTCTTATTCTTCAGATTTCCTGCATAAAGATGTCATTAAGATAAAGAAAGCCATTTAAAGTGATTTGATGGAATATGCACCACTCAAGTCTATTCACATTGGTGGTCTTAGGAATCAGATGCCCTGAAGTGTGCAATGCCTCTAAAAGCTACCTTACAGAAATTAGTTACCTGATATTAGGGATGCGCAAAATGCGCAAAATGTAGAAATGGGGACGATGTATATAATTTATATATAGCATAAATTAATAGTACAACAAAACTTAATTTACAGTAATAATAATAGAATGAGACAACTTTGAAACATCAATCAAATTTGAACATCTGTCTAATGTTTTTTTTAATTATCAGGTTTTAGAATAAAATGTGATATTTATGAATTCATGATGAGGATGTGCATGCAGGAGGTAAATAGAAGACAAATAGCACCCAAGAAAGAAAACACATTTTTCACTGATTTAATTATCATTTTATTGAAAAAAATTAGACAGCATACGCAGATTTAGATTCACTGGATTGCAAATAAAGTGGCTGGTTTAGCCCTGTAGATGTCCAAACTGGTCCTTATATATCCACTATTAGAAATTATGGCTTTCTGTAAATTACAAAATTTGACATTGAATTCTGAAGGACTTTGCTTACATCTAAGTGACTTAAATATGCATTATTATATACAATTCTCCTTATTATTACGAACTTAAATATCAAAAACATACAAACACATTCAATATTTGCATGCCTATACATTCCTCAGTGCCATCAAACTGAACGCTCCATTGGGCGATAATGCTGTTATCATGTTTCGTTTTGAGTGTTAGCTGCTGGTTGACCTTGCTTTGCACCCACTGTGGCAAGCAATTTATACGTCTGCAGGCATTAATTTGAGGTGGATGTACTGGTCAATAATGCTGGTGGTGCAGTCCATATAAGTGACTGAGCCCCTTGTTGGCTCTGATAACATTTGACAGCATGCCGACATTGTGGCAAACTTTTTTGTATGTTTGTTTTAAAAGTCTGAAAAGCCATGGTGTTTACATTCACGTTCATAACCCCGCAACTGTGAGATGCATGCTGTGAGACATAAGAGCTCTTTTACCTGCACTCCTTTCTCTGTGCCTTGTTAAGTCTCTAACCTTTGTTCTGTTTTCCAGGGAGGACCTCAACAAAATACCTTACACCACAATGTGCATTAAGGAATCCCTGCGTCTGCATCCTCCAGTACCAGGAATGGCACGGATGCTGACCAAACCCATGACATTTTTTGATGGAAGAACATTGCCTGAGGGTAAAGCTTCTCTCCTAAATGCCACATTAGAATTACATTTGGTCTAAAAGAATTGTGACTTTTAAGGGGTGGGATTTTAGAGAGCACTTAAAAATTAAAAGAACTTTCAACTGTTTTTTCCTCACCATTTTGGATGGAAGTCTTTTATGTTTTCATCATTATAATATTATTAATGCAAATTCTTTGAATAATTAGGTAAAAAATATGTTTAGCTTAAAATGCAATACACACTACATGGCCAACAATACACACTGATCAGCCAGAACATTAAAACCACTCTACCGTCAACAAAACTACACTCTTTATACATTTTATCAGCACCACTTACCACATAAGTCCACCTTGTGGTTGTACAAAATTGCAAATTTTACAAATTTTGGAACAATGTTTTCACTGATTGGTTTTCAGTCAGCCACAAAAGCATCAGTGAAGTCAAGTACTGATATTGGCTGATTAGTGACTTTGTGCTGTAGCATCACTGAAACCGGTGAAGCCAGTCTAACCCTAAAGCTGACCCTTATTCCTCTTTCACCAAACCCTTTAGTCTGGTAGCATTCTCCTGGCATCAGTCAGACCAAAATCTGCCTATGAAGCATGATTCATGACTCCAGAGAAACTGACTTGTTGGAAAGGTGGCTTCTTCTGAAAGTGTCAAGTTGAAAGTCACTGTGCTTTTCAGCACTACCCATTCTAATGCTAGCAGTTGTTGTGGCGTGAGGTAGCTGACCTATTTGAATGAGTGTCCACATACTTTTCTCCGTGTAGTGTATATCATCCTGCATGGGGAACAAAAAATGTATAATATTTTTTTATTCAGTGCACAAATTTAAATTTATTTTACTATTTTATGCATTTAATAAAAACAAAACACACACTATATAAAATAATTCATACATAAAGATAGCTGCTGTATTTTATATTGCCGTTCAGTTTATTGCATCGTTTGTTGCTCCTTAATATTTTAATCCAGCTGACCTATAACACAACTCTTTTATATTGACTTTATCTTAGCAATCAGGCTTTGCTGGGTTACTGTATACTCTAATATGACCTTTGTCTCTGAGGAACCCTGTTGAAACATTAACCAACCTGTTTGTTTTCTCTCACCTTTTGAGAATACTTTTATGAGAATACAGCAGAAACTAGTTAAGCATAAGTTAGGCTATAAAGGAGATCTTCTCTGATTTTTTCCATAGGTTGTATTGTAGGTACCAGTGTGTACGGAATCCACCGGAACGCCTTGGTTTGGGAGAATCCACATGTATGAACGTATTACCTACAACTCTAGCCTTTTTATTACATCACTGAGACTCATGACCCCAACTGCCTGATGTTCATGTAGCTGTACATATACGTTACTTTATTGATATTGGCTTTGGCATGGAACTCTAATAGCTAAATAATTTTTGGGGTTAACCATTGAAATGACTAGAGTTATAAAGAATGTTAATGCTTTGTTATGATATATCCCCAGGTTTTTGACCCATTAAGATTTCTGCCAGAAAACACAGCTAAGAGATCACCTCATGCTTTTGTTCCCTTCTCTGCTGGACCAAGGTTTGTATCTACATGAAAACCATGTAAAACACCTACAGGTAAAGAGGCAGGCACAGTTTGACTCAACCCTCACCCAGAAAAAGTGCTAGCTGTTAAGCAGAATGGAGTTTGGAGCCTTTTTTTTTTTTTACCACTGACCTCATCTAGTGTTTAACACTGCATAATAAGGCTGCAGCTCTGTGTGTAGCAATGCACAACATATCTGGTGATTGCACAACTGCCTGAACTGAAATTACCCAGGTATTTATGCAACTGCTGCCTGATAGTCAGCATTGTGCTCTATGATAAAAGGTAGATCAATAATTATAGTACTCTGCGTGAGTCAGAACAGTTTCATTCGTTTATATAGTATCCAGTTAAAATGGTGCATCAGCTCTTCATTTTGTAGCATCAGACAAAAAACATTAAACAAAAACTAAATCTGCAATCAGCAACTAAATCTGATTTCACCTTTTTCAGGCTCTAGTGTGTCCATAACTTGCTTCTATTACAGCTTTTATTCTTCTTAGGAGACTTCCATTCTGTTTTTGCAGTGATGTTTTTTGCCTCACCTGCAAAGTTTAGTCTTTTAAGTCCTCTGGACTTCGGGGTGACCAGTCCATTGTGCTGAGAACAGCAGCAGTCAATTTTCCCGTTATATCTATTTCCCTTTCTCAGCAAGGGCTTCTTGGATGATCCTCTCCTCTCTCTCAAAGACTAAAGCTTTAGTTGGTGATTATACACTCATTATACACTTATCGAAAGAACAGCTGCACGGATAGCTACACCTCAGAAGGAAAAAACTGACAGGAATGAAACTTAGTGGGCAGGTTTAATATTGTGAGACATGCGAAAAATTTTACTTTTACAGTCAGCCGTCTTTATGCTGAGCAATGAATCTGTGTATGGAGGCATCATGATCAGCTCCACGATTAATGGGTTGTTCTTAAACATCAAATTCACATTCTTTTGGTGATGAGTGTATGATGATCTCCCACATCCTGCATGGTTGTTAGGAGTCCCATCTATCATTTAGTCATTTTTTGAATCCCAGATCTGGTAACTCACATTTGCACAATCCTAAAGCTCAAAAGTTAAGCTGAATAGCCATTTTTGACTGGAAACTGAATAAATTAGTGGGGCTCTGTCTTTTGCATTGTACTGTATATTGCAGTGAAACAACTATCAAACCTGGTTTACTGACAATACATACATAACTGTAATCAATTAGTTATGTACAATTTACTATTTCTATATTTACAGTCCTAATTCATAATACCAATTGCATTTGATATAGGAATTGCATCGGGCAGAACTTTGCTATGAACGAGATGAAAGTGGTGGTGGCCCTAACACTGAAGAAGTACATTCTCATCAAGGACCCAGATCATACTCCAAAGATGATCCCTCGATTAGTGCTTAGATCCATCAATGGAATAAACCTCAAGATCAGATTTGTTGAAAATGAGCCGTAAAACGAGATTGTAATACTTATCCTCACTAAACAAGGATTACCTATAAATGTATTAATAGGAAGCCTAATACATAGTATTGTTTATCAAGTACTTGAGTGACACATAGTGTTGACACTGATTTCAGATTGGGGCTTTAAACTGTTTAATTAAAAAAAAAAAATTTGATAACAGGTTCAAAAACATATTGCTCATTGACAGTTCTAGACTGATATAATGGTTAAATGTTTTTTATTTTCAATGCATATCCAAAAGCAGAAGTGTTTGGCTTTGTGTGTATGTATGATTATTAAGGATAGGATTAAGGATATGATATTAACTGCTTGTTGGCAGTATGGATTGCACAATGACTTGTCTATGTTAGAATAAGGTGTAAATGTACTGACCGAACAGTTTGTTAATAAAACGTTCTCTCTCTACTCACTGGCACCTTGTTTATTAACTTGGAGAACTTCAAACCTTTGTTACCATTCTTATAGGCTAGTACACAAACCATGTGTATTTACTATGGGGCATAAACGAAATGAGTGTCTGCCCGGGCAAAAGTGTCAATCATTAAAAGAATTTAGGATCTGTTCTCAAACAGCTCTTTCCCACAGCAAGCTGTTTGTTTAGTAGAACATGCAGTTGTAATTGTTCAGTTGTCCAGGGGTCAGAGTTGCTAGCCAGTCGCACAAAGGGTAACACGCTGCTGTTATGTTATATAAGCGACTATAAAGATTAACTATGACAAACTGTTTAAACCAAATAAGACAAAACAGGGCACCAAAAATAAAATTTACTTTGAGGTTTATTCTCAGTGTATTTCATAATACAAAAGCAAATGACAGCCCAAAAGAAAATAAATGGATACAAGAAAGAACATTTCTATTAAGTTCTAAAGTTCGTTATAAAAAGTTGTTGTTTCGGTGGGGGTGAAAATCAGGATTATTATGAGCTCAATCTTTGAGTCTCCTGCCATCTAGTGACCGAGGCAAGCATTAAGCAACAATTGTTTTTATACTCTCCAACATAACCATCTTTTTTTTTTTTACCTGAAATTTATGATTAGCTTTGTTATCATTATTCTGGACAGGCTGTTTTGTGTGGTGGCAGTCACCTTAAACCCAATGTAACCTTTACTGGAATGTCTTCCAATGCACTGATGCAGATAAAAAAAAAAAAAATACAAAAAACAAAACAAAAAAAAGCAAAAAGAAAAAGAAAAAGAAAAACACACTCATGAAGTTCATTAACGGTTCCACAGCTAGAGAAGTAAAGACGGTGTGGGCTTTTTGCCAGGCCATGCCTCTTTGGCATACTTCTTTTTACGGGGCTCGCTGAGGCCCTCTGGCATATAAGGACCTGTAACAGGAGTGGGATTGAGGGTAACAGGGGGCAGAGGAGGTTCTGGAGCCAAGTCCACCTCTGGGGCAGGGTTTGGTAGTGGAAGTCCTCCAAGGAGGGTGGCTCCACCAGGTGCTCCTATGGGATGAGCCTCATGGCTAGTGGGCGGAAGATCCCCATACAGCCCTCCTCGCATGGCGAAACTGTGAGAATGTCGCGAGACGGAATCTTCTATCCCCAAAATGCTACCGCTCTCTTTCTTCTTCTGCCAGTGAAAAAAAAAAAAGGCATGCAGTGAGTTTCTCATAAGACCATAACAAACCACAACAAACAAAGTACAATGTCACAAAAAGCTACCTTCATAGGAACCACAGCAGTCTGTATCATGTTCCTGAAGCGGCCAACAGAGGGGTCAACATCCTCTGTAAGGGTCAAACAGGAATATACAGTGTTGCATTAAACACATACAGTATATATATAGAAATACAGTATATAAATAATAGGATTATTTGTTATTTTGTGGGCAGGTTATGCTTGCCTGGGTTGATAATCTCCTCATCTTCATTAAAGCTCACTCTAGAACTTTTCCTTTTCCTCTTGGGTCTCTGGATATCTATATTACCTTCCTCTATGGTCAGAACAGAGATGCGCTTGTTGTGGGCAGTGTTGAACTCGGTCAGGTTCTTCCATGTTCCGGAGAGGTACATAAGACAAAAATACATTAAAATGATTGTGTAATTGGAATTATAATAATGATCACACAGAAGCAAACTAAAAGGTTAAAACTAAAACACGGATGAAAAATTCAAAATTTCCAAAGCCACACACCTCCAACTCAGTCTCCTCTTCAGGAAGGCCCAGCAGTCCCTTCAGTTCCTCATCGTCTCCAGCTTTGTCTCCTGTTCCCACAGTAGCCTGGCTCTGAGGTTTCTCACGTATGGTATATACGCGCGTGGAGGCACCAAATGACATAGTGGAGTCAATAGGAACTTGTTGAGGCTTGTGGGGCTCCAGGCGAATGTGTCCAAGAAAGGTGCCATGAGCTGTTGGGTGTAAACACAAAAACTCGAGAGTTTAATTGATCGGCAAGTTAAGAAGAGACATTTCGAAAGGTTTCTTACAAGCATGTACTGAGGTTGACTGTCTACTGACTGAGGCTGATTAATAAAAGATGGACTTAAGTTACACAGTTTAAAAGCATAATAACTATAGTAGGTCTCTCCATGTATTTTTTGGTAATGTAGGTTCACAAGGTCAGTATCTACAGATCTAAGATCATGAGTTGGAACATAAACAGAGACATTCTGTGATGTAAGCAGGTGCTAGATTGTTAGAGCTTTATAGTGGAGCAGAACTTGGAAATCTACTCCAAAAGATACAGGCAGAAAGTGTTGTTCTTTTAAAACATGAGTGATGAGCTCTTTTTTTTTTTCTTTTTTTTAAGTAACTTTGCTGACATGCGGGATAAAGCAAAGGTCAGAGTCTTAGATCGCACCTGCGTTTCATACTTTGGGCTTGATATTCATAGCTACAGAACCCCGTCTGTCATAAAGCATCATAAAGAATTTCAGTTTAGCTATAAAAATTACTGCACCAGTAAGAAAAGGTTTAAAATTATTTAAGTATGGTTTAATCCATGTTACTCCTCTTTAGCAGAGGGTTCATTAAGGCAGTCTTAAAAGTGTCTGGGGAAAACACCTGTTGACAGAACGATTTACAATGGTTCTTGGGGAATGAAGTAAGAACAAGATCAAGATGTAAATTAACTTAATTTGTTTAGAACGAATAACAGAAAATATTTCATTACTAGCAACTACAACTGCAAATAAATGCTTCTAATAACTGGAGAACAGTTTTTCACATTGAGGTGGAAGAATTCTGGCTCATTGAAGGGCCTTTTAGGGTGACAAATAAGTAAAAGCATAAAATAATCTGCAGAGGATAAATACGTTTTCATCTGACTGTACTACATGCTTTTTTAATCTGGAATGACTTACTGCTGTTGAGGTCAATGAGGAAAAGCCTTTTCAAGTGTTTGTGGTACACAAGGGCAGCGTGGACTCGAGAACATGACTGATGATCAATGGTGAAATCGCAGAGGTCTGGATTCCTCCCAAACAGGTAATACTTCTTTTCATCAATAATCAGTTTCTGCACATAAACAGCATTTCAGCAGGCAGTAGGTTTTTGAGCATTCAGTTTGTGACCTCATATATTCTAGTACAAACAGAACATAGAACCTTTGTTCTATGTGTCACATCTGGATGATGAAAAGGCCACACAAAAGATCTACTTGTTTCTTACAGACCTCAGTTAGACTCTGGCGGCTAAAACATTGTTGACTCGAGACAAACTAAAGACAGCTACTTGTGCTCATATGTAATGTGTCCCTGAGTCATAACTCCTGAGAGAATGACTTCACACTCAGAGCTTAAATCTCAGGGCCTGTCTCTATAGCACTAATATGGACCCAACAGCCATGGATGTGCACCAGTACAAAACAGGACTGGGCAGCAGACAGTCAGGTTAGTATCTAGTGCACTTCTTTGTGACTGCTTCTGAGGAACTGCAACAATGCACAGAAGCCATATGCATATGCCAATAATATAACCCACCTCCACCAGCTTGTCTCCTTTCACCACGTCCAAATGCAGTCCTGGTGGTGGCTTACCTGCCCTAAAACAACAAAGGAACATTTAAACTTCTACATATAAAACCGCCAAAAACACACACTCTTAATGCTGTAGCGTATATGGCTTAACCAACAAGAATCACATGCTAATGCTGATAAACAAAGATGATTGCTTGGAATGATTAAAATATGACATTGTATTCACACTTTACACACACCACATTTGTGAACACATTTTATTCACAGTTTAACGTTTGTGAACTTTTAACCATCACATGAATCCATGTTGCAAGAGAAACTATTTACATCAACTTGTACTAACTACATAAGCAAAATCTGCTTTTTTCAAGAGCAATAACTTTATCACAACGGCAGATTCTTACAAAAAATATTCTTTAAAAAAAGTAACATTATGTTAAATATCAACATTATATATACACAGCATCCCGTATACAGCAGTTTATAATTTAAAAAAATGATTAAAACCTTGTAGTACCACTGGGGCCCACTTGAGGGCCATACCCCACAGGCTGAAAAACAGATTTAGTCTGTCTTATTCTTTTGTAATAAATTATATCATGAACAACTGAGAATATTAAGGCCAGTCTCTGCACTTAAAGGACACTAACCATTTGCATGTTTAATTACAATAAGAACATAATCAGTCTTGTTTAATTAGATTCAATGCAGATTAGTATGCGAAACACTGAATGACCATATACCGCTAGCATCTGACAGCATTACTTAAACATGCCACTATATTGCCACTTTTCTGTTTCTACTAACAAAACCACCGTGATGTGTAGTTTTCTTCATGTGCAGTGATAAAATGCTTTTGACATATCGCCCACCATGGATATCATTACATTTATCACTTCTATATAAGAACCAGTATCACTCTGTTTATACAGCATATGTACACAGTGTGTATAATACATATATACCAAATAAGAATACATGAATTTATATTAGCTATTGAACAGTTCCGTCATTTGCACTAATACTGCATACAGTAAATATGTTCCACTCCAATACCAGCCAGTGTCTTATAGCATATATTGTACATTTTCATCATTTATATGCACACTTATAAATGTATAAGTGTATTAATACACTTAGTATTACATACACAGTGCTTAGTATTTATACTGGACATGTTAATGCTTAAAGCCAGCTAGTGCAAGTAAGAATTTAATTGTACAGTGCAACTGCTTGTTTCTCTGTGCATATGACAAACGTTAGAATACTGAATATTATCCTCCGTCGTATTCAAACAGTACTAAAACATGGTTAAAAAATAAATTTAGACTGCATCACGCAATCGCAGATTATGAAAATTCATTGGAAATCATTGTTAAAGAAGAATTGCACTGATATCTCTCTGTACAATCAACAAATATAGATCAAACTCAGTCAGATGATACTTACTTAAAATGACTCACTGTAAAGAAACCTAAGATTTTTTCACAGTGGTGATAAAAGGAATCAGTGCTTTTAATGTTTGCAGCACAAATAAAGTCAATTTATTTGCTATCCAAAACTTACAGTAAACCTACATGAGTTTGTGATTCTGATATAGCTAGTGATAAATAATAACAAATAAATAAATAAATAGAAATATAATACCCTACAATAGCCTGCATGTGCCAGGAATGAACTAAAATACAGCTGAGGCTTAAATCACAACAATCCCATGAAATATCACATGCACCTACAATTTCCGTGTAATAACGTTCAGTTTGAGAGCTTTTAGAAGAAACACTTCTCTAGTGTTTCACACCAAACCACTCTCAGCGACTTTGTTTACATCTCGACCGTTTTATTATCCAGAAATGTGGGGAAAGGAAATTCTCCTGTAACTTGACGCCAGTGTTGCTGTAGAGGTTATCAGAACGCATCTCTGTGACACCAAACACCCAGCTATCTGTGAAATACTGACTTCATCATACACCGTCAGTGACGTTAAATTTGCGAAATCTGCTGCAGATTTGTTTCTCCTGCACCTTAACATCTTAATATTTAGCCGAACAAAATTATCACAGTTAACCTACCAATCAGGCTAGGCAGTCTGAGTACTACCTATCCATCTATATCTGTCTATACCAATGAACTCATTCTCATCAGGAAATGTCATGTTTACAATGTGGGAAAGGAAAGTAACGTTAACCCCTCTAAACACCTTGCTACCTCTAAATAAGTAACATCATTAGCATACATTTACTGACTAGCTTGTTCGCTAACTAGCTTGTTATGCTAGCTAACCAGCTAATAAGCTAACATGCTAAAGCAGCATTTTCGACAAACATGCTCAAAAACCTCTAGAAAAAACTTGCAAACAGTTTACTACATGGTCGAGGGACCAAATGCAAATTCACGGAAAATGCACTTTAAAGTTCTTACCATGAGGGACAGTCAAACTGCGGAGCATTTACCGGTGTGCTTTTAGCCATCGTGCTGTAACTACATTCTTCATTCATTAAACTACACAACACTGTGGATAAACTCGACCTCTGTTCTTCTACTCCTGCTCACTGACTGGCGCAGCGATTGTACAGCGCCACCTAGAGTACTGGATGATTGTGCAGGAAAAAGAAAGAAAAGAAAGAAAAGAAAGAATGGAAAGAAAGAAAGAAAGAAAGAAAGAAAGAAAGAAAGAAAGAATAGATTAAGTAAGTTGTTGGCACCTCTTAAAATGTAACAACAGTACATTCTTTAGTTATTGGAATGAATTTGAAAAGCTTAATGTATTATTATCATTATTGCTACCATCATTGTTTTATTTGTGTTGTTTATATTTATACTATTTTTGTTTAATACTTTTTTAATTTACGCTTTCTTGTTAATTTGGTCATTCGTTCATTATTTCTATTATGTTCTTGTTGTTCTAAATGATTGTGTGAATAAAAAATGCACAAATGTATATATATACATTATTAAGTGAAACTGATAAAATGGACAGTGAGTGTAGATACAAAAATGTTAAGGTTTAAATGTTAAGGCTATATATGTATAAATAAATATATATATATATATATATATATATATATATATATATATATATATATATATATATACAAATATATATTTTATAAACATAGATATATATATATATATATATACATATATATATATATATATATATATATATACGGACTCACTGTCCATTTTATCAGTTTCACTTAACATACAGGCGGACTTTGTAGTTCTGCAATTACTCTACATACATCTTTAGCTTCCTCTTATCCCTTTCTTAATATTCTGGATCCCATGAGATCACCACAGAGCACTGTATTGGGGATTATTATCACCACTGTAGTGACACACTGTGTTAGTATGTGTGTTGTCCTGTTGTACGAGTGGATCAGACACAACAGTGCTGAAACTGTATCTTTTTGAATACAGTACATAGAGTCAAATACCTTATATAAACACCTTGGTGTCACTGCTGGAGTGACAATAGTCTACCAACCAACACTATCCAGCCAACAGTGTCCTCTGACTACTGATGAGGGACTAGAGGATGACCAACACAAACTGCACACCAACAGATCTTTAAGCTATCGTCTCTGACTTTCCATCTACAAGATGGACCAGCAAGGTAGAAGTGTCTAATAGAGTGGACAGTGAGTGGACAGAGAAACTGAAGGACTAAAGTCTGTAACTACAAAGTGCATTTTTACGGTAAGTGGAGCTGATAAAAGGGACAGTAAGTGCAGATAAAAGAAGCTCTACTGAATGAAGTAGCTGCTAGCTGTATATATACATATGCATGGTGGTGGTCATATTTACATATTTACATAGTAGTAGTAGTAGTAGTAGTAGTAGTAGTAGTAGTAGTAGTAGTAGTAATAGTAGTAGTAGTAGTAGTAGTAGTAGTAGTAGTAGTAGTAGTACAGGCAGTAGCTAATAAGCCTAGTAGCAGTAGTAGTAGTAGTAGTAGTAGTAGTAGTAGTCCTCCTAAGTAGTAGTATGTAGTAATAGTAGGAGAGGTTTGTCTGTGTAGTTTTTAGTAGTAGTAGTAGTAGTAGTAATAGTAGTAGTAGTAGTAGCAGTAGTAGTAGTAGTAGTAGTAGTAGTAGTAGTAGTAGTAGTAGTAGTAGTAATAGTAGTAGCAGTAGTAGTAGTAGTAGTAGTAGTAGTAGTAGTAGTAGTAGTAGTAGTAATAGTAGTAGCAGTAGTAGTAGTAGTAGTAGTAGTAGTAGTAGTAGTAGCAGCAGCAGTAGTAGTAGTAGTAGTTGTAGTAGTAGTTGTATTTCCCATGTAATGATATTTTTTAAAAATGGTGTAGCTCAGCGGATAACACCACTGCCCGCTAGAGAGCCACCACCACATGTGGTTCGAATCCCAGTCTGGGTGACTATGCTGTGCTACACCAACAAGAGTCCTTGGGCAAGACTCACAACACTACATTGGCCCACCTGTAATATGATTAACCCTGTAAGTCGCTCTGGATAAGAGCGTCAGCTAAATGCCGTAAATGTAGTAGCAGTAGTAGTAGTTGTATTTCCCATGTAATGATATTTAAAAACCAAGTAACAAAATGTGCATCTACATCAGTGAGAAAAAGTTTAGCACTTTATGCACACAGAAACCTGACACTGACAGTGCCAACCACCATAACTGTTTAACATACACCCCCACCCCAAGAGGCCATGTCCAGCCCTCTGAAGTCTCCCTCAACGAAAGGTTGCCAGCCCTATAACTACTTTATTTGTATTGGCATGTTTGTAAATAATCATATAGTATACTGCAGTGTTCAGCAGTTGCATGTGTATTGAACAGGAAATGTGGCTGACAAGGGCAAGAAGCAGTTTGGGGAAAAGCATGAGGAAGAAACGTTGATGGGAACCAAGACTCAAATGAGGAAGCTGTCATCCCTCCGAGGTCAGACCGGATGGTATGACGTGTGCACACAAGCCCTGCCAAATGTTGGGCCAGTTTCCTAATACTATGCCTTCTTCTTTATGTTTGATTTTCACAATTTCACTGTTACTGTCTCATACAGAAAGAAAAAGTACAGTGTAGTGTGTACAAGAAATGTTTTTGACATGTTTCTTTAAGGTTACTGGGTTTCTATTGCTCATGTCACTTATTGAAGAGGGCAAGGCTAGGAACCACCCAAGGGCAGGAGAGGACAGAGACAATTTAGCTGATTCATAGGGTAGCTGTCAGAGAATGCCATAGTTGCGGCAATAGCTGGAAATAGATACACATAATTGATAAATGATGTCTCTGTACAATGAAATATACTTTTTTGAACATATTGTGGATATTGTCAAAGCATCTAGAACACTGACCGACTGCATGTTGCATTATAAAGAGAGCATATATGTACACTGTATAAAGAAATTAAATTGCATTTAAAATTTTTAAGCACTGCTGGTCCTTTTTGCCTCCAGTTGATCAGAGGTCTGAAATAAAAAGTCTAGGCAAGCCTTGTTTTGCAAGACTGCCATGAGCTGTATGGAATTTGTCATATAGCTGTCTGCAGCATATCAACATTGGAGAGACAGGGTCCCAAATATATACCCTTCTTATTAGAAGTCCTTGAGACATATATCACTCAGATATTCACTCATGTGTGTTGTCACACTGTTTGCAAGGGGGTGGGGGGCTAAGAGAACTGCAATAACTGATGCTTTATCATAAAGTTGGAGTTATAAAACTTTTGTGTGACTGTTTTGGTGTTTGTAAAACTGGTAGGGCAGTTCATTTTTAATTTATAAATAATTCTAGTTATTCTAGGATCAGGAAGACAAAAAAAATGTTGATTTAATGAGATTCATGTATTTATTTATTAAATCTACCAAGTAGTCTATAGCCAAGTATAAAACTGTTTAGATAAAAACATAAGTATATGAGAGACAGAACAAACATGAAAGCCTACCAGTAAAATAATTTTGTTTATGTTTAATAATATTTTGATGGGTTAGAACACCATATTTAAGTAGTGTTGGATGTGTACACCATATTATAATACTGCAAGATTCTATGTTTTCTGGTGTGAACCCCTACTCTTGACTCCTAATACTGGAATCAATGGAACCAACTCTGCTTAACAACAGTTTTAACAAAAGCAGTAGCAGAACTAATGATAATGGTGTAATGGGATTAATTCTTAAATATACTTTAGGCACTTTTGGTTGTTACTGCTGGTCTATCAGAAGTCCCATCAAACTGAATACGGTGGAAAACCTTTAGATTCATTTAGCAGAGTCTGAATATGACTACCATTACAAACCATACTTAACGTAGGATTAAGCTAACATAGTTATACCACTGTATGTGTTTGCACTAATTCCCTTTACAACAATATTTCAAGCAAAGACACAAACCAAAACACCACACCACAACTTCAGCGAACCCACGGTTTCAACAATTTTTGTCAGTCAGTAAGTGAAAATGTGTCTTCTAGTTCTGTCACATCTCCTTTAACTTTAAAGAGATTCCATGCACTGCACTGGTGGCCACAGGGTGGACAGTCACAGGGACCCCCGCTGAGTTCGAGCTGAAAGACTGCATCTTTACACGGTGAACACTGAGCTACCACCGATCAGCAGGGAAATAATGGCTGCCATTTGGACAAAGAGTGCCACACTGGGGTTTAGCATTGACAATAAAGCCATTAGAGTTTCAGTAGCTAAATATGCAGCATCAGAGCCAGTCGGACAATCTCTAGAGAATGGGCATGCTGCCAGCTCAAGGGCAGCACAGCTTTTCATGAGTGAAGCCAAGAGAAGCCGAAGATGCAACAGCAGCATTGGTGGATGGGTCCCTGACCATCCTGGGCAGCGCACTTGACCAGCACGCTCATCAGCATACATGGCTTAAATGATGAAGGAAATAGCAGGCATAGCCCCAAATAAAAATAAAAATGGGAAGATCTAAATGGGTTAATATGTAAGCTTATTGTCAGAGTGAGAAATAAAAACATGCATGTAAATACAGCCTGCTTTACATACCTATCACCAAACTTTGGACAGTACATATAGACAGGATCCCACACAGCTGGATGTATTGCTGTCCCCAAACAGAAAAGTTATCTCTTCTCTCTTCAGCATGCAACGATCATTCTCTCAACACTGATCATAAATTATATGGTAAAAACAAATACACCCATCATCAAAAGAATAGTTGCACCCAGAAAGATGTGTCAGATTGCAATGCTATTGGGAAGGAAGATAATAATTACCAGAAAAATTAAATGATGATTAATTTAGATTGATCTGGGCAATATTTATTGAGCTACACATACAGAAGTAGTGGAGATTCCTAATGGTGTCTTGTGATAGTCTGCAGCTTGAATATTCTCACACAGTTCCTGTAGATTTTGCGGTAGGGGTGGCACCAAGTCTTCTGGACGTGTGACACATGACAACAAAGCATTTATCTGGGTGCTGACCATGGTGTCTCCACACAAGGATTTGTTGGTTGTCTCCACCAAGACAAAAGCGTGAAGGTAGCTGAAGGTGGCAAAACACCACCGTAGTCTTTTGCGACATTGACGTGGTGTTAAGGGCAGTTGTCGTAACAGTCTGCGTGTGTGTGTAGTCCTGCGTTGTGCAGCCGTCTGCCTGTGATGCTGGCACTAATAGGGTGACTCATGGAGGGCATTACTGCTTGCTGATTGTCTGCAGTCATGGTTGTTGGGTGGATAAGGCCTGTCCTAGCTTAAAACTTGGATCATTCGCATGTCATACCACGCCAAACCTGCCCAGCAAGTTTCATTCTTGTTGGTTAATACCTTCTGGGTGCAGCTATTTCATTAATGATGAGTGCAGGTATTATATACATAAACCACTGTGGTCATCTGTGAGTCAATCACCTTCAGTGATGGCGGTTTTTGGAAGAGAGGAGCTTCCAGCAAAAATGTATACTTGAGTAAAACTTCCCTTTACGTCATGAGAAAGCAGTCACTGTAATAAGATAATCTGGCGATGGCCGAAAGGAGCCACTGCTGGTCTGCCGCACTGACTGCTGTGCAAATAGCGCTGAACTGAAGTCGTCTTAGTAGGAAGTTCACACGCGGAGCTTCTGCACTCATCCACAAGCGGAAACAGGCGCGGCGGCTGAACAGCAATTTCTGCGACCTAAACGCACATTTGTACCCCGGCAGAGAGATGGATGAAGGCGGAGAAGTGCTGGACTTGCGGAATTACATTGACAGTTTGGACTGGTCTTCTTTGCCTCGGATCTTGCAGGTCTGCTCCGGAGTTTACTTTCAAGGTAGGTGACGGTCTGCGTACTGAGTCTCACTGCCTAGCACAGCTCCCTTCAAAGGGCTTCATCTGACACTCCTGGATGCAGTTTTCAGATGCTCACCTGCACCTTGCATCTAAGGACATTCAAAGACAAGTTCTTTGACAAAAGTATCAGTACTTGTCCTTCAGTAACCTCACAGGGTCACTGAAACTGAAGCCTGAGAATTCCAGGTCTAGAACTGTTTCTGTACTAGGCAATAGAACTGCATCCTTTCTTCTCCTTTTCAGATTATTTATATATAGAAAAATGTCACCAGATCTAAAGTTAAAAGATGATGGGACCAACCTCTAAAGCGGTGTAGATACAATCCTCAGGAGAGCAGAATGAACATGGATCTAAAACATGAACTAAATGTTCGTGATTAAACATTCATTTCCTCTTACATATCCTGATGAGTGCGCACTTTAAAATCCCCAGTAAAAATCCTGCAAAATAATAGTAATACAGAATAGAAAAAACAAAACAAAACAAAACAGAAAACAAAACTGAGTCCCGGTTATCCCTAGTAGCTACTTTGGTTGGGAATAGGGTTATTAATCCGCTCTGCAGAAATGTACTGTTTCAGTTCGCTGTTTGAGTCTCATTGTAGTTCTTGCTTTAGACTTACTTCACACCTAATGCTTCTGCATGGTGTGAGCCATGCAGCACTTCTTTCTGTTTATTTTGGTGTTATGTTAACAGATCAGAGTGGCAGGGTGGCTCACATGCAGCAAAATACAATTAAAAAATCAACCAGAATGAAACAGAAAGCCAAAAAATGGCTAAAATGCAGACAAGGTGGACAAGATGTCCACAAAGCTGGATGTGCATGCCAGGGCTCATGTATTTGGTTAAACTTCCTTTGGTTAACCTCTGTTAAACGTTAACTGGCTAACAGGTGGTTAGGAACCCTACTCTTCATGTTCAGTACTGTGCAAAAGAACAAAAGGCAGAGACTAACAGCCAGTCAAAATGGCCATTATACAAGTTACTCGTTTTCAGGGTTAGGCAAAGAGCAAAAACCATGTTTCACAGAAGCCTCAACAACTAAATGTCTCATTTTTGTGACCACCCTTCACCTTTACTACAGGGTCCCATTCTTTCTTTCTAGGAGACTTGCTTTCAGTTTGTCAAATAATTCTACAAGGATAGATTTCCACACCTCCAAAGTTCTGTCTCGGAAGTTGGTTGCATTTTCTGTTTATAATGATCCAAGTAATCTCAAATACAGTTCGGAGAAGTTGAGGTCCGGACTCTGGGGTTGTCTGTTCATTGTTTCATTGTCTCATTGCACTAGCAGCCTATTTGTTCTTCGTTTCCTTTTCTCAGCAACACCCTTTTGATAGTCATACATCCTTTCTTGCAGAAACAACTTTATTTTTAGGTGTAAACCAAGTGCTGTTTAGATTTCTCCAATTTCTTAAGGACAAAAGCTTTAATTATTGTTTCTATAATGGGAAAGGTTTTTAGTCACGGCTGTTAGGAGTCTCATTTTTTTCTTTTTCTTTTAATACATGTTAAGTTGTATTTCCCCTTTACTTCTACTGTAAGATACTGGATTATCTTTATGTCTGACCTCTACAGACAATCTTCTGAAACGAAATAACTTGTATTTCAATAGCCATTTCATCTGGGCTTTGTATGAAGAGTGGTTTCTGACCTTCACACACTGTGCTCTGTTGTTCAAGTCACATCAAGAGACTTTTTATCATTGTATCCAAGTACACAGTGGAGTGAAATTACGTTTCTCTAGGAACAAGATACAACATGGAACAACAGAGCACAAAGTGCAAACGTGCACACAAGTGTGTGTAAACAAAAATTAAAACTAGAAACAATACAATAAATACAATAACTTAAACATTAGACACAGTAAACAGTCAGGGCGGTGCAGCACCGACACAGCACACGTTTTTTCTGTGTTGTTCAGCTAAAGCGGCAATAATTTAAGGTTACCAACACTTTTCTGTAAAAGGAACATGTGTTCATGATCACATTATCTCAGATGTTATCTCTACGTGAATGAAACAAATATAAAAAATAAAAAAAAGACTTGCAAAGTCTGGCAATTAAATAAGGCAAATACCAGAAATGATTTCACTTTTACTGAACTTCAGTCAGTGAGCACTGTAATGATGCTACAGTGGAAATGATCTAATGCATCAGACACAGCAAGGTTACAGCTTATCATGCTTTGTGACTGCAACTTGTTATAAATGCAGGCTACTTAAATTCAAACTGTGGCCACCAGAGACATTGCGTGAAATAATGCTTTGACATCATTACTGTTTTTAGGCTCAGTCTATGAGCTATCTGGGAGTGAGGTGTGCCTGTCTACTGGAGACTTGGTAAAGGTCATTGGTTTGGAAATCCTGTCCGTCTGTTGTGAGGACATGGGCACCAACACCACTTTTGAACTGCCAATAGAACATACAGGTGAGTCTGTAAACAGCAAATTAACACACAGATTAAACACATTTTAAAGGTATATTTATTTGGGTCTTATACAACACAGTTGGACATAAAACAAATTGCAAAGACCTTTATTCTGAAAAATAATTAAATATATAAGGAAATATTAAGAGAACTGAGAGTACAGATAGAACAGAAGTTTTTTCCTCTTAAGGGGCAACAGAGAAACTCAGTTTGTCTGTGATGAGTCATATCTCTATTTAAATGTGCAGCCATGCAGAACGTGAATTTCTAGCATTTCTAAGAAGGTCATAAAAATAAAACTTTTAAAATGATACAGAACCATGTAATAATTAAAAGCCGATTGATCTACAGTACTGCAAAAAAGCATGTGCCCTGTCATGATTGCCTATATTTATATGTATTTGACTGAATGGTTTCATATCCTCAAATATAACATGGAATCTCAGACAAAAGCTAACATGAGGAAACACAAAGCTCAATGTTTTAAAAAGATCCATCCAAGTAAAAATGTCCTTCCCATTCTTTTAGTGCAGAATTGCTATGATTCCACAGTGGAGGGCTTTTTTTGCATGAAATGCCCTTTTAAGATCATGTGACAGCATTTCTTTGGGGTTCACTTAACTACTTAAAGGGGTTTGTATGGTGGCTGAGAAGTGCAAAACAAAATAACATTTCAGAAAACAAAATTACAAAAGTAAAAACAAATTTACAAGAGCACCTTTACCAGTGCCGAAATACTATCACAAACTGTGAAGTCTAATGGAAAGATTAGGTCTAGTACACAGGAAGTGCTTGTTGCAGGACCTTATCAATCAAACTGTTTCGCAGTAATAGAGTGAGTGAAGTTTGGGATGGTGACAAAGTTAAAGCATGTTTTGTCCATTTGTGGCACTCATTAGTTCTTAGACGATCATCTGGGTTAGCCACTTCAGGGCTAGATTCACCACTGTTCCAAGTTTTCTCCATTTGGAGATAATGACTCTCATCGTAGTTTGCTGTAAACGGCTCTGTAACACTTTTCCGACCAACATGTTTTATAAATATATGCTCAGCTCATCTGTAATTTCCTGCTTGTTGAGGCATATTTGCCTACATTACTTAAAAGGATTTACGTGTTTTAACATGGTTGGCAGTACTGGGTCTGGGTTGGTCAAGTTTAAATAACCTCAGTTATTAGCTAAAATTGGTTAAATGCTTAATTGGGGAAATAACTTTTCAGCACAGGGTCAATTGCTGCTGGAAAACGCTTTCCTACAATAAAATATATATTTATTTAAAAAGTGTTTCTGTGTTCTCAGCTTCTCCTTTTCTGGTATTAAATGTTTGGTACTAAATCTGATTTTAGATTAGTTTGAAAATGTAAAACAATCAGGAATGACCAATCTGGAGAGGAGAAATTCACAATGCATTTTGTAGCACAAAAATGGTTTATCACTGATGATGATTCATTCACATGAATGAATTAATATATGTATGAATATATGGGTCTGGAACCAGTCCTGTGATCAGAAGGTTGCCGTGTTTGACTCCCTGAACCGGATGTATATGACTGAAGTGCCTTTGGGTAAAAGGCAGCTAACCCCTAACTTGCACTGTAAATGTTTACTTAATGTGCTCAATAACAGACATGAAGAGTACAATTGTTAGTGTTATTAGTTTAGTTAGATGATGTGTATATATAACCTGATCTAGACAATGATTAAACTACATTTGATTAGTAACAAAGGACGCAGTCTTTGTGTTACTTTGCAGTTTATGAGCCACCCTCTACCTAATCTGAGAAATGACCATAGGATCTATTCCGACTAGGTATCTGGTTTATGGGTTATTTTTAGAACAGCAACTATACCAACATAAGCACAATATTGTGCTTTGCGTTGGCGTGCAGATAGCATCAGTGCTACTGCTGTGTTCAGAATAGTCTGCCAACCAGAATAGCCACTCTACACTAGTTCTGCAGACAGACTACCGGTAAAGGGCCAAGGGATGTCGAACAACTGTCCACTTACAAGATGTACAAAAAAGTACACCAAAATGGTGTACAATAAAGCATGTGTTTAAAAGCCAAACTCTGCTGTGCCTTACACACAGACAGTGTAACACCACTAACATGTCAGTACTACATTATAACTGCTTTGCGGACTGTGGGTGACACAAAACGTTTGGCTGATGTGGTCGAGAGTGGCTGACAAATTGTGAAAAGTAACAGATCAGATAATGTGAGGCCTTATTTCGAATTTACACAACTAATGCTGTCATGGGTGTCAATAGGTCTGTTCAAACTGGTTCCTGAAGACCTACCCTACAATACAATAGAAGAGATGGTAGGCCTGCAACCTGTCGGTGTGGACGCCTGCGGCTCCTTCTCCTTCAGCAGTAGAAACGAGTTGATCATTGACAACTTCACAGTGTCAGCTGGAAAAGAGATAACCTTGCTGTCTGTGGAGGTCACTGAAGATGGGGAGAAGCATGCCCGCTGTCAGCTAACCGGGCTGCAGGGAGCCTGTGCAGTGGTACATATACCCCTTTCTATCCATGGAGAATTCTACGAGTGTGAGAATGAGCGTGGATACTCTCTGCAGGAGATTATGCTCTCTGGCAGGCTGTGCAAGCGACGCTTCCGCAAAACAAAGTCAAAGAAATGTGGTGGTCCATTGCTTTTTACTCCGATCTATCAAATCAAAGGCATCATGCACAGTACGTATTACCAGTCTGTCTCATCTAGTAGCTCAATGTGGTCATTGCTCTGTGTGTGCAGTAAGCTTCACCATTTAATGTATGGTCATTCTTGTTGTTTTCACAGTGAGAAAGAACATAGTAAAGTTCCCCTCCAGCTTGGAAGTGGATGTTATTGATGTTACTGAACAATGTAAAGATTTAACATTTGTAACTCCACTATCAATGACTGAGGTAGCCACTCAGCCAAGAGAGGCTTTTCCTACCATGGCAGAGATCCTAGAAGGCCCTGAGGCCAATCGGTTCTTTTGCTGCACTTGGTTCAAAGAGCTGCAGAAAGGCAAACACCTTGTGTTGCACAAGAGGGATAATACACCTATGGTGTTAGCATGCACCCCAAAGGGAAGGAAAGCCCAACAGTACTTCCTGATTTCACAAGACTATGGTGGCCAAATGCGAAGAAGACCAAGAGAGTTCAGTTCAGTATATGAGGTGTATGTGGCTTTCACTCGCTGTCCTGGACTGAAAGTGAGTGTGACAAGACACTATGAGGCAGTGGAAGAGGAAGGAGTGCCTTCTCTTAGTGTTGGTGAACAGCTGGAGGTTTTGAAGTTACATACAGTGGAGTTGCCTAAAGGTGACTCAGAACCTGCACAGGAGGTGGAAAGCTTGATCTGTAGAAGGATAAAAGAGGAAGATGATGAAGATGATGATGATGATGATGATGATGAAGAAGATGAGAAACAGGAAGAGAATGACGAGGTCTGCTTGCCTCTGTTTACTCCAGCCCACTTTGTAGAGAAGCTTTCCGATAAAAAGAAGTATTGTTTAGCGGATCTAGAAAAGAACTTTTCCTTGCCCCTCGAAGTCAAAGTAGCAAGTCGTGATAAAGTGCTGGAAAAAGACCCACTGGTGGGGTTAACAGCAATGATACTGGAAGAGACTCTAGAGGAGACCACGGTGCTTGCTAGCCTGCCTGACAGTCCAGACAGGTGCTTCGCCCTGCCAGTTCACTGGTTACAAATGTCTCTCTCCTTCACATCAGACCCTTTGCCCTGGGCCGAGGGCCAGACCCCTGAGCTTCGTCTAGAGTCTGTTACTGAGGTAACAGACCATTTCTACCATGAATATCATAGGTTAACCCAGACAGACATGGCTCCTCCTCCACGTCCTCCAAAGCGCAAGCCATCATCTTCAGAATCCCAGAAAAAGAGTGGTAAGCCTAAAGCTAAAACGGCAAACAGCAAAAGTAAAAATCTTACTGAAAAACTGGACAGTCTGACTCTGGACCACACAAAGCCTGGTCTAAAAAAGCGCAATCCACCACCTCCACCTGAAGTAAGCATTTTCTTGTGTTTCATCTTAAGGTCCTTAATGTGCAAACCTGTATTTGTATGTGAAATGCTATAAGGAAACAGAAAGCTAATTAAACTGAATTTGAAACAGCAAAAAAACAAAAGATGCACAAACCTACCTTGCACAGACATGTTAGATGAAAGTGTCAGTTCGCAATTCTGTTAGGAAAGACGATAAATGTAGACCGATATGGGCAATATTTATACAGCTACACACACAGAAGTAGTGTGTCTCATAATGGCATCGGGCTAACACAACACGCCCAACGTCTCTGCATGGAGCTGAAGAGACTTCTAATGGTGTCCTGCAATAATGCCAGCTTAAATATGCCCACGCAGTTCCTGCAGATTTTACAGTAGGGGTGGAGTGTTGACACGTGTTTAATAGCATCCTGCACGTTTTCAGTCAGGATAGGTTATGTGGCTTTCCATGGCACAGTATGTCTGTTCATGTCAAGGTATTAATACAGCAGCAGTGTGCAGACCAGTGTTGTTCTGTTAGAACTGCACATTCAGAGAAGGTAGGGCCGCTGGTTGCAGGACCTAATTAACGTAACATTGGGCTGTCAAAGTGCCTGTAATAATGACCAAAGGTGACCACATAAAATTGCACCAAAGCGTTAAAAACAGATTCACAACTCTATGCTCAATGGTGCAAACAATTCTGCATTTTAAGCATGTCATAAATCTGAAATAGACTTTTTTTAGGAACTTCCTCAAGAACAAATTTAAATAAAAACAAAGAAAGGCATTAGTGGATGAAGCTTGCTGTTTTTAAGACAGAATTATTTGCTGGCATTTTTTTTTGCAAATGGCTTGTCTTATCCTATCCCTGCTTATGAAGTATTACACTTTTCCTGGATGCTCCCTTTATACCCAAGCATTTCTGTATCACCTGTATTTGGTGATACACATACAATTTCTGGTCTTGACACCAACACAGTCACTGTCTTTAGCCATCTATCTTTTTTTTTTTTTTAGAATTTTCCAGACTGTTACATGTCCCACTGTTACTGTGGGACCATAGTCTCCAACATATCCAACATGGCTCCAAGTGTGACCTGTGGCTTTTTCAGTATACTCAACTTTGACATTCATAACTATATGGTATACTACACATTCAAAATCTAGTTAGTGGTAAATGCGTAACTGGAACACATCCTTAGTGTTTCTGGAGTACTTCACAACTTTCCTAGTTTAAACTGCCGCTGACCCAACTTCTTTTAAAAAAAGAAAAAAAAAAAGCCTCAAACATTAATTTCAAAATTAAAATGTATTTACAGGTTGACAAGGTAAAACATTAAATATGTAGAACAGATCAACAGTCAAAATTCTTTTTGTTTGTTTTTTTTTTTCCATGTATTTACATACTTTTTGTAAAAAGAAATTTATCAATTGTGACCTCAGTCAGTGTACTGTCTTTTATTTGTTACTGTATATACTTTATAGCATAAAAAAAAAACATATATATTAAGCTTTCAAAACGAGACTGATGGTGACCAGTCACTTTTGGTTTTTGACGTTAAAACGGTTACTTTCTTAAAAGGAAGAAAAACACCACCACATACAAGTGTTAGCAACTTGCAAACAGTGTGCTTTTCCTTTCTTTATGCAAATCAGTGTGTAGAAGAACCTCCTCCAGTGATACCAAGAAAGTCTGTCGCTGAGAGTTTCACTACACCCAATACTTATGTGCGAACCCCGAGAAAACAGCAGCACCAAGGTCTGTTCTCAATCTAAATCTGCTATTAAAAACATTTTAATGCTGTACTGCCCCATGCCTTTATATACACTATATATAAAAAGCCTACCAAGTTGTTTAAAGCAGATATACTATTTTTGAATAAGCCTCTTTTTTCCCCTTTCCAAACAGAAAAAAGATCTTCAGACAGTGATCATGACTACGAAACCGTAGAAGACGTGATACCACTTCACGACAGCTTGTTTTACTAGAGGGAAAGCGGTGGCTTGTTTAAGCTGCACGAGAGTGTTATTTAGTTTGTAATTAGTATGTAATCCAACAAGGAATGTTAAAGGTAATGTATCCTTTTTATTAGCAAGCAGCACAATCAAATGATCTCTAGAAACTCTAGAAAAGGAACAGACTATTACAAAACCATTTATTTTGGACAGAAATTTTGTACTACATTAAAATGTTTTTCAAGAGTTTTTAACTCCTCATTGCTTCTTATACAAACTTTGTGAACAGTGTACAAGCCAGAATATTTGCGCTCACACCAAACGCAGTTCTGCTAAAAGTGAACTCCCTGACCACTTCCTGAAAATACAATGAACTACAGAGTATTTGAAGGACATCTGTTTGTATAACTATTAAGCACAGCTGAGTGTGGCTCTTTTGGGTGTCTACAGATGATAGATAGCCATTAAGCCTCTTGATCTGTTGATCTGAAGTGGTCCTCGTCGATAGTAGAAAAAATATGTCCTTCGTTGCTGAGAAAGTCCACGACCTGTCTGTATATAAAAAGAAAAAAACGAAAAAAAAAAAAGTGAAATTCTCACTCAAGTCAAAACATTTTTAAGGATTTTTTGATGAAAACCTAATATACACAATGTTTTCTATGATGCAGTTGATTTGCCATTGTATGCCTGGAGCCCAAAATATTGCTGCTTTAATTTAGAGGAACTGGAGTGTTGGTTTATAAATAAACATTCGTGACAAATGAATAGGGATCTGTTCCTGGACTGGCTCTGCTTTGGGAGCATCAGCCTTTCTGTTGGGCTGAAAGCCTTTCTGTGTTCTAAATCATTCTGACAAATTTGCTTGACCTTAGGAATGAGCTGGATGCAGTTTAAGCAGGTTTAAAAAAAAATTACTAATGCAATTTGACACACTCTTTGTGCTATTATGAGTGACTGAGTTACATTAGCACCTAATAAGCAACTTTTTAACACCATGTCTTGCATAAGCGGAATATTTTGGCCAGACAAAAGCACTACAAGTAGCAGCATCACAGGACTTACATCCATAGTGTGTCTATATAGTTATTATAACGTTATTCACCTCTACCTCAGCAAACTATTGTATAAAATAATAATACCAATAAAGAATACTAACAACATAACCAACACCAATAATGTTTAGTGGACTTAAGTAGCATCAATTATAAACCACTTACATGGGTTGAATCATTCTCAAAACTATGACAGAAGAACTTTATACACTTTTTTTGCAAGCATCCCACAATTTTGAAAACAGCTATAAACAATACAGCAATACGGGGAAATGCTGAATTCTGAGCCAATTTTGCTATGGGATGTACATAGCAACCAAACATAATATAGAAACATTTATAAAATGTATAAACTAAAACCTAGATTAGCATAATAAAAGAAACATAACATTTATTTGCAAAACATTACAAATTTAATAAGAATGAACTGCACATTTTAGCGCAGCAGCCCAGAATTGCTTAATCATTCACTATAACAATGAACTATGCTCACATCCCAAAGCAAGTTCTGAAAATGTTGCTTTCTTATAAAAATCTAAAAGGGGAAGTTTATTTAAGGGGAACTCCAGCAGTGATAATGATATTTGGCCTATAGAGATAACAGCAAGTAGATAAATTATTAATTAAATTATACAATAAGTGCCTGTACCAATCCAATATGGGATTACAAAACATTTTTCTAAGGTGATCCAAAAAAGGTGTTGGTGTGTATGTAAAGAAAGTCTCAACAAAAAGAAAAGAAAAAAGGTACCTGATAACAGTCATGTTCATGCCACTTAGTCTCTGCTTCAGCTCCTGTATGCTGATGCCCTGAGGCTCTGGGCAGCTCTTTATCAGAGATAAAACCTGCACAACAGAGTACAAACATGCACCAGCTGTAATTGTAGCCATTCTTCTCAAAATCTTTAAATATGTTCCTGCATGATATATCTGCAAACTGTTTTTTCCTGACAATTTGTATGTCAACATTATCCTGTCATCAATATCCTGATCGCTTCTCTAAAATTACCTACTTTTAATTCTGTATTTTAGGTCATTTTTCTATTATGCTAATAATGTGTTTTGATGCTTAAGCATGAGCTTTTACCTGGTTTTGATTAGGGCTCAAACCATTATTGGCCATAGCATTGGAACCAGAATAGCCACCAGTCACGCCCGTGCTGCCCATGCCAGATCGGGATATAGGCATAATGCTGCTGTTCATTCCTCCTCCACCCCCTGTCTGAAAAGAGACAAAAAACAAAAGTCATTCTCAAACAACTGTGGCAGTTTGCAATGGCTATATGACATGTGTCAAAATTAAAGTAAAATAAATGGAATAATGGAAACCACATCTTCTGTCCCTCTACTGCAGCATGTCTCACTTAGTAATGTATTGTGTGTTACGTTCACTGTACACAATAACATCATGACTGCTACAGTTAGTGGTAACTACAGACAAATAAATACAACAGTCTAGTGGCCAATAGTCTATTGGCTCTGCACATGCACAGGATGTGTTATAGGTTAGTGAGTACTTGGAATGATTCTCACCGTGGTCTGTGGTTTGCTGAGCAGCATATGAGCCTGCACCACCTCTAGCATATGAGAAGTGATCTCATTCATGTCTTCTAAAGCACGAACACTGAATGCCACCAATGACCTGTTATTCTACAAAACAAATTTCACAGTTTTAGTACACAGGCATTTTGTCACACCACTGAACTGCTACCTCAAAAACTGCACTACATTAAAAAGGCACAAAGTAATTCATTTTTAAAGCACATATTGTATTCTAAAAACCCTTTTAAATGCATAACAATTAACCAAGACCAACAAATATTTCATGTCTAAAGTTACATTACAATCCACTTATGGACATGTATATATATTTATTAAAAAGCCAAAAGTACAGAAAAAAAACAAGCTACAATAGTATGTGTCTGGTAATATAAGATTACTTAACATAGTTTGAGGTACAATTAAGATATGCAGTTTACTCAATGCTAACTTGGTAGCTGTAAGTTTCCATTTATCTACATTTATTGTTTGCAGCATGAGTTATGAATTAATAAACAAAATCTCTTAGGTCTTAGGTCAATAGTGCACAATACACAAAGGTGTCTCACCTCTACCAAACTCTTATGCACACTGACTTACAGTACATCACAGTGGAAACAGGTTTCTTTGTCACACAGGCCTCAACAATCTTTAACCCCATGAGGTGACCAATAAAAACAAGTGCATAATTTTTTTTGCCTCCCACTCCACAACATTTTTGTATTAGCATTTCAAATTTGGAAGCATGGTTTCTGTATTACCTGTCTATGACTTCTATTGTTTTAATAGATCGAATTTGCATGTAAAAGTCCTGACCTGAAATGACCGAAGGTTGCCGGAGACCTTGACATATGTGTTAGGAGGGATGACTGAGCTATCCACACTGGGATCCTAGGAATAAAAAAAAATGCTCACAGGCAAATATTGAACACTTTTAAATTTTATTTTTAATTGATTTTCTTAGGTAAAATTCAACAACTAGCATCTGCCAAAAGGCTATGTCAGAGATATTTTCAGAAAAGGGCTGGCAGCCCGTTGTCCTTACCTCTGTGTCAACCCATTGCTTCACATCCATGGGGGCTCCCGTCATGTCGTCCACTTTGTACTGGATGTTAGTCATAGATTTATCTGTGCTTCTGATGATCCCAACAATAGTGACCTACATCCCAGAAATAACAATCACAAAAATACTCCTTGCCATTTAGGAAATAACAAAACTGCCAATATTAATGACAAGAAAAAAAAACAAAATCGATAACAAATATATATACATAACAAATTAGAGACACCTGCCTCTTACAAAGACAATCCAAGCATCTGATAATCACACTATTTCTTAAATATCAGTCAGGAGATTAAAATGAAACGTACCTGAGCAACCTCAACGTCACCTACTCGAAATACATCCTCTGCCTGGGCTGCCGACATGAGCTGTGACACTGTGCAGGGGACTATCTGTTGTGCACGTGTCCTCTACAAAACAAAACAAAAAAGGTATACCTATTAAAATTAATAAATCATAAGATTTAAAATTATGATAGGTCATAATTTATTCTTCAGACTATTAAAAAAAATAATAATTGAAGCTGACCCCTTTTTTGTCTCCTCCCTGAGAGGCAGCAGGTGAGCCAAAGCCCCCTGGTGACTGTGTGTATCCACCACCCATGCTGGCCTCTCCATATGATCCTGAGAGAGTGGAGGGAGGGGGAAAAAAAATCATTTTTATCAATCGCCCAACTGAACTAGGACCAGATGGCTTCAAAGTTTACTGTCTGCCTCACATCTGTACTCAGACATCCACACCAAGACTGTGCCCTACGAACAGTATGCTATCTGTTGCATTTTGTCACATCACCAAATAAGATTATGGCCAGTTTAAATCCAAATAAATGATTTCTCTGAAGCAGTAGCTTTTTTATCCTGAGTGAGTGAACACCAACCCATAGACTTTTACGTGCTGGTAACCTAGGCAACTTTCCAGACAACAGGTATAACCCAAATCTAACAACGTTTTGTTTTAAAGAAATTCACCATATCAGAATTCTTCATAGTGAAAGTGACAGGAACCAGATGTCTGAGGAATTTAACACCTCTACAATCTCTCATTTAAAGGTATTACATAGAAACGTTAAATGGATGATGTCTGAAACATTGTTATATGACAGTTTTGTAATAAAGTTTTGGCCTAAATTGTATTATCCACTTATTTACAGCCATTTATAGTGAAGGGACAGGGTGGTGTGAGCCTATGCAGGCTGTTGTAAGGCAAAGTAGTCCCCAAAGAAAACTTTATCCCCAGATTTACCACTCTTTATTATCATAAGCATTACATATAAAAACCTTAGTAGACACTTGAAGGTTCACCGATGGTATTGAATAGTAAAGACAACCGAGTCTTGAGCGTCTTAAATTAGCATGCACACCTGAAAGCTAAAACTAAACATTTAATAATCAGCAAATCGAGGGGATATGTGATCCCACAATCTAACTCATTAGAAGAGACAGTTGATTTGAGCAGCTTGTAGCAACCGGCCAGTTGCCCGAGAGGGTGGAGGGCAGCCTGACAGATCCTGAAACTAACTAAAATGTTCAAATTTTCCGAAAAGGTGTAAACACCGATGAGTTTATCTCTCCAACTGGATAACTTAAACATGGTAGTCTTAGTATGTCTGGCCAAAGTATGATGCTGCAAGCCTGTGGCTGTATGTTTTAGCCTCTGGTATGACTAATAATAGAGCGTTTTCAGAAAAAACACATGCATGTAGGTTAGTCATCTGTACCATACTGTACTCAGCATATAATGACAACCTCGCCGGCCTGTATAATCGCTAACATTCGCTGGTTAGCCAGCAAAAAAAAGAGCTAGCGAGTTTAAAATAATTTCCATCACTCTACGAGGATTTAACGAAGAGTGACGACTAAAGCGTAAAATAACACATCGGTAAGTTAAACTTAAAGCGGCTAGCTAAGTTAGATGTTCATCCAGCATTTGCGAATGCTAACCGAAAAGCTAACAGATTCACTGCTCTAAAAAAAAAAAAAAAAAAAAAAGAAAATGTTAAAACGTTTGAGTCACTTCCTACCTTGGTTCCACATGTTTTGATTCTGTTAGAAAGCGAGCTTTGTTAGGGATTGGTGACAGAAACCAGCACTAAAACACAGATAGCCCAAAGCTCTGCTCTGCTGTTTGTTGTTCAGTCGGACTCCGCGCGCACAAACTCACTTCCCGCGCGCATGCGTCACAAAATATTCCCGCGAAATCCAGCCTTTAAAAAAACTTTATTGACACAAATGCATTACATCTTCGGACTCCGATATAAACAAGCTAAAAACTACTGCTATCTTGTGGAGATATTCTTCACAAATTAAATACTGGACTACGAAATAATCAATATATAAACATATATACATTCATTGTCTATTTTATCAGCTCCGCTTACCATATCGCTACACTTTGTAGCTTTACAGTTACAGCATGTAGTCCGTCTATTTCTCTACATACTCTATTAATCCCCTTTCATCATGTTCTTCAGTGAAAGAACATAATGAAACATGACCTCGTGAAAAAGAACATGACCACCAAAAAGCCCTGAAACTGGTGTGATGGTGGCGTGTTACAGTGTGTTGTGCTGGTGTGAGTGGATCAGACACAGCAGTGCTAGTCGGTGTCCACTCACTATCCACTCTATTAGACACTGTGTCACATTCTAAAGGCAAAGTCAAAGAGGAAAACTCAACTGTTTCTGCAGAGTTTGTGTTGGTCGTCCTCTAACCCTACATCAGTGGTCACAGAACGCTGCTGATGAACTATTTTCAGTCCAGCAGTGACAATAAGGTGTCCAGCAGCACTAGATCCACCACCCAAATAATACCTGCTTTGTGATCGTCCTTAGGTGGTCGTGACCATTGAAGAACAGAGTGAAGAGGATTAACAAAGTATACAGAGAACCTGTTGGACTACTGTAATTGTAGAGCTAGAAAGTGTACCTAATTGGAGCTGATGAAATTGACACAGAGTGTCCATACAAGAAGGTGGTTTTAATATTCTGATATGACTGCGTATGTATTGTTGCATTAAGTCTTGTCTGATTTTTGGACGCAGATACGGTCTTGCCAGCTTTTGAAAAAAGCAAAGGGAAGGTTCCCTTCTTTCTGTCATACATATGGACCGTGAGTGCCAGAGTTATGCTCTGTTTAATAGACTGTTATTGCATCCATGAATGAAAAATAACGGGTTAAAAACTACTTAATAGCTGCTCTTGAATGTACACTGTTGACCTATGGTGTATCTGGGGTGGGGATACATTCAACAGCAGTAACCCAAAATTCAGTTTACAGCGTAGGCTGTAGATGACCAAAGCAGAGCTTAACCCGAAGACATAAATCCTTCCACCTGTTTTCATGTTATGTGTTGCACCATGAGAGGTATCTGGTATTGTACTGGGGGGTTGTGAAGTTACTGAAACATAGCAGTTAATACGAGTTCTCCCTCTACAGGCAATACACATACATTACAACCTTCAGCTCTCAATATGCAGCAGTAAACTGTGACACAAAAATTTTAAGAGACCACCCCAAAACCATTAGTTTTCTATTTTAGATCTGTTTACTTAGAAAAGGAATAATGACGCCTCCATAATCCTGTTTTTTGACCTATGCTCGCTGTGCATTTCACCCCAGCCACCGCTCACCAGTCTTTCTGTAGGTCACATAAGTGCATCTTACGGTGGTTAAGTGGTGTTCAAATCACAGTCAGTAGAGAGTGGCTGTCTGTAGCTGTGTTGTCCTGTGTGTTTGCTGTTTGACCTTGTTCTCATGAACTAAATGCTTACTTCATCTGCTAGTACAGCTAGAACCGAACCTTCTATTCCTCACTAAGAACCTGTTGTACATGTGGAGATGCTGATTTAAGAAGAAACTGGAGTCTGGTCTTTTATTTATTTATTTCCAAAGCTGTATATGTGACATATGTGCCAATGTATTTGAAGTTGGTCATTTGTAAATATAGGACATATATTTTAGTCATATATTTTATCACTGCACAGAGAAAAACATGTATCTCCATTCTTGTTAATTGATGTATTTTTACATTTGAACACACCAGATGTCCCTTGCACTGACTGATTTTTATGATGAATAAGCCAGTAAAAATGCCTCAGAATAAAACCTAAAAAAGTTTTTGTCTTCTGTAATTTATTACATATTTTGGAGACATGTAGCAATTATTTAATGTTCTGATAAAAATGTCATTCATATACGGACGTCATATATGATATGACATATATTTCAGCGTTTCAGTGTCAGACAGATGTGGATGATCCATGTTTCAGACAGTATAGTATACAGATAGTATATGTGATCCATACATTATACAATGTGTTCACCCACCCACATAGGCATGGTCCACATATCAAGCAGGTATAGACAACATTTGGTACTTATTCATATATACATAACAAATACGTACAAAAACATATTCACGACCTTTTATGGTTTATGTGCATATATGATCATACATTCAGTGTGTGTATGTGATTTGCTGTAGATCAAATTAAATCTACTTTACCACTCCACCATTTCATGGTGGTTCAAAAATACACTCATTAGTGTAGTGAGGCTTTGACTATATGATGTGTAAGCATGATTGTTCGTTTAAGATAGCAGATAATAACTTTAAAGTGAGTTACCAATGATTAACACATACTCTAACCAATATGGAATACTATAGATAAAAACTATAGATAAAAAAGCAGACATTTCATCAAACAGTGGGGTGACGGACTGATAATGGGACTATAGACTTTAACCTGCTTTTTTTTTTTTTAAATTAGATTAACCAAAATGATAAAAAATTAAATTTCATCTTTCTTTTATAAAGCCAATTAAATTTATTTCCTTTTTTCTATGTATCCAAAGCTTCTGGTACATTATGTGTTCAGCTTTGGGGAGGCAACAGCCAAAAATAACCATAGGCAACACACAGCAGCGAATCGCTTCAAATTTCCAGAGCATGGCCAAAGTCCTCCTCCTTTTTTGCCCTCGGGTGTGGGGCTACTGTAGCTGCTGAAAAGTGATACAACAAAGTTATTATGTGAATAGTTTTGGGTTTATGGACTGACATTAAGCCCTTGAGCTTCTTAATCTGTAAACTCTTCTCTATCAGCAGTGTTCACTGGCAGGAAATCTTTCTGATATGTACACTGGCAAGATATTCTTTTCAACTATTGCGCTGGTTCCAGCTGGCCTATCTTATCATTCATTTTATGATCAGCTGACGATTGCGTGTCTTTCCAGTGGGATACAATTTAGCACACAGACAAAGACACAGTCTTCACTACAGCTTGGTGAGTCTCAATATGGACTTCATCTGGAAAGTTCTTCTACTCAGCGGTTTAACTGTGTTTGGGCAAGGCAAAGCGTTGACAGGTGAGTCTGTGAATGTATGTAAGAAACATCGTAAAGATTGTAAAGTATAAATACAGGGGGGACTATTATTTGCAGAGACTGCAACTGGAAAGTTAACGACAGTCAATAAAGACAGTCTTGTAAAATGTATGTATTTTAAAAAACATTTGAAGATAAAAGACTTTGCATTTAAGTAAGACAAACTGGAATAAAACTGTAGGTGGATGCTGATTTCAGATATTTGACCTTAAATGTATTTCTTGATGCCTATTCTAATACATATGTTTGAAAATTACACATATAAATGTGGACTACACATACTTGTAATTAATTTTACAGAAAACTACAACATACATTTTTTATGAATTAGAGTAGCAGCGCTGCACAGTAACTGTCTAAATATTCTGCTTTTCCAGAGCACAATATGCTCACCGGACAAAATGTGTGCCACCTTGTGTGTAAGATGGCAATAACTTCAGGCTCCTGCATAAGCAATGAATGAACAAACTATAAATACCAGCAGGATGTGTGACTGGATTGATAGATTAAAAAGAGGTGGTACAGTGCAGTGAGTGTCTCGTTCGATGTGTTTAAAAATGAGTCGTAGATGTTAATAACTGGCAAATGTCATTTCATTTGGGCATACCAAAGACCATAGTGTGAAGAAAGTAGCTGAATCTGCAGGAGTATGGAAGTGTGCAGTCATATAGGTCTACCAGCAGTGGCAAAAATCCCTACAGGGATACAGGGAATTCTCCTCAGAAAAGGAAAGGCATTCACCAAATCTGACTGAACTGGCTAAACATTCAGTCCCCGCCAAATCAAACTGCAGCTGTTATTTATGCTTGTGCAGGTATTACATTGCAGTTACATGCGTTTTAATCACAGGTGACTAATATTTTGCTCGGTGAGCTAACATTGCTATGAAACATTGGTCAAATTGGAGAAACATATGACTATAAGTAGTAAGAGTAGGCCAACATATACATGGAGGGAACAAATCATAAGAGACATCATTACAAACTGTTTCTAGACTGATTTTATATTTGTTTGCTTCAGGTAGCTTCTGGCATATCACAGACCTCCACTGGGATCCGACCTACAATCTAGAAAATGGAAACACAGCATCCGTTTGTAGTTCAAGTGGAAACCGTCCAACCCCAGATGCGGGTAAATTTGGAGACTATCTCTGTGATTCACCATGGGACCTCATTAATTCATCCATGCATGCCATGAGGGATATCCTACCTGATCCAGACTTCATCATTTGGACAGGGTATTCATTGTCTTTCTTTTTTAAGTCTCATCTTAAAGGTATACTTTTATACCCGGTCTTAGGACCCACATGACGGTTCCACATTTTTGGTCTCAGTTCTCAATGCACTATGTTAGAGCATATATGTAGAGCTATCTGGTAGGTCCTAAAGACTGGGGCTGAGAAACACTGTTCCATACATTCTGATTAATGTAAAATTCAAAGGCATTTTTAATTTTAATCTATGTTAATCATTTTTATAACAAATTTGTTATGCCAGAATTTATATTGGTGAAGTTTTTATGGAAAATGTTTGAACCATGTTCCACAGAGATGATACTCCTCATGTGCCAAATGAGGATCTGGGCGAAGAGGCAGTCCTGAGAATAATTGGAAACCTTACCCATATCATCAAAGAGCTGTTTCCTAGTACGTAATGCCAAAAATAAGAATTTAATCCATAGAGAGAAGCATAATCTGCTACTATGGACCTCTGTATGTTTAAAATCTTGCTTTTGTTGTTTTCAGACACCAAGGTCTACTCAGCTCTGGGCAATCATGACTACCATCCAAAGAGTCAGCTGCCACCTCAGCAAAATCACCTATACGAACAAATACAAAAACTGTGGGAAGGCTGGCTGGATCCTGCATCAAGAGACACCTTTAAAAGGGGTAACAAAAAATAATAATAAAATAAAACAATAACCACTCTGAGCAGCAACCAGCACCACACTGAGCAGCACCAAGCTTAGAATATTGTCCCATGCTGTTGCCAACTAAGATTTCAGTTCATCATCAGTATTTGACCTCATTCTATCTTCTATTTTCAGGTGGATATTACACAGAGAAACTACTAAATCAAATGGGTCTCAGAGTTCTGGTTCTCAATACTAATCTGTATTATGACCAAAATAGTGTCACGGAAAACGTTAAAGACCCAGCAGACCAGTTTAAATGGGCAGATCAAGTGCTCTCTGAAGCATCCAAAAACAAGGAAAAGGTCACATTTCTTTTTTGTTTAAGATATAATTTTCAACAAATTTATTTTGACATTTACATTTTTGTTTCTAAAGTATATGGAATATGCCTTTGTTGTTCTCATATGACTAGATGTCTTTCTTATCTAGGTATACATCGTGGGTCATGTTCCCCCTGGTTTCTTCGAGAAGAAGCGCCACAAGCCATGGTTTCGGCCTGAGTTCAATAAAAGCTACATAAAGCTTATACAGAAGTACCACAATATCATCATTGGCCAGTTCTTTGGTCATCATCACACTGACAGCTTTAGAATGTTCTACGATTCATCAGGTATGTCACTGTTAATAGTTAACAGGTTTAGTGGCTGTCAGGGTCAACAACCACACAAACTAGTTGAATGCACTGGGAATCAGGATGGAAATTACACCTATGTTTTTATGTTAGATTTTTTTTTTTACCACAAAATAACTAAAGCAAAGTATTTTCACAGGAGATCCAATTAGTGCCATGTTCCTAACTCCGGGAATTACACCTTGGAAAACAACACTGCCTGGAGTAGAGGATGGGGCAAATAACCCTGGCATTCGAGTGTTTGAGTATGATGAAAAAACACTTTTGGTTAAGGTATGACAGATGTATATCTGTATATCTTTGTATATGTATATCTCTATCATTTACATGCATTAAAAATTAAGAATGTTGTGTGTTTCTCTTGTAAAGTTATTTACTATACTGTCACCTCCTACTGAAAATAACAAAGCAAATCTCTGTTTTATCCACATCATCTAGGACATTGTGACCTACTACCTGAACCTGACACATGCAAATGCTGCACGGGTACGTTGGGAAAAAGAGTACCGTCTGACTGAAGCATTCAGAGTGCCAGATGCCTCTCCAGCCTCCATGCATCATGTTTTGGAACAGATAGCAGAAGAGGACTGTTACTTGCAGAAGTACTACGAGTTCAACTCCGTGAATTACGACCTAACAGCTTGTAACGAAGACTGCCGTATCGACCATGTGTGTGCTATACGAGAGGTGGACTTTGAGGACTATGAGCGCTGTGTGGTGAAAGAGGGGGCTTCCTCTACCACTCCAACCCTGCTGACTGTGGCTTTAGCAGCAACTTTAGGCATGTGGACCAGCTACTAATGCTTTTTAAGTGCTGTCATTTCAGTCTCATAGTTGATCATTTTACAATATCTCGGTAAAATAGCTTCTGATTTACATCAGTTTTTTCTTCTCCTTCTCTTCAGCCAAAAACTATGTACCGTAGTGTTTAAACAATATCAACTGTGTGGAAAACATAACTCAAGACCAGCAAATAGCATTGCACTGCTATGACACTTGTGTAATAATATGTATGCTTTCTATTTTAGGATTTTTGAATATACTGTTTTATGACAGCATTGTTAAATCCATTACAACGATCATCTCTTCTTTATTATTGCCCTCAAACTGATAAAGTATCAATTAAAAAAAAAAAAACATTTTATGAACTACATACCAACTTAGCAATTGAAAATGACTCAACCTGCTATTCTGTCTCTAAGCAGTTCATAAACTTTATGTTGCATGTTGATATTATATTGAGCTTCTAAAGGTTCAAAGAACAAGTATGTTTCGGCTTATTACTCAAACTGATAACGCTTACTGGACTTTGATGTCGGCTTCTGCACATATCCTCTGGGTACCTGAAGTCTGTGACACGTATTACACTAACAACAAAAAAAACCCTACATTTATGATTATATATGATTTTAATTGGAATCACATGACCAAAACCTGTTTGGAAGAAATGTATGGCTTCATGGCATTGTGCAGAGCTTTGTGGAAGTCCTCTATGCTGACTTCAGTGCAGGACGGGGGTGACAAGTTCCCAGCACGGATTAGGGTGCAAAGCTCATCTAGCATGCTATGCAAGGCCTCATCATCTGAGAAGAACAGAAGAAACATTGTTTTAAAAGCCAAACCTGCTGCCGTACACACATAACACATGTGGACAAGTAAAATCACACCTATAGAAGCTTAGTGAACGTGACTTTCCAAACACAGGGCATTAATATGGAGTTGGTCACTATTTGCAGCTACAACAGCCTCCAGTCTTCGGGTAAGGCATTCCATGGAATTTTGAAGTGTGTCTGTGTGAATTTGTGCCCACTTAGTCAAAAGAATGCCTGTGAGATCAGGGACTGATGTCTGATAAGAAAGTTTGGCTTGCAATCAACATTACAATCTATTATTAATCCCTTGGCCCCTGGCCTCCATGCAGCTGTTTGGCCATCAAAACCCTTTTAATAAAGCAACAGACAGTTTTTGTGTTATTCCTTTCAGAGGCAGTTTGGAGGACAGTAACACGTGACATAACATGTGATACAGGGTTTCCTGTAGATCAAGAGTTTTGGCCTAGGGCAATGTAATTGTTTTGTGAGAATACACCTTAACTACACCTGTCTACATGACTTCTACATCAGCTGACTACCAGTCTACAGGGCTATTTACACAGAGCATGATTTATTCAGGAAAATAAAAACCGTGACACTCTGAAACTTTTATTCTTTTAAGCACATCCTGTTTTGCAGAAAGACAACAACACAGAGTTCACCACCTCTTACTACAGCTGAAGGTGAGCAAGATATTCTGTAGACATCTTTGTAAGTCAGTAGGAGAATTTGAGGCTCTACTTCTATATCTGTCACCATTGTTTATAGTCTTTTATTTCTGCTCTGCCATATTTTATTTAACCTCCACGTGTTTATAGGGAGCATGAGGTTTATTTAACAGCATGTGGCAGCAGCCAACAGTGTGCCCCATTAGCAGGGCCATTATGTTGGCCACAGAATGTGTAGATAAGTTAAAGTTGCAGTACAGTAGATGTGAAAAGATGTGAGTAAGGAGGAAGATGCGTTGTCCACCTAACTAAATCCCTGCTCCTTTCAATGTAGGTTGTCTGTTTTTCTTTCCTTTGGAAAATAATCAATTAAGCTTATTATATAAGTGCTTTAAATGAGCCTCTGAATAGCGATGTAATACAGTCTATCAGTGCTGTTAACCAACCTCTCTGGCAAGTCACCAAGGCGTTTTGATTAGACGACTGATTGGTTGCATTCATGTTTTCTTGCCATGACACCAAAGATTTTGATGTGGCCGGTTGCCACAGAGAAATGTCACCAGTCCAAACATTGCAACAGGCCATTTTGACATGCTATGCTGACACATTTTGACATATAGGCTATGCATAAAACATTGTTATATGATTTTGGTTTACCCCTTTGTGGCTGAGCTGTGTTTGGCTACGGACACTTCCCTTTCAGAATGTTGCAGCTGTTCGTGGTAACTTGCATGAAAAGTCATAAAGGATTTCAGTATGACTCCCTCTATTGGTAGTGATTATCTGTGGAGATTGTATGGCCATGTGGTTGATTTTATTTACCTGTTAACAATGGGTGTGGCTGAAACCTGAATTCCACATATTTTGACAATGACAGTAAAAGGCAATAAATGTACAATGACAATGAAATGATTCTATTCCATTCTATTCTATCCTATTCTGCATATACAGTGTATCTTTGTTGCCAAGACAAAGAGAATGTATATTTTATTCACAAACACCACCTCAGTGTACATTCTCGGCCTTCTATGTGAACTTTGTGCTTACTGTGCCTGTGGTCCCTTTTCCACTGAGTGACCCAAAAGCCTCTTACTTTTACATCCTTAAAGATGAGGGCACTCTGAGGAAAGAAAGAGAGGTAAGTGACAAAATAACCACAGTGTACAGAAAATCAAAATTCCTGTTTAGCTACTCAAAGTTCACCACGGGCACTGTGACTGGCTGCTTGGCCATCCCTCCATACGTCACCATAGTGCCTCCGCTTCTACAGAGAAGCAAAAAGTTTTTCACTTTACTTAACTAAACTTTAACCAGTGGTATAATAAACATCAGTGTGTATGTTCACAAGCCATTTTGTGGATTTGACAGTAAATAACTTACTGTAAATGGCGCAGCAACTCTGTGGCACTTTTTCCTCCTACTCCATTCAGAGCCAGTTTAGGCCGAGGACACAACTACGAAAAATAAATACAAAGCATCATTATATTCCTTCAACCCAGTTTTACACTTTTAGTTTATATATGCTGACACCAACCTTAAAGAGTTCCTTCATTTCTGGCCTTCGGAGGGTTTCTTCTTTAATGACATGGGTGGCCCCCATTGCTTTTAGTCTGTCAGTCAGCTGTGACAAGTCTGGCCTATAGGGGGATAACAATCCCACATTCATTTACACTTTATTCACAGACACAATACAATACAGACGTATAACTAAATTTTGTGATTTACTGAAGCAATGCAGTCTGGACAATTTTGGAGTTAAAGCAAAATATAGAAAAATATGGAACATATTTTAAAGAACGTGCATAACCTGATGATCAATTAAAGGGTGCAAGATATAGAGATTCAATACATAACGGTAATACCTTAACAGATAAATGCCAAATGGAGAAAAAAAAAATATTTGAGATTATGCCTTTTCTGAATTTCAGCCTGGAAACCTAAAGTGAAAAGTATTTATTCAAACAAGCTGCAATTTTGGTTTATTTTGGTTTTTGGGTTTTTAAGGGTTTTGCCATTAGTTAGTGCAGGTCTTTGAAACAGATTATGACAACAATCAAGGAACATTTTACCTGTCTCGGACTACGTTTATAGTATGAACACCCTTTGCTGCAGCTATCTGGATCACAGCCTGTCCAACCCCACTGTTAGCTGCATTCTGGATTACTGTGTCTCCTGAAATCACACATGACCATACTCACAGTCAATGTTTAAAGTGACAATATTCTGTTTTAGTTTCCACCCATGCACAAATCTTTTGGATCATGCTGGATTTTGGTGGTCTATCCATTGTAAATTCCATTTCAGGACACAAAAAATGAAATCTGAGAAACTTATTATGTACACCTTTTTTATTTTCTCTAAGCACAACCAGGCCAATCATTCGCAGGCCTGATGTGGCAACCCTAGTTTTAGAATGGAGCCAATGATGTGAAGATTAATTAACCTGGCCTTAGATCCTCAAAGTCAGAAAGCATTCGGAATGCAGTGCAAGGGTTGACTCCCAGAGTAGCTGCCGAAAGTAGAGGGATGTCACTGGGCAGCGTCACCAAATCATCAGTGCTCAAAATCACCATTGTCCGCCATGTGCCTGGACAAAACATTTGTTTACAAAATCAGTATGGGTGGCAACAGAAAAGCAAAGTAGCTACAGAATGCTACAATGTCTCACCTAGGCCAGCATCCCTTGGAATCACCCAGTCGCCCACTTTGACCGTTTTTACCTTGGTGCCAACTTCTATAACCTGGCCCACTCCTTCATTGCCACCCACTGCTGGAAGATCGGGCAGTATTGCGTAGGTGCCTGTTCAAGTGGGCAGAGTAAATAGCTTTGTTTTTAATTATAGCTGTCATTGGCACAAGGCCACTTTGAATGGAAGTTCAGAACTTAGCTTTACTTCATGTGTTAGTGTGCTTCTTTTACAGGGGCCTTTTGACACGATACCACTAAGCTCTAATTTGTTTAGTGGTAGCAATTTATAGTATGTGTTCAGGAAACTGAATCATCACCACCAAAGAGGAACCAAAGATGGTCTCCTAGGAATTACAAACTTGAAAACAGAAGCTGCCAAAATGGGCTACCTAGAACAATGACACAAGGGAACCATTTTCAGTTCCCTAAAGAACCATTCGATTAATTACTTTTCTGTTTTTTTTTTACAAATAAAGGAATAAACTGAGGAGAAAAGTAATACATAATAATGTATTTAACTAAGCAAAGAGTAAGTAAGAGCCTCTCATTGGATAATTACTGCATGGGTGATTATGTTTCAGCTGGCAACTAGTTAACCCTAACCGTTGCAATGAGTAGCTTCTCTTTTCTTACACAAGATGTTGATGTTGATGTTGATGTTGAAAGACACATCCTGTGGTCATGGAAAAGATGTGACTCATGATTCAGATGTTTTAGAAGGGTCAAATTATTGGCATGCATCAAGCAGAGAAACTACTAAAATCAAATTTAGAACTGTCTGACGCATTCATAAAAAGTGGAAGGACAGAGGAAAAACATCATCATAGAGAAAGAAATGTGGTCGGAAACACATCTTGAATGATTGTGATAGACTATCACTTAAACGTTTAGTGAACTCAAATCATAGAAAAACAGCAGTAGAACTCAGGGATGTGTTTAATAGTGAAAGTAAGGGCATTTCCACATGCACAATGCGAAGGGAACTCTAGGGATTGGGACTAAACAGCTGTGTAGGCTTCAATTTGCTAGGGAGCCTCAAGATAGGACTCTGGAGCAATGGAAGAATGTCATGTGATCTGATGAGTCCAGATTTACCTGGTTCCAGAGCGATGGGCGCATCAAGGTAAGAAGAGAGGCGGCTGAAGTGATGCGCCCATCATGCCTAGTGCCTACCGTACAAGCCTGTGGGGCAGTGCTATGAACTGGGGTTGCTCCAGTTGGTCAGGTCTAGGTTCAGCGAAGTTATGTGCCCAGAGAATGAGGTCAGCTGACTACCTGAATATATTGAACGACCTAAATATAATTATTCCGTCAATGGATTTTGCGCTAAAGGCGGCCCAACGAAATATGTGTGTGACCTTTTTTAGTCCAGGCAGTGTATTAATATAATGGACTGTCAACTGCCGAATATTAAGCACAGACTCCAGGTACTCACAGCTTTCTTAAGAGAAAGACAAGAATTACAAATAATACTCCATATTTTTATTTTGGGTAAAATGGGTCTACTTTTTGATAAATAGCTCACTTAAGATATATTTCTGTAACTGAGAATATAAAGACCCGTTTTATACATACAGGGGACACAAACGAGCTAACATGAGTACAGAGGGAGCAGAAAGCATGAGGAGTGTTTGCTTGCCTTGGATCATGTTTATATCCGAGGGGTTGATGGGAGCCGCGAGCATTTTCACGAGGACACTTTTCTCTCCCAGGGAAGGGAGCTGCAGAGTCTCCTTCCTGTTTAATCATAAAAGGTATCAGCATTTATGCCTGGTGTTTGGAGCTGGGAGAGTGTTTATGAAGGTGAATTTATACGTCGTGCTTACTTAACGACTTGTGAAGGCTCTCCGTGAGCTGTGTACATGAGCGCAGTGCTCTCCCTGGTTAACCGCTCCAATGAGAAACTGCGGGCAGTGAAAGCTAATCTACTCCACAGCTGTTTATGAGCCATGAGGCGTCTGGACAGAACCTGTGCGGTACGAAAAACATCCATCTTAAAGCATGTTGTAGTTATGGCATTTCTGATGTCTTCCCTCCACTCGGCTTATCTGACACCACAACAGTTCACACAGGATCAAGCAGTATCTAGGAGGCGGCCATGTTGCTCGCAAATTACCGTACAGTCTGTTGTAAATGCAGCCTGATGTCGTACTTCTGCGAAGAGACGTGCGGATATTATCTCACACAACGTTTAGCGTTTAATCCGGCTAGTAGGGATAGGCTGTTTGTTTATGTATTTGGATAAATGTGTGTCCTGTTTCTCAACGACAATAATAAAAATGCTGAGTTCTATTACTATTTGTCATAACTATTTGTCATAGTTTTGATAATGTTTAAGTTTCATTTGATATATAATGAACATTCAAATGTAACTATTTAGATATTATTCTAATACATTTTCAGTTGACAGCACTAGTTTAGGTAAACATGTGATTCATCATCAAAAACCAAACTGTTATTACTGTCCTAAATTGTGTTATTAAAGAAGCACAAAGATTCTGAATTCTGGATGTTTGTTTAAAGGTTTGTTGAAAATTACAAGCTTTAAGTAGTAGTAAATGACACCATATATACACAAAATATTTATATATATATTTTGTGTATAAAACTGATGGTGAACTCTTGACTGTTTCTCATTATATATATATATATATAATGAGAAACAGTAATATATAATATATAATGAGAAACAGTCAAGAGTTCACCATCAGTTTTAGGCTACTACACAGGATCCTTAAATACAGCATAGTTTTTTTTAGCTTTTAAATGAATATTTATATTAGGCCTAATATGTACCTGCTGTCTACATTTAATTATGCAGTACTGTGTCCTAAATCAGAATAACAATCTGTGGGCCCTAATAAAGACCTGGGTGAATATTGACTCCTATTGTTAATAATGTCAGCCACATTGCACCAGACCTAAACAAAAGATTCAAAATGAGGACACCGAATGTGTCTTAGCTGATTTACTGTTTCTGGGTTAAGCTAAACATTTCTGCCAGAGTATAACTTTAAGCATTTACTACCCAGTAAACATTTTAACTGCCTGAGTCATTGAAACAACATTGAAATCATGTATCTGATTATATTTAAACACATTTTAGACGTCCACAGACAACCATTGTTTACTGGGTAGCATGTTAATTTTAGTTCAAGGTCAAGAGGCTTTTATTGTCATTCCATCCATGTACAAGTACAACGTTGAGTGAACTTACTTAATCCAGTTATCCAGTGTGATATTAATGTTCACCTGTTGTGTCATTTCTGTCTATTTTAGCTTCTAAAGACAGACAGAATTAAAGCTTTGAAAAGAATTTATTAAGCATGTAGAGAACGACTTTCTAAGTGAGTTCCTAGAGACCCACACTTCCTGTAATGCATGCTTCACAGTCACTTCTAAATCAGAGCAAAAAGCAAACCTCTTTAGTTACACTTCATTTACACTTCAGTGGAGGAGTAGAGAAGTCAGTATGCTTGTGTATGGTCATACTGAGCTTTTATGCTGAGTTTCATACAACAAACTGTAAAACCTAAAAACACAAACATATTTGGAGAATGACACTGCTTTACATGTTGGATGTGTGTCACGCTGGATGAGGATGCATTCCTGAGAATTGTCAAAGAAATTGCAAAGAATAGAAAACAGGTATTTGGAAACAAAAATACAGGAAAAAGGATGAAAGACAGAAATAAAATGCTTATGGTTAAAATTACATGTCACTGTATATATGTGCCATAACCTTACATTAACAGATATTATGTTATATTATATTATATTATATTATATTATATTATATTATATTATACGTACTGAACTTTTCCTCCTGTGTGTTCTTTTGTTTGTATTAAGGACAGTAAATATCATAAATGTAGTGGAGGAAACAACGTCACAGAATGTGTTCATAAGCATGGTCAAAGATAATTTGTCTAGAACAAAACTAAACAATTGACTGTGGTATTTAAAATAGAAAGCTATTGCAGTTATCCAGTTAAGCCAGGATGTGTTATCTATATGGCAGTTCTTAATAATATTTAGATAAAAAGAGATTTATATTAAAAACATTTATTCAGTATTTTAGTTGAAATCTATGGGAAATCACAGATTAATGTTCTGCAACTCTTACATGCATTTAGGTCTGTATTCTAATTTCAACTAATAATGACATTTCTGCGTATTAAATAACTTGCTTGTAAAATAGAACAGTACTGTATTATTTTGTAAATACTTTTATGATTATTTAATTGGCATATCACATTTCACATATAATTATTCTTTCCAAATGTCCTAAGACTAACAAAAATGCACAAAGATAATGACAATAAACAAAACAACAAAACCAAAAATGTTTGTTTGTTTATTCGGTTATAATAATACTAATGTGGTATTGAACTTATTTGGTTTTCTCAGCATATAACACAATATTTCTCCCTGAAAGTATCAAACCAGCATGATAATCTGAAGCGTTCCCTGAGATTTTCAGATGCTTCACTGAGAGTAAACCTCGCTGTGGTTCACTTCTACACAGATTAATCCGAAATAACACAATACAACCATGCTGTTCTGAAAAACAACAGTAACAGTAAAATGAGATATAGAAAGACCACAATAAGGCAGAGATAATCTGCAACATGATTAGTGCAGAGTTAACAATGCATTGATTTGGCATAGATGCATTTCCCAATGCTCATTTACCCAACAAAAGTGTGCATAGCAAAACCTATAATAAAATTCTACATTATAAAACATAGCAATTGATTATCAAATCATAAATAAGATGTGAAGAGGTGAGGTATATAACTAAGGCATCATAGTAATGGCTACAAATAAATACTAGTGATTTTCAAAGAATAAGAATATGGACACACTGCCGTGTGCCACTGCTGTTGCATTTTGGCGTGTCAATGAGGATAATCCGCAAAAATGTGTGTTTTCTTTTCCTGAGAATCTTAAGACAAATGTTGAATGTGATGAGATGAGGTATATTACTGAGAGAATGTAAACATAGGCTGCAGAAATGGCTCTAAATAAATACTAATGATTTTACATATACAGTATGTATAAAATGTGTCTGCCAGCTTCTCCTGTAAAACGGGAGTAAAAGGCTATCAAGTTTGCTAGGTCTATGTGCAGCTCTTCTTAAAGAAGCCTGGCAACTGAGGGATGGAGGCAGTGTCTAGTCAAGAACTTAGAAATGGAATTCATCAACTGAATAAATGATTTCTCTAATACAATTGTGAAATAAACGGTCAAACGAAAAAGGCAATTAGGCTATAGCACACAAGAACACAGATGCACAACTGCGGTTACATAGCGGTTAACATTCTGAATGCAGACTGTATCCTAAAAAGAACACTCGATCTGATTAATCCTAAAGCGATGTCATTTCTTTCAAGTAATCGCACATCTATTGTCCACTGAACAGAGGAAACATAATCTATAAATTAACAGGGATAGAAGAACCATTGGTTGGCAAAGCCAGAGCCATGGCTTAACATTCATTTGGCCCCAGGTGATCAGGTCAGTCGATTGCAAAAAACCCATCCCAATGTTATTCTAACCCCCAACCCCACTCCCCACCCTAAAACTCCCTGAAAAACACAGAGGAACATTCTTCACAGAGGAGTGTCTCCACAGTCTCTGCTCTTGTCGGACTCTGAGATGTAACTACCAGGAATTTACTTGTTATAACCGACACTGTCACTGCATATAGAAAATTACGCAAAAATAGTAAATATAGTTGAGTAATGAATAATCAGTCGTTTCTTCTAGAGAAAAGCCTTCAATAAATACATTGTCAAAATTCCTGAGTACAAAGCAGAGCTATTCCTGAGTGTTACACCACTAAAGACGAAAACGATACATTCTTCTTCTGTTTCTCTCCTATATACCTGAGGTAGTTCCAAGAGCAGCACTGATATCAACATATATTCCTCTTCCCAGTATAAAGGTATGATTGGCTTGTGAGCTACATCCCGCACTCCTTTGTGTGCACTGCTCTCTCAGTCGGTGGTTTCTGTGGGTGTGGGGAAATGGCTCTGCTCCTCTTCCTCCCCCTTCAGAGGTGACGGCTTTCCCTGAGAGCCTGATGAAGACTGCTGTGCTTTGATTGGGCAGTTGGCAACCATGTGTGCAACACTCTGGCAGAAATGGCACTTTTTCGGCTGAGGAGGCAGCTTACACTCCTTTGCATGGTGGTCCAAACCCCCACAGTTGTAGCACCTGAGAAACAGAGATTACAAATAAATCCTAAAGGAAGCTACAACAGAACACTGAAAGAGGCTAACCTCCTTCTATGGTGCAGATAAAGCAGGGGTGTGCAATCAATCTTATCTGCAAACGGCTGCTGTGGATGCAAGATTTCATTCGAACCGAGCATGTGGGCACCCCTTTCCACTTAATCAATCGGCCCCAGTCTTTAAACATCTGATAATGTGTCCTCCAGTTTTAAAGAAAATAAAAACTTGAACATACCAGCCCTTTGTGGGTAACACAACACACAGGGAATGACAACTTGCATTATTAATTTAACTCCACAAGAGGGCAACATGTAACCTACAATCCAAGGCAAAATAGATACCAAGATATCATTGGAGTGTTCACAAATGTAGCTGCCAATCAGAAACTTTGTGAAGTCTTATCTATGGAATTATGGAATTAATCATTTTTGTTTGTATTTTTTAAATGTTGTACTTCTATGTTCAAATTTATTTTTTAATATATAATATATTTAATCTATTCTTAAGTAAAAAAGTACAATTAATGACGTGTCAGTGCACATTTTTCTATACTTGGCAATTCAATCCAATATCATGGACAGGGAAGTGAGCTGAGCTGAATTTTAGCATTAGTCATTAGATCAGTAGTCTAGATAGTCTTGATAGAAGTCTTATCAATAAAACTAATACAACAGGCCTGATTTGTATTAGAACCATACATGTAGATGGAATGTGTTTCCATACAAGTACTGATGTTATCCATGACATTCGCAAGAAAAGGATGTTGTGATGCAATTTACCATAAAACTATAAATTTTGTAATATTGCTTAGAAATTTACTTGCAAATCTTTCATTGTCATGACTGGTGAAGATATGACAGATTCTTCACCATAGAGGTGGGTGATATGTCAGAAATGTATTCTAATATTACCTCAAGAAAATTTTACAATATACAATATGTTACAATATTTTTTAATATGACATTGTTTTAGGTTTGAAAGAAAGGACAAAAAAGAGCCCGTAGTGCCAGATTTAGAAAATACCATACCAAACGATAACACATTTAGTTTGTTTATGATCATCCCACATTTCACTCCTCTTCACTAAATCTGGACTAATTATGCTCTTATGTTATTACTAAGTACTGGCAGTGTCCACTATATCCTCATGAAAAAAAACAAATGGAATTTAACATGATAATGATACGTATTTCCCAGCCCTGCGGAAAGCCTCTAACCACTCCAGATCAGTTACAGCAGATATTTAGTCCCCTCAGCAAACGTTTCAGTTTGTAGCCAAGCTATGAACTAGGATAGGGTTGCCATTGGAACATTTTCTGTTTTGAATGACAGATGGGTGGTGGGCAGACTCTGTCACCGCTGCATTGATGTCCATGTAGATGAGGTCGCGTGGGGACATTGGAGGGCTCTGAAGATGCTGCTGGTGGTTTATAGGGGCTGAACTGGGGCGGTGTCCACATGTGTCCACCATCACGGCAGCTCGGGGCGTGGATCAATCACAGAAAGCGTGTGGAGAAAGGCTATGGAGGCCTTTGTCACAAAAAGCTGCAGTGTCGACCTATGAACTATGACCTCTTGCTCCTTCAACCCCCAAAACCCCTCCCCAAACCCTAAACGTATGCAGTCTCCATGGCAACAATGACCCCTGACCCCTCTCGGGCATCTACATCTGTTATCAATTAAATGAGTGCCTGTATTTTTCTCTTTCTGCTTCCTAGAGCTTGTATAGCTGCTCGTGGCGCAGACAGATACGGAGAATATGAAGGGAAAGCAGAGAGAATACAGGGAAAAGGGCAAAATAACTCTCCACAGTTTCATATTAGTTTAATATTTTATTTCTTACATTTACTACATTTCTATTGCTGTCAGCATTTACTTTTTATTATGTATATTCACTAGACCTAGATCTCACTAAGGAGAACCTCTTCCACCTAGCTTAATACAATCAGATACATTCCAGAGTGATCAGGGAAGAAGACATGTTTGGTCAGGCAATCCTGCTTGCACAAAACAGCTAGGTAAAATGCAGAATTTGCCACTGAGAGGGAAGAATAATCATGTTAGGCAGCTGTGGGAGCTCTTAAAGGGACAGTGCGATCAGGGCAGCTGTATCGAACACAGGCCTCTTGAGACTCTTTGAGGCTGTAACGTATTTCTATCCCAACTCTGTCAACACTTTGTCCTTCTCCCTAAACAGAACTGACTGACCAACAGGCCACCTGATAAACTTCTAACGTCTAGCAGTATTGATAAATGAGAGATGTCCACACCAGTAGCCATCATGTAATCTAAACACAATAAGACAGCACAGTCATTTACAAACAAATGAAATGTTTGCATCTTTAAGTAAAACTAATATGTCATCGTGGTAGAACAAAACCTTGGGTACATTTTTGACATAATTTGAAAATGCCAACTGTCATTTACGAGGTGCAATTCACAGGCAAATAGACAAATAGTCCAAAATTACTTTCCATTATTTGTATAGGTAAATTTTTCCCTTCTTCTACAAAGTGCCTGTTTTGGAGGTTTGGAGAATGTATAGAATCAACACTATAATCACAACTAAACAGCAGTGAGGTTTTAAACAGTAGCTGCTCTCGGATGCAAAGCAGTTTCCTATGCCCTAATCTCTAAAGGCCAGCCACAGAGATGGGGGATGGACATTTGGGCATATCTATTAAGTATAAATGCACTGGTGGCCAGCAATTTTAAACAGTTATTGATCCAGGTCACATGTCAAGCCAGTCCATGCGACCCTAAGCATGACCAGAGGTGGGGATGGGGTGAGAGGGGGCACAGAGGTGACCAAACCGCATTACACACAAGATTGGAAAAAGAGGCTACGATCTCCACTTATAGTGTAATAAAACCCGTACATAAACACCATCGTATTTAGAGGTACCCAACACAATTTCTCCTAAGGTAGCTCTTCGGTTTACACCGAAACCAGTGTATACAATCCGCTGTTAGAACAGAGCCCTCTGTTCACATGCTTTATGTTAAGTCTGCTCACCTGTCTCCCTTGGATCGCCGTTTCTGGGTGCTCTTGCCTTTGGGTCTCTTCTCACTGCCCACACAGTGGACTCCTCCAGGCCCTGTCACCTGCACAGACTCCAGGCCCTTGGAGGACTTCTTGAAGGTGAACTCCACAGCTTCGCCTTCCTTCAGACTCCGAAAACCCTCCATGTGCAGCTTGCTCTGAGAGCAAAAGAACACAGTGAATCACGATTAAGGCGACTGCTCACAAGCAGTGATATTCAGTCTGTATTTGGTCCATTTAAATACTGAAGGAAACTGAAGGAGTGAAATGGAGGCTACATTGATGTTATGTTGTACCTCCACAAGATGTTTGGTATTACCTTAATAAAGCTCTGTTATTGATGTTTTAACCCACTTGGGACACTTCTTGAAGCCTAAATATATGAGCACTCAGTAATTTGCTTTTGTTCACTTACATACATGCAGGACCTTATGTGCATTAACTCTTAGGCTAAAAGAGGAAGTAATGCTGTAATGAGAGACAGACAGAGAGGGAGGCAGGGTATCACAAAAAGAAGCAAGAGGAAGCATGGTTACAGAGGCAGACGATGGTGGAGGTCATGTTTAAACCCAATGTCCTTTTTTCATGCAGTCTATGGTATGCATTCCATGCAGCAGTGGCAAACTCCCTCTCCTTGTCTCTCTCTTTCACACACTCATACCCTCCCCCAAAACCACACACAGATCTCTTAATTCCTAACTCACTGACACACTGACCACTACACTGGATGCCTTGCTTAGGGTGGGGGTCCAGGGACATTCCTTAAATGGTTGTTCAGCATGAAAGCATGTTGAGGTGCGCTAGAAGACATGCCCTATACCCGGTGAGTTCACATACAAATAGCTTTTACTTCACACGTAATCAGGTGGACATTAAAAGGTATACTTATTTCCACAGCAAACAGCACTACAGCAATAGAGTATGTATCATTCATATATATATTGTACTGAACATATGAAATGTGATTAATGAAAGAACAATCTGTCCTAAAATGCATTATGACCCACGACACAATAGATTTTCCAGTAACACTTTACATTAAATATTGACCAACATGAAATAGTATATAAATTAACATTAAGTAATTCATAGTGTTTACAATGCTTAGATAATGTTAAGTAAATGTGTAACAATGACATGCTTACATGTAAAAATGAAATGTGACATTAGTTAACCATTTTCTATGTATTACTTCATGTTAATTAATGTAAAGTGTTACTGAATTTCCCTTCTCTCTGTTTGGTTAGGCTTCACACATACAAGAAAAATAAATTATGTTATGTTATAATTAATATCCCCTTTGTAAAGGGGGAATTTTTTTTTTCATTATATGCCAGTTTTAAAAACAGTCAGAAAGTAAATATATATAACTTCTGACAGAACAAAGCCTTATACCCCCAAAATGATAACTTTACAGAAGAAGAGAAAAAAAACCCTTTTGATTCAAAGTTTGTGGGATCAGAGTATTGTTCATGAAATTCAGGACTATTTCTTTTAGTCCATTCATCACAAAATGTGCACTCAATATAAAGGCCTAAAGGCAGTTTCAAAATTAGTATAACACTGACAGAATGAAGAGATATGGTTTTCTTCCAACAGCAGCTAATTTTTATTTTGAAATGAAACTTTTCCCATATTAATACTATTAAAAATAAAAATATATATTTTGTGCTTGATGAATATATCAGTAGGTCAGTGTCAACAGCAATGTTAACTCAAATAGAGCTCAGTACAGTACAATGTTTTATAGTTGTTGTGTGCCATGGGTCACGTCAACTGACCTGAAGAAAGAAAGCCCTTTGATAGTTATAGGCATCATCTTCTATAACCAAAGTAAACGACATAATCATTCAAGTTTACGTCATTCCAGATTTTAAGACCACATTTAATATGACTGGTTACAACACTGACCAAGAGTCAAAGAATCAGCTGATTCATCCGTCAGGCACTAAAACATGAATATGTCTTCTATATCAATGGTCTTGTGAAAGACCGTACTAAACATATAAACAGGTAACAACTACAGTGTATATAGAGCCTCAGCTACTCCAACATCAAATTCTTCCTGCATATCTGTGATTTTGAGATGAATAAAAAGAAGCATATGATAAGGACACCATGGTCAACAAAAGTAGAGCTGTATTGGTTTTGGTGAATGATCAGCTGCCTCAAGCAAGATAGGGTAGCGCAGTTGGTATTTCGTAACAATATTTGGGCAGATGCAGTGTCCCCTTTTCAGGAGCATCCATTGTTTGTCAGTCACTGTGACCGTTAACCCATTTCCTCTGACACATGTGATCCTATGAGACCCCACCACCACCACCACAACCCCCCCAAATCTACTTCCCTCTCTTGCCACAAGTCACTTCAATAGGAACAACTCTTTTCTAATCCCTTCAGTTTCAGGTACAACATTGCAACACCAAAGTCCCAAAGCCAAATTGCTCTCTACCAACATGTTCACATTATTACTGTATTTTAATACACCATTTAATAATGCTGCTAAAAATTGTAAAGCATTTTACCTATAACCTATTACCAGCCTACAGTAGTTTAGCTCCACGCAGTCACATTAATTATATGGGGTGTTTTAGACTGGACTGCCTTGTGAATAATGCACATTAAAGAATGGCCATTCACAACAGAAAACCATTTCACATTGTTGCTATTCAAAACAGTACCTTAGGAGGGAAAAACATTCTTTACTTTCAATTTAAGACAAAGTGGAGAGATTGAATTCCAAGTTATTTCAAACATTGTTATTGGTCCAGTCATTGTGACACTGTCGTACAATGTAAAGAGCAGCTGCTGTCAAATTATATAGAAAAGTAAAAACGAATAAAATCAGGATATAATATATAAAATCAGGATGTTTTTCTTTGGCCAGCAGCTATAAATCTGTCTTAAATATACAGTAGCTAAAATAGCCAAATTAATATAATGAATTTAGAGTGGATGGAAAATGATAAATGTAAAGTTAAGCTTGATTCTGGAACTTAAACCATTACCATAAACAAAATAAAATTCATGAAAACTGTAGGACAGTGGCCTTATTTAATATTCTTAAAAGTTATGAAAATATGTTGCCACATTGGAAATCTTTAAGGCATATTTACAAATGCTCATAATGGAAATTAGTGAAGATATCAATGCATTGTCCTGTTATCTTGTTCATTACAAAAAGGCTGATTACTTCTAAATAGGTCAGCAATTCTCACGACCATCAGTTCCAAATCAGCCCCCTGTGTTATGCTATTTACGTTTCTTTCACAGCCTGTTTGACATCACAAAGACACTACACCCTTAACAATACAGGTCTCAAAAAAAAGATTTTTGGAGTAATAGAGCATCCCCTATTCTTAAAGAACTTATTTAGTGGACGTGTTCTTTACAGACTGTAATTCTAAAGAATCCTCTTTTTGTTTAAAGAACTTCCACATAATGTAAAGGTTTCAGACCAATTAAAGATTTTACAACAGTTTAGAACTGTGCATCTAAAGAAAGGGTTCACATAAACTAACAACTTTGTCACATATTATTTTTGATGAAAACATTAGTTTGTAATAATGATAATAACTGTAAGTACTATCTAATGAAAAAGAGACATCCATGTGTTTGATTTATACAGTGCTCAGACTGATCTTGCTTTCTTCAAATAAACTTGTATTATAAGCTGTGTTCTTTGAAAGATAAACATAGGTCTGTCTATCTAACGTCTTCAAACTTTTACTGGGTGTACAGTTTCACCCAAATAACTCCTGACCTCTCCTTTTGACTTTGTCCAAGGACTGCTGTAAAAGAAGCACTATGCGGAACCTTGAAAGTGACCGTGCACTTCTACTTGAAAAGGTTTCACGGAAATACAGAGAAGCATCCAAAGCACTTTTGTAAAGAAGTGTAATAACGCTTCTCAGTCTACATGGGTCATGTAGTCTACACAAACAGACACTTTGAGAAACAGGAGGGGAAGTAGAGGAAGACATCAGAAGATGAGAAGCTTAGAGGACAATAGGAGGGATGGCTCCTCAGATAAAGCGGGTGTTGGTCACGGCTGAGGGGAGCGCTTTATTGGGATGTGTCTTCCTTTGTCAGCCTGCACAAAGGCCAGCGGACCCCAGCAGTTAATGTTCTCTGACATGCGGCTCCTAATTTAGGGCTGAGGCCCGCTACTACGGCTCCTGTGGGTCCAGTGTGTGGACCACCCTTTTGCTGATGACTACCCAAGCTCTGGACTAACCTCAAATAGTGACTCTCAGTCAATATTAGAGAGTGACCAATTACACATTTATGGGTCTTCAGGTGCTTTTTCTAGGGTTTGTATTGTTTGGTGTAACTACTGGGGTTTTGCCTGGATGCACATGATGAGGTTTGAAGTTACAAAGCTTTCCGGTGAAAGTGCTGCCCAAATATCCCTTTTCCCACTAGATCTTAAAATGACAAAATAACATTAAATATAAATAGTAATCCAGAAGTATTGCTTTTGTAATTAGAGCTATTTGTAGCTCTAATATGTTTATGGAAACCCCTTAAGACATGCTGAGAAAACATCATTTCTACTTTGAGAGTTTTGCTGATACCTTGAAAAGCCTACACGCACCGATCAAACAGACAATAGAAAATCATAATGATACATGTTTCACTATAATCAATGCCACCAACAGTCAGGTTGGCTCCTGGAGGAAAATGGCTTCACAGCAGGGGACCTTAGAGGAACTGGGAGAAATAAAACCACTGTCTCCTAGTATGCCTACAAGCAATTAGCATACTGTAGCTCCAGGGCCAGGGGGATGGGCCATGCAAAGATCACAGATAGTCCCCAATTACTTTATAGCAGGAACCTGGACTGAGAAGGGCAGGATGAAAAGGTACCCTAAATGCAAAACCAAACCATCATATTATCTCAGAGGCAAAGATAGTGGAGTCTCGCCCTCACATAGGAAACAGGCAAGAAAAGGTAATCGCCTCACTGCATTACCATGGGTGGGTCATTCAAGGACAATCTGGTTTCTCTGGTCACATTTTGCCTCATGCCTAATCCTTCCAACTATCAGCACTATCTAGTTTTGCCAATCTGAGCTTTCTCTCAGCACTCTCTTTCTAACTGAAGATTTTATTTACACTGCACTATCAATTTGTTATTTGATGTTCAGACCAGTTATTCACAGGGGGGTGCAAAAATCCCTTAATAAAAACAAAAACAGGGAGTAAATATATGTAGTATGGAGTATGCGGTTGGGAAGAAAACACACCTGATGGACAAACACGTCGATGGGAGCGTCCAGAGGCTCGCCGTCCCGGGTGTTCATAGAGAGGAACCCAAACCCCATCCGCACATTAAACCACTTGCATACACCAACGCCATGGTAGGACTGTGAGTCTTCTTCAGTGCTCTGTCCCTCCTCCTCCTCAGTTTTTGTGCAGCCTCCTGCAAAACAAGCGGGAGCCTTTAGCAAGACTGGAGATGGTAAAGTAGAAACACCCAGTCTATTTACAGTTCATTATAGGGCTAGTGCGTCAAAACAGCAAGTACACTGTAGCATTACAGCAGTGTAATTATTAACAGTTAACATATTATTAACATATTATTAACATATATTCTTCCAAGAAAGTGTAAAACATTATCTATCTATCCTGTAAATATGTGGAATAAAATGTTTGTGATTGTAAATGTATAAATAAACAAATAAACATATAAATAAATACAATATGTACTCTTTGAATAAATTAGGAGTTGTTTGAACTTTTCAGGCAGATCAGATGTGATTGGCAAACAGTTGAAGAACAGAATAAAGTGCAATTTGGAGTTAGTTACAGCATTTTCACAAATATTTCGAGTTTGGCGTTTTGAACGAGTATTAATGGAGAGAATTTAAAATTTTTGAACCCAAGAAAGACAAACAGAGAGTGTTATCAACTGGGTTACACTGAGCAGCCAAATACCAATCGCGCTCAAAAGCCATTGTTAGCACTGAGGGAACTTCATATTCAGCCACGACAACAACGCCACTGGTTCGGCTCGTTCAATCAATCGCACGTTGTTGCTCTTAGGAGAAATTTCGCTTTCCAAACCTGAACTAGGACTTTTTGGCCCCTGCAGCCCCCTTTTCACCTTCATGCACACCCCTCTCCTCTAAACTGATCAATACATCTAATCACGGGTCGACGCATGGCACATATCATGTCCTCTTTCAGCTACTTCACCTTGAAAGTCCTGGTGTGAAATGGAGCCCATCTTCAGTCAAATAAAAGCCTGCGGTTTGCGCGTATCCTCTCTCGCCCAAACGTGGCCCTTCTACACACTCACTCTCAGACGTGATCCTGAAGAGCACAAAGGGAGGCTCGACGCTATTCGACCCCAGCAGTAAAAAAGTGGGAGGGTCAGAAGGAAAGATTTGGAGAAGAAACCCTAAAACCTGCTACAGTGTGCGGAACCCAACCCCCCAGTCATCCTCTCTGGCGGACTAACACCTTGAGAAAGGCTACCCCTCACCCCCACCCCCTCCTCCTTCACCTCAAGACACTCACCCTCTGCCATGGCTCTTTCTCCGCTGTAAGCTGGAGGTGTAGCTCCTGTTCTCTCCGGGCTTCTCACGCTGCAGCAGGGTTTGGGGGCTGCCTCGTAAAGCTCGTGTGTCTGGGTTCTCCAGGTGACTCCTCTGAGGGTCTGTGGTCACTCTGAGCTGCAGCTCCTCATCTCCGACCCCCCCACGTGTGTGTGTTTCGGGTCAAGTCCACGTGATTGGCCCCTTCCTCTGCGCTCCTGGTAAACAGCGCATTCCGCAGGGGAATGCCCCCCTCCCACCCCCAAACACACACACACTCTCTCTCACTCTCTCTCACCACCAATCACACGTGGGACCCCCTCCCCACTACCAGCACCCGAAAATGCTTTTTTCCTTACTTTAACTGATAATGGCTGTAATTCTACACCATACTATTATATACTATATCGAGCAAATCAAACAACACTGATGTGCAAAGCCCCCCACCAGTGACACTATGGAAAAGAAGTTGAAACTCTTAAAAGCGATCTAGAGTCCCTCCATGTTTAAAGTCGTTGTAAATGTATAGAAATGCCCTTTGAGAGTCATTCTGCTGTCTGCTCAGGTATTGCAACCTTCCTTTAGATCAGTTTGTTTCGCCATCTTCCATCATTGTCACCCCTAAAATTGATTCATCTAATTTTTTATTGGCTCTTTTATTGTGCAGCCTGATCCAATATATTTCTCATGACGCTATGAATTTTTCAAATGTAAGAAAACATAATTTTCCACTTACTTCCTTCCATTTATTTATTTATTTAATTATTTACTTATGTCGCATATAAAACAGCTGTTCTGGGTTTATGACCTGTCTTTATTTTGAGCCTCTTTAAGGCTGTTTGTCTGGAACCGCTCTGAATATGTGAATATGTATGCTGGGCTGCTTTGACGGAGTCGGAGGAGGTTGGGGGGCGGGGGGCTCAAATTATTGATTGAGTGTAACAGAAACCGATCAATTGCTTCGAGGTGATCAGTCATGTAATTCTGCTGCTGTCGCAGTGCGCAGAGCTGCTGAGAGCTCCAAAATTACAGCAACAGGACTGTGTGTTGTGTTGTGTTGTAAACTGTGTAAATGTAACCTTAGAGGTACAGCATGGTCAGTTAAGGTCCAGCTGTGTGCCTGATATTAGTCTTAAAGGTTTCTACATTCGCCTTCTCTGGGCTAAGAGGAGCATATCTATACCCTTCGATATAAAGCCCGGTGTCAGAGAGCGGCATCTGGAGTCACTGCAATGGCATGCGGTACGTGTATGTTCCATAAAGAGGGAGACTCACCCTTCAGGGTCCTGACCCTCATTTAGTGCCCTGAAAGGTGTATTTATTTCTGAGAGTGTAGGTGTGTACGTGCGTGCTCTCTCTTTCATAGGCCTAATTCAACCCTTAGAAAAAGCACTGTAATAGCATCGGAGATGCTATTTAATAACGACGTCATAAGCTTTATTAATAGCAGATCTATTTAATACTACTGCAGTGTTGTTTTAAATATTAATAATAATCTGTAATAATTGTGTATCATGCTCTTATAAGAGTCCCACAGATCCTGTAGTGTTACAGTAGGTTTATAGTAATAACTCTGTTTTTGAACTCGTTTCTGACCAAAAACACACTAAGAATATTCGAGTGCAGTGTAAAACACAGAGCGAGGAACACGAAGAGACGTAGTAAGCTCACTAGCTAGCAGGAAACGTTCCTAGAACTTTGGCTAATATTCCCAAGTTTTAAAGAACATGTTTAAAAATGTTTACAATAATTAAAAAAAGCTCCTATAAGATTATATGATAACTAAGACACAACGCTTTAACTGCAGTGTTAAGGATATGTTTTGAGAATGTTGCCATGATAACATAAGAAGAACATTATCAGCACAACGTTCGGGAAATGTTTTACGGATGCTAGTGACACCTGAGATGACTTTTACAGAGCGTTTTCCTATATTTAGGAAGAGCATTCTGGGAACCAAAAGAAAACTTTCCACTGACAACATTAATAGAGCATTACCCTGAATATTCTCAGAGCAGCTTAGAGCAGAACATTTCTAGCTGGGTGAGCGGACACTTTACTGGGGAAGAAAAGGTGGAGGAGCTTCACTCTCTCAGTTCAAAGAAGTTAAAGGACACAGGGAAACACGGAGATGGAGTTTTCAGGTGGGAAGTGACTCCGATCTCTGCTGAGAGGGTCTGCCCTTGCACACAAACACCCTCTCCGGACCATCGAAAGAAGATCGAGATCAGGGCGCTGGAGCTGGGAAATGTGAGCTGTCGGACTCAGAAACGCGTTAAAACGTTTCGACCTGCTGGAGCTCCTGTAACGCAGCGAGTTTCTGTCTGTACAGATTTCTATATATTATTGTATTCGGGTAATATAGACACCGCACGATGTGTACAACCAAAATAGAACATGTAATAATATGTAATAATAATATACAGTAGTAATGAAATACATATACGTCCACATCACACCTGCAAACCTGACGCAGATCCATAAGTAGAATACTGGTTATTTTATAAGACTTATAAATACATATAATCATTATTACATAATAACAAACATACAAAAAATTCTATCTACCAACATCCAATAAACAGACTTGTCATCATCTCTGTGTTTGAGTACTTTAAATAGTTCGCCAAAACATCGTTAAAACACCAAACAGCCTAACAGAAAGAGTTTATGCGTTTATTGAAACACAAATGATTTTCACTTAAATGAACTGTCATATCCCATAATGCTGTGCGGTCTAGTTAGACACCAAGCTCACAGTCACGTGCTGGTTAGAAATACCAGAAGATGCGCTGATCAACTGTAACATAACGATCACAGTATTTTACTGTAAACGAGATAAACAGGGTGAAATACTAACAGTAATAAACAGCGTGCGTTACATTAATACAAACAGAACCACGATCATAACCACAACTGTATACATATCCAGCAGATATAGAGATAAAGAAAAAAAAGGAAAAAAAGAAAGAAAAGAATAAATAAATAAATAAAAATAAATAAATATATACAATAATAAACAAGAAAGAAAGAAAGAAAGAAAGAAAGAAACAAGTTTATTACTAATAAAGTACAGTTGTATTTTTCCATTGTATCTTGTTCTCCAGCTTCTTTAATGCGGTCAGTCGGAGCGTCTTGATTCCCCGCGCTCCTGGATAAAACATGCTCCCTACTTCATACCAGCGCACATGATTTTCATGTTTAAAGGACCATCTGCTGAAACAAAAGCGGAGCAAACAGAACAATACTGCTACTCTTCAGAGCCGTCACCTCCTGCTGAGCCAGCTTTACTGACCTCCTCCTTCAGTCCGATTTCATTTCACCTTAAATGCTGTATTAATGAGGCTTGGTTAAAGTTAATTTGTACATTAATAACTTTATCACGAGCTCCACTTTCCCTCGTGCCTACTGACAGATGTGTGTGACTGGAAAAGAAGAGCATTCTGTCCTCAGATCAGCTCCTCTCCCAGATCAGCTTCTCTCCCAGATCAGCTCCTCTCTCAAATCAGCTCCTCTCTCAAATCAACTTCTCTCCCAGATCAGCTCCTCTCCCAAATCAGCTCCTCTCCCAGATCAGCTCCTCTCCCAAATCAGCTCCTCTCCCAGATCAGCTCCTCTCCCAGATCAGCTCCTCTCCCAGATCAGCTCCTCTCTCAGGTAAAATTCTCCCTCCTAGAGCTAACTCAGCTCTCTCTCTCCAAATCACGAAGCTCCTCTTCCCCCAGATCAGCTCCTCTCCCAGCTTCCTCCTCTCCCAGATCAGATCCTCTCCCATCAGCTATCAAGCTCCTCTCCCAGATCTCCTCTCCCAGATTCTCTCCCAGATCAGCTGGTCCACTTCAGGAGACCTCTCACAGATCCAGCTCCTCTCAAAACAGATCTTTCTACCAGTGACAGTAGTTTTTTTTCCCAGACCTCAGTTTATTTCAGACTTCAGGAGTCAAACAGCAGAGTGACAGTGATCCAGACCTCAGTTTATTTAGATTAAGACTACATGACAGATCATTATCAGACTGAACGACAGAACCAAGCCATGAAGCACACTGTTATAAATGCACTCTGAAAATCAGAGGAGTTTGCTGCACTCTCAGAGCTTTTAGAGAGAAAAAGACGCACCGTGGATCATTTACACACTGCATTTAGTCTTATTGTGCATGTGAGATGGGTCCATAAGGTTCTCTAGTAAAAAATGAAATTCTGTTGTACTTCAGGTTTTATATTTCCTATGTAGAAAATATGTCTGGTAAACAGTGACTATTTTTAAGACACTAATTGTTCACATCCCTGTGGTGGAAGTATTTTGAGGAATTGTTTAGGCGTATAAAGAAGGGAATATTGTATGTATAATTACACCTCTAGGTCTGTTCACTTAACCTGTAGATATTAGCTGGTTGTAATAAGTTAGATTGAGAGCTAATTAGTTAGTCTGCTCATTTATTTTAACATTGATTCAACATTAAACCAGTTATGTGCTAATATTTTACCTCACACAGCGTTATTTTAATCAGTACTTGATAAAAAGCACCATTTTAGTTTTTTTTAGTGTACATAATAACTTTAGTGTGTTTCAGTACATGAATAGTGCTGATGAGCTTGGAATTGTTTATTATCAATTCAGGTATTACAATGATTTAGCTTAGTATGTCAAGTGGATGGACAGAAGTGTGCAGAATTATGAAATATGATATATGTTTCATCAATATAATCGCTTTCTTTAAGCTGCAGAAATACATTTCATTAATGTGCTTTGTATTTTATTTTACTCTTTAATGTTATAAAAGGTTATAAATAAGCCTCTTATTCCCGAGACAGTGTCTCATTTATAATACACAACTGGCTTTTAAAGACCATGGTTTACCAGTGTACGAGGGTGCGTTTACAATGTTTGTATATGGGGAAATCATTTTTTCCAATTTTCCAAACGGAAAAAAACAAATAGCAGGTTTTAGAGATGTTAAAAAATACAACTCAAACAAAGAAAAAACCCACAAGCTTTATTTAGCATAAAAAGTAAAGTGGTAATTCTGAGAATACTGTAATGTACAATGTTCTACATGAGAACCGTTTTACCACACTGTCAACAAGTTTTGAGAAACGTTATAAGATTATCTGGCATCAGGCAGCCATTGCAGTGTCTGAAATGAAAGAATAAATCCGGGAGCAGAGTAAAGTATTGGCACTGACCTTCTGTAAGTGAAAACCTGAGAGCAATGAGTGCTCCAGTGAAGATGGTAGACCTGGAACCTGGAGATGTTCCATAAAGAAATAATATAATATCCCTCTTATATGTTCACTCACCTCTTTAAATATGATGAGACTCTGTACTGGTGTGTGTGTGACATGCTAAAGTAGGGATGTTTTTCTGAGTAGTGTTTTAAAAAGAAGACATTCTCTGAATACAATTATATTGTGTGTCTTGTGTTAAACCTGTAGATAACATTCACAGGATGGAGTTAGTAAACAGAATAACTAGGCCTGCTGTGAACACCATGTTAACCTTTCCCAGAGTCAAGGGTATATCATCTCTTTAGTGGAATGGGTTTAACCAGAATTCATGATATAACTCAGAACCATAACATTATTAAAATAGTCTGTTGACAGTAATGCTACTTGAAGACCACTAAATGTGAATGTGCAGTTTCTTCTTCTTCAGTGGAGACACAACACAAAAACCGTAGCGACAGAAGAACAAACAGACGGTCTGATGCAACAGCAATTTTGTAGTTTTAAACAGACAAATTCTTGACACCAAAAGAAACAACTGTGGGTCTGAAATGGCAGTGACTTCTACCACTGTATCCAAACTCAGGAATCAGGAGAGTTGTGGAAGGTACAGTGTGTCTGAGGAAAGTGACTTGTTTGTACTGGACTACAGGTAAAGGAGGCAAGCAGCTGCTGCCCTTCCCCCTCCAAACTCAGCCAAACAATCAATATCAAATCTGCATGCCAATTGATCAAGTCATTGTTTCCAAGGTGACGCAATGAGGCAGAACCCAGTCAATAAGCTCCAACGATCACACACACACACACACACACACACACACACACTTACAGAGAGAGACACAAATACTGAACAACAGTTTAGTAATATGTTCTTGGTTTTCAGCAAGCTACAACACACAAAGAATTATTTTCCAATTAGGACGGTGAGCAGAGGGACAGAAGACACCAGTCCACATCCTCATTGGGTAATGTTACATACAAGTTCTAATAAAGTATCAAAGACAATGTTTTAGTCTAATGTCCACAGGATGTTTTAAAGATGTTTATTATTTCAGATTATGTTCTTAAGGGTTACATGTTAACTATGAAGTTTTATATGCAACTTTCAGCGGGTGTTTAAGAATGTAGTGAGGGCCACAGATACACAATAAGAAAAGAAGAACACATTCAGCAGAACATTCATCAAAAGTTTTATGGGTGTTACTGGTACCCAAGATGACCTCACAAAGTTTTTAGAGAACATTCTCCCACCTGTAGAAAGAACATTCTGGGAACCAAAAAACCTTCCAGTTGAAAATATTAATGGAATATGGCTTTTTCTCAGACCGTTTTACAGCAAATCATTTCTAGCTGGGTCAGGGTTTGTGATTTTGCTGAAGTAAACATTAATGTGACATTTCCTAAATGCAGAAGCACACAATGCAGAAGCACACAATTACAAAATGAATAACAGACATTGCTGATATAGAAACATTTCCCACATTTTTCCATTTATATACCACATAACATATTATTTTGAAATGTCAGAAAATCCATGACAACACACATATCAGCACATGGTCTAAACACATTCTTGCACACTTTTTTCTATTACAGAAAAGTGTTACAGAGGTGTACACTTAAGCAATACACAAACCGCAAGTGTGGACTTTAGGACAGGGTGATAAAGGTGCATTTAGTGGTCTATATAATAAAACACTCAATCAACATTTACCAAAATGTGAACACATACACAGCAAGTGTGGACTTCAGGAGAGTTTTCAAAATGCTTAGCATGAGTGAAACGAGTTGGTAGCAGAAAGTATAGAAGAGTTCAGTCAGAGCAAACTGGAGAAACATGATTTTAGTACAAAAACACATGGCTTTATGGTTAGCCTGTGTGTTAGAGTGCATTAGCCATTTTCCATTTGTCATTGAGTACTGCACTCTAGTGGCCATATTATTTACCGCACCGTATAAAAACACTACAACTGTCTGAGCTGTGGAAAAAAGTTTTTTAATCCTTTTTTTTCTTCTGTTTTTTAACTCAAGAAGAGCATGTTTAAATGAGTGCAAAATTGCAAAGTAATGTGTGTAAAAAGTGTAAAAATCATATAAATATGGTATGCCTGCTTAATACCATAATGAGCCTTGCTATCTAAAGCAAGACAACTTTAAAGTACTGAAGTCATTAAAGGTCTGTACTGAGGTCTTCATCCCTCAGTAGAAAAACTTTAAAGTATCTTAATACAGATTCTACAAATCTTTGAAACTGTACTGGAGGACTGAATGTCTAATCTGATTAGATATTCGTTATATATATTTTCCTTTAATTTGTCACTAGTTTGTATAAACTGCATTATAATAATAATAATTCTAGAATTAAAAAAATCATTTATATGTAGTGGTTTGTCATGAAAGATAGAGTACCTATTAACTGGAGGTTAAACAAAGCATCGAAGAACCACTTCTGAAAAAAAAGACCAAATAATTTCTAGAACTTTTGGTCAATCACAAATAACGCACATATCCATCAAAATATTACACATAACTGGATCAATAGTAGTTTTGGTACCAGTTTATTTAATATAGTTACAGCTGTACTTACAGCAACTCATTCAATCCTCTCTAAAGTCATTAGATCCCTCTAACAGATTCCAAATTCGAAATGACACTTAGCTAACTTGTGCAGTATTATATTAAAGTCTGACCTTCAAAATGAATCACTTTAAATTATTTTAAATTTATGTAAGAACATATCCTGCGGCAAAAACAAAAACACTAAATGAAAAAGGTTTTCAACACCTGTGCTGTAGACTTACCGCATGTACATGGATTAAAGATACTGCCGAGTGGGCCTCTACCTGTGAATCATTAAAAAGTTCACCTTTTCTGGATAAGATGGGAAAAGTCCACCGTTTGTAAGTAACATGGGAAAGGTTCACCTTTTTCTGGATAAGGTCAGATTGTCAATCTAAAGAGACTCCAAAGCTCTAGAGGAAGAAGGTGAACATGAGAAGAAAGAGCCACAGAGAGTCCAACAACCACTTTGGTGAAGAGTTTAGTGGCTGAAACTGGTTCATGATATTCAAAGCTCTTCATATGGCTGATCTGTATGGCAGGGGCTAGAAAGAAGCCATTACTGAAGAAAGAACACCCCAAAAGCACAGCATGTCCCTAGCTATCCAGAAGCCATTGGACTGATCCAGGTAAAGGTGAAATAAGGATTTGTGGTCAGATGAGACAAAAATAAAGGTTTTTGGCCAAAGTTAAAAATGTTATCTGAAAATTACACTGATTTGTTGATTTATTATAAACTCAATCCCATTAGGGGTCACAGCATCACATTGTGGGGATGGTTTGCTTCAGAGGAGACTTGGATTTTTTATTTTAACTAAAAGACAGATATATAAAAAAAACAGATAATGCAGAAAACCTCCACCAGTCTGCTAAAACAAATAACTAGTTTAAGATCAAGTTTGAGAGAAACATCACTTCTTAGCCAGACAATGACCGTGTGCACAAGGCCTAAGCACGGAGTGGATGAACAAACAAAAGGATTCAATCCAGTCGAAAGTCTATGGCTATATTCTAAAACTGCGGTCCACAACCATCCACTGCCTAAACAACCTGGGGCAAAACCTCAACAGGAAGAATCACACAGCGTGCAAATCTGGTAGAAACAGAGATCTTTAAAAACTGTAGCAGACCCTTCAAAACTGTAGCAAGCAGTGGTTCTAAAGATGTATGCAATGTGTTTCTTGTAGGATGATAATTTAAATTTGGTTAAAGAGCGTATTGGTGTGGTGTTAAAATACTGTCTGGAACAATCTGGGCAAGTGTCAACTGCAATGCAGGAGAATCTGATGACTTTTAAGGGAGTTAAATGAATTCGGTAAGATAAGTTAGATAAGTCGTACTCCTAATCTTCGTTGTCTCATATGGCTGCTATCCCTCTACGAAAACAGGAGTGTACTTACTGGCGAGTTCATCTCCGGTATATGGGTCGATTTCTCATCAGATTTTTTTTGGGCACTCTTCGGTTAAAGGTCACACTTCAAACTTGTTACATGCTTGAACAGTTCCTGTGTCCTGGTGTGGCCCTTGGCAGTTCTGTTGCTGATCAGGCAAACAAATTTTGAAGACCCTGATGAGGATGCTGAATCAAGATGACAGACCCTGGAGGCTTCTCCTTCATCTCCTCAAGTGAGTATGAGAAGAGCTACAGTCAAAATTTCCAAAATTTCTTAGGAGAATAGCAGCAAGAGCTAGAGTCTAGACCACATATATACTTATCCAGTAAATATATATTTAATACTGGTATTTTGGCTTATTTGAATGTACACTCATAAAAAACAATACATGTCTTAATTTTAAATTCGTCCTAAAAATATTCAGTGAATGGTCTTACAGACACAAGGAAAACAAACACCCTCTTCTGGTTATAACAGCACTACCATTGTGCAACCATGCCACCTGAATAATAATACATGAAAGGTAATAATAACAGAATAACAGTGGTTAAAGTTTTTAAGTCATGGAGACAGCAACACTGAACTGTATTAAGCCACCTAAGTGTGCTGCAGTCCCTGTTTTGTGCTGAACAATGAAGTTTGAAATCACAGAGAGAGTTCCTTCCTCATGTTTGCAGGCTTGAAAAGGTAAAACATGTCCTGCGTTTTGGTGGGCAGTTACACTGAGGTCCATGGTGCAGAGGGCCCACAGCACCTATCAGCCTATCAGGCTTGCATGAAGTTAGCATCAGTTGGACCATCAAGGCCAGCTGAAGTAAAGATGCACTAAACTAAACAAGAGCACAGCACGATACTGGGCACGTGTCAGAGAGGGAAGAACAGCAACAACAGAAAAGTACTGACAAGCTTGCATGTAAGGACTGAAAAGTTTAGAAATCCAAATCCTGCTTCTTTATAAGCTTGTGCTCATTAAAGTATAAAATCAGAAAATATAAAAAGATATTTGCAAGGCTTTCTGGAGGTCCCCCTATCCAGGCAGGACCCTAATCATGTCCACCCTAGAAGTATCTGATGCGTATCGCCATTCAACGTAGCCAATACACACCTACTACTGCAGGAAAGGGAAATTTGACGGACACGCAAAATAACCAAACCTGCTGTTTGGCGGGATGTATAGAGGGCGGCAGTCTTAAAACATAAGTCAACATAAACAGACCGAGAAAGAGAAAAAAGATAAGATCAGAATGCAACTGGCAGAATCCTGACAGTGTGGCCAGGCTAAAGACATCAGACTCTCCTCCTGCATATGGGCAGAGCTTCTGTGGCTGAGACTTGGTCAAGCACGACTCGCTGCCTGAGACTTCGTGTAATAAACGGTACTAGATCAGAGACAAAAGTGCACGTTGGACCTAACCATATCATCGCCACTGGCTTACGATGCCTGACCAGTTAGTCTTCATGATCTATACTCACCCAGAAGGGTTAACTCATCTTGATGGATCCTTATTTCCAGGTTTTTCTCAAAAGTGAGCTTTTCATAACAACCAATCAGAAAACAACATGCAAATGAGCATGCAGATTTAGACACTATCCACCCCGCATAACCAGGAAAAACCCACAGCGCAGCCGCGACAGTGAAGACGCGAGAGAGAGGGAGAGAGAGAGAGAGAGAGGGAGAGAGAGAGAGAGAGAGAGAGAGAGAGAGAGAGAGAGAGAGAGCTCACACAAAACGTGGTGCGACTGTGACATATCAGATACTCCGTTGTTCCTCCGTGCTGCAGTTTCCTGCAACACTGCCAATTCACAGCGCTCTGCTTCACCCAGCCAGGTCACGGAAGACTGATGGAGCCACTGAGCCTGCAGCAGACAGCACCAACAAGCGCCTTTGGACTGCAGGCTTAAACGGACTGAGGGATAAAGTGCGGGGGGAAACCGCCTTGGCGAGCATGCTCATATGCTTCATAGCGAGCTTCCTTTTCTATATTTTCATATGCGTGTAAAAGTCGGGTCGTCTGCTGAATCCCAGAGGAACAACCCGTTTTTGGACTTGTGTATATGGATTCTCCTTTAAATAGTGGACAGTGAATATGCGCCTGAAGGAACTGTGTGGGGGCAGACCCGATTGGACTGTGCGCAGTGAGGATCAGCATTAGCGCGGTCGTACAGTATAACCTGCAATAATGTAAGAGCTCTCTTGTGTCCAGATGCTGCTGTCTCAGCTGAAGCGACGCTGTTAAGGCGAGTGCAGACCCAGACGAGTAAGTTTGAGTAGCCTGTGAGGCAGGTGTGGACTCCTGCGCTTAGATGTACAGTTAATCCAGGTGATCTTGTAAAACACTCATTCTGACCGAACCTTTTCCAGAACTGTCTCACACCTCGTCCATAGTGACAAGAGTTTTAGAGCAATGGCTCGACTGCGCAGGAGATCTTGTGTGGCTCTCTTTCTCTTCGCGCTCTTCGTTCTCGCCACTCTGATGGGTTTGAGAACTCTGAAGCCCACTGATGGGTTCTCGGCTCTGGCTCCAGGCGCAGACGTGCTGCCGGTGTTCGGGGAGAAAGTTGACAGGCGCTCTATGCCCAGCGACGCTCAGCCTTCAGCTGCCCAGGCACGTAACCCCAGACCAGCGAGCTCAAACTCTAGTCCGGACAAAGGCATGTCTTACGACGTTCATATATTTTACTACATGTGGTACGGGAACCCGCAGATGGACGAGAGATACTTGCACTGGGACCACATCCTGGTGCCACACTGGGACCCCAAAATCGCAGCCAGTTATCCGAGAGGAAGGCACGTCCCCCCGGAGGACATCGCGTCCAGCTTCTATCCTGAACTGGGGCCGTACAGCTCGAGGGACCCCGAGGTGCTGGAGTCACACATGGAGCAAATTGGAGCAGCAGGCGCAGGTACAGTGTAAGGTGCACTTATCCCTATGGCATATAAGCAGTAGGAGTGATCAAAAGTAGCCTGAAGCAACAAGAAAGTAAAGTGAAAGTGAAGAAAGTTTTGCCCGTATGCATTATTGGGAGTGGGCTTAACACATATGAGAAATATCAATGCTATAAACAAGTGTTTCTCAACCCAGGTCTTGAAAGCACCCTGCCCTGCCCATTTCAGTGGGTTCTCTGCTTTAGCACATCCCCTGCAACTCTGAAAGGGCTTGTTAATGAGCTGGTAGGTTGAATCAGGTGTGTTGGGAGCAGGAAAGTACTAAAATGTGCGGGGAGGGCTCCTCCAGGACCAGGGTTGGGAAACACTGAAATAAACAATGAATGTTTTCTTTATTACACAGCAAGCAACATTATTTAAAACATCAGCTGTACTTTTATTGAAACACCCATTCTGTCCAAAATCGTTACAACTGAATAAACAGCACTATGGGATAAAACCCTAGTTGTTGTGTCCAGACCTGGACAGTTAATAATGAGTGCTTCGTGGTTCTTTAGACTGTTTTAAACAGACTGATAAAGAATCTATAAACATTAAATAAACAGTAAGTTAGGATTATTTCCATAAACACAAAATCAAGTATTGTACTATAATATGGGGCTGAAAGATCTTTTCTATATCTCAATTTGAAAGTATGCTATTTTCAGACCTCAAGAGCTGCATTTTTTTATGATAGTCTATTATCATAAACCAACAAATTTGTCTTTACAAATAAAACATAGGAAAATTTAATTTAATAACATGGTAGATGAGTTAGACTAATCAGAAACAACCCTTATGCTGTGTACATGAACACAACTATAATTAACCTGAAATCTGGCATTTTAACTGCATTAAGGGCAGGACAATTTGATACATTAGTCTTCTTGGCCCTGGATATCATTTTATAGATAAAAATAGCAATTTAAATTGCAATCGCAATATTGGTGAAAAGGAAAAAAAAAGAAATGAGATATTTTGTCTAAATTGTTCAGCCTTAATGTGATATATTTGGAAAAATCAGGTTAGTGATTGATCACTGACCGATCAATTATCAGTATCGTCCAGCTTTAATAGTGTTGATGATTGTAATGCACACGTAGAAGCTGCAGTAGTGAACTGAAGTAGTTACTGAATATCATGTCTTAATAATGTAGTAAAAACATCAGTGTTCCTTTCATGGACCCCTAATGACTAAATAACAAGACAGGAGTTAAGTGAGGAGATTCAGCACCTAGAAAGTGGACAGCTCCATGGGTCTGGTAATACTGTACTTTGCAATACAGTGCAAAGTATATGTGGAGCAGTTGATTTGAAGTCTGATATACATTAAGGATCAAGCAGTGTTCTCTCTTCACGCCACCAACTTAGAAATGATTTAAATGTATCCAAATATTTAAAAGCACAAATGAGCGTGCTTCGTTAAATATTAGTGCCTTTTGAATGAGGCCCATACGCCACACTGACAGAGTGAACCCTAACCACACAGTGAGAACATGAGAACAACCTGCTTGGCCAGGACTGCGGTCAGGTGCCTTGTCTTTAATTAATGGGGCCTGTGGGTAATGTGTCACCGGCAGCACACATCGGAGGGATGCCAAAACTGTCAGTTTAGTTAAAGAACTTGACCAAAGTATCATGAAAAGCTTTCGATTGTCAACAACCTACTGTTGTCTCAAGCCGATGCTGTACTCCTACATTCCTGATACACACTCCTACGCTCCTGAAAATATAGGGTGCCAAAAGAGTTCTTTGGAGAGACGCCACAGAACTAGGCTTTCAGTTGAGTGGTAGTTTTTTAAAGACCTACACATCGAAAGCTCTTTAGGGAGTCACGAATGGTTGTACTATGGCATTGCTCCAAAGAACCCTTTTTGAAAACTTTACTTTTAAAAGTTTCTCAAATGGGAATTCAAATGTAAGATCCGAGGAGATGTTCAGTGTGTACACTGAACACAGAATGTCCAGTGCTGTAAGTGCTCTTTTCTGTGTGAGTGAAGGTGTGTTGGTGCTGTCGTGGTATCCTCCGGGCTTGGCTGATGACCATGGAGAGCCCACTGAAGACCTGGTGACATCAATACTGGATGCCGCCATCCGGCACGGTTTAAAGGTAGGCATTTGTTGTCCTGCATCAGGAAGTATGGATGCTTTTTAGGATTAAGAAATTCTACTAAAGACATATTGTACATTCTTGTTAGTGCTGCATGACTTGGAGTTCATATGAGTTGAGGTGAATTCTGGGGCGGACTCTAAGAGCTCACTCCTTTAGTGAAAGTAAAGGAAGAAATACTGCAGAACGCCTGACAAAGGTTTATGTTAAAGATCTGTGAGTATTCAAGTGAGATAAGGTTTCCCGTCTGCTACTACACAAAAGTCCTCATTAAACTTTTACCATCCGTAATCCATGGGTCGAATTACGCTGCTTCGTGGTCCGATCCATGAAACATCAGAGCTCCTCATTGAGGTACAGAGCAGATGGACGAGAGGCCCTAGTAGAGAGCAGATGCTATATGGCCTAGGCCCATTTATACTGGACTCAATTAACATGTTCACATGATCTCTGAAGTCTTCAAATTGAGCATGTAAGAACATACAGAACGAGGCAGCTGATGACAGTTGTCTTCCTGTATTTAGTTCTGTTATAGCTGCTGGAAGGACTGTGTAAGCATGTTAGCCTGCAGCTCTCTGGATGTCGTAGATGAGTGAATGAGCATGTTAGCAAAGACGTGAAACCCCAGGGCTGTTAGTGTGTTTAAACAGCTGTACAGCAGCGCTGCAACCATACAAGTGTGGGCTGATGCTGAGCAGTTGGACGGCATGGGGCATGTGTGCATTAACGTGATGGCAGAAAGGCGTGTAAGGGCAGCTCTCTCCAGCTGTGCCCCATTAATAATGCACAGAGTGCACACCACATTTCAGCTTGCCTGGTCAGCTTGTTAAGATGCGCTGTGGCACAATACCTGCGAGCATTCCGTACAAAGGCCTTTCATTGTGAAGCCAACCTTTCTATTTTGGGGAGATGTTATTTGATTTGTACATCACAAGTTCTTTTCTGAGGCATGGCTGTAGACCAAAGTGGTAAGAGGGACTCTATGTGTAGATTTGTTGTAGCTGACCTTAATGATATTTCATAATTGAGCTTGGTTAGAGACATGAGACACACATCCAGCCTTAAAAACACAGCTGCTAATAGGGTACTTTCAATGGGCAGTTAGTTAAAATAATACTGTTACAGTCCACTTCACTATAACCACTGTTGTACAGTATATAGTCATATGCCATAGATAATGTAGATGCTCTACCATTGACTCTTTTTAGTGTATCCTAGACTGACATTCGAACCCCCATCTCCCACGTGGGGTGGTAGCGCTCTCTTCACATTTTTTGTGCTTTTATTTGACAATGAAAACTGAAAAACTTTATGGCCACTTTGTCTAAAAAATAAAAGTGTGATCTCTGACTTTTGTGCAGTGCCATGTGACAAGAAAACATTATGATTTAGAGCACAGCTCAGCTGCAAAACCATTTTTTCCCAGAAAGAACCTTCAGACTTTTTCAGAAGTGACTGTATATATAGATAAATATAGATACCATGCATCAGATCACTGATGAGTGACAGTATGCTTATTTCAGTAACTACCAATGCAATATGACACTTCTCCTGATTGAGAGAGAACTGTTTTTCTGAGACAGTGCTAAAGCTCCTAGGGAAGCCAGTGAAGTGGTTTACAATACAATGTGACTTTGTCTGTGTAAGCGTGTTGTTGCGCCCATGTCTTACTTTGGTTCCCTGAACATTTCAGGCCCAGAGGGGTTCGAAGCGTTCCAGGCAGTAACTAGGGCATGTCACAGAGGGGTTTTGGGGTGGGTGAATGATGGCATAATGCTGAACTCACAATTTGGTTATTCATTTACCATGTCAAACAAGAGCTCTCTGACACTTTGGAGGTAGACCTTGTTTATATATATATATATATATATATATATATATATATATATATATATATATATATATATATATATGAGATTTTTATATTCATTTATTTATTTAAACACACACTAATATTAATTGTTCATTGTGCTTCAGTAAAACATCAGAATAAAATAGGGTGCAGTTCATGTTTTCCTTCATAGACAGCTCAAGGCTGTGTTTTACAAGGACAGCTCTGCATTTGCCGCATCTAGTAGAGCGCTAACCCTTTAGTGCCAGTGTCTACAATCTGGCATGTTGTATTTAAACAGAACTCTCACGCTCTGTCTAGTGTTCAGCATTAGCTTTTTGTACTGGAACATGAGCTGGATCGTTCAGTGACTTCACCTATCTGAGCGGAAAATACGCCAGCTTTTTCTCTCACACGTTGAACAAAGGCAGCTGTTTCACTAACCTCAGCAAAGGAAGCCCTCAGCAAAAAGACTCATATACCACAGCAAGCAGAAATGTACTTAATAACCTAAGGAAAATATCTGCACCATCTATTCTTTTCCCCCTATATCCTCCAGAGGCACTTCAGATGAGGAAAGAAAGGCTGGATATGACCATGATGAGTTTTCACATCAAAATCCATTACTATGTACTTATTTTCCATTATCTACAAAAATATAAAAGCACCCAATGCCCCAACCCCACTCCATTCCACTCTCGTCCACACTCATTTATTCAAAGTGTCAGACTGAAAACGCTTGTGCTTTCGTAAAGTGGCTTATGCCCCTTCCGTCCATTAGTGCCTTTCTACCTCAGTGTCAGCGTGACTTGAGGCTGCATCTCATGAGAGGAGCTGTGCTGCACCAGTTAGTGTAAATGAGGGCTCAAGACTTCTACTTCAGCACAGCCTCATAACATCTACAGATGCAATACCCTCAAACGCATTACGACTTAAATCCCCAATGATTGCCTTATACAGATACTATAGAATAGACTCTTTAATTATAAGCATTCAGTTGTTTGCACTCTTCAATGCACTTAGACATTCTTTAATTTAGCTCATGTCCAATATCTTATTAATCATAATATGGCCAGTTTGAGCAGAATAGTTTTGGCAGACAGAGGACAAACACAGCCAAGATAGGCTTCTGAGAGTAATTGAATTAGGAGGCTGTCAGAGGCAACGTGCTCTTACTGCACTGACGTTATGCTGATTGTGTTAGCATGCTGTGAGGTGTTGACATCCATCTCCCTAATGGCTACACTCAGCACTTCATAGAGACATTTTGCCCTATGCTCCCGTCAAGTGTCGGCCCTATGAACAAGTCTCACACTGATGACATATCATTTAAAGTGTTCTGGTAATCCTATTACAGTGGGTGCAGCATTTTCATCAATGAAACAAGCTCTGCATTAAGAGATAAAGGTAACACACTTATGTCTGGAAACACAGTGCCAGTTTATTATACCAAATGAAAGTCCATATGAAGGACAATTGCTGTAAATCCTATAGGCTACAATTGAGGAGCAACAGACAACTCCGTGCTAAGACGTCTGGCATGTTGTGTTAGCAAACATAGTGGCCCAATGCCATACTAAGAGTCTGTACATCTAGCTCAAAAAACATTGCTCATATCAGTCTAAATCTTTCATTATGTATTATTCCTGGTAACCTTTATCTTCTTTGTGATAACATTGCAATCTGACACTTCTTTCTGGATGCAACTGTTTTTGACAAAAAGTTAATCTCTTCACTGAAGGGTACTGTTCACAAGGCTACATCTGTCATAATAGCTACTTTAGCTAACCTTTATAGCGAATCCCAGCAATTGGAAGAAGATTTTATGAACATACATGCAGGGTTATGTCACTTGTCCTAACAAGCCTATGTAGGTGTCATGTAGATGTATGAACAGTACTTTACCACACAGTTGTGGGCTGGCGGTTAGGGAACCAGCCTTGTGACCGGAGGGTTGCCGGTTCGAATCCCTGAACTGACAGTAATGACTGAGGTGCCCTTACCCCCAACTGCTCCCTGGGTGCCATGGATAGGGCTGCCCACCGCTCCGGGTAAGTGTGCTCACTGCCCCCTAGTGTGTGTGTTCACTAGTGAGTGTGTATGTGGGTGTTTCACTGAAACTTGTAAATTTCCCCACTGTGGGATCAATAAGGGATTAAAATCTTTACAGTAAAGTGTGACCGAGAAATCTCTGTAGGACTAAATCAGTATGTGAATAAATGAAATTCCTTGAGTTAAGGAAAGAAGTGATGAAATTCCTCTTTCATATGGCATGTGGTGCACACAAATTCAAACATGGCTCATAGGACACCTGTGAAAGTAGCTTGTCACATCAGGACATGCCCCCAACGGCAAAGAAAGCTTTCAATTGCAGTTAAGGTTTGAAAGGGATTAAGGTCAGCTAGGACACAATCTGCCTCGCTCATCTTTTATAAGACATCAGAGGGCAGGAAGAATGCTTTACTGCAGCTTGCGTTAGCTTGAACAGAATATTTTACACTTAAAGTCATTTTTCTCAGGCTTTGCTGCCTTGGTGAGTCAATGTCTTTTTAGCTCGTTTCATCAAAAGAGTACTGACACCACCAAGGACAGGCTCAGGAATGCAGTATTGTGAAGTGCAGTTTATATAACTAGACTGAAAGGGACAAATGAAGGCAATGGTTACAGGGAGCTACATTAATGTGCTGTCTAAATCACAACGTGAAGGAAAATAGGGTAAAACCTTACAGAACCTGTCATAGTTTGCTTTGTACCTTTCTAGGTGGCGTTCCATATCCAGCCCTATAAAGGAAGAAGTGATCATAGTGTCCATGAAAACATCAAATACATCATTGACAGGTTGGTCTAATATTCTAACTAGGTCCCCAGCAGACACATTTACCTTGTGTTATAACCCCCTTCATTTCTTATGCAGAAATGGTACACTTAGCTATGCATGGTAGATCGTAGCCCTTGCAGCTTAGTAAATCCCTAGTCCGAGAAACATCTTCCTCCTTTGGTCATGGGCGAGACATTGGAGTAAGTGAAACCTGTGTCAGATCAGATGCTCTAAAACATTTACAGAGATGTGGGAATTCTCCACTCATGTTTCTTGCCGGGCCATGGCACAACTGCAGCTCTTATAAATATTTATCTGCAGATTAATGGCCTTCTATTTTTTGGCTGTTATGTGAAGAAGAAGGCTGTAAAAAATTAAAGGTGTTCTTTCATGTGCGTTCAGGTACGGAGATCATGGGGCTTTTTACCGCTTCACCACCAGCAATGGAAAAGCACTGCCTCTTTTCTACATCTACGACTCTTACCTGACACCTCCAGAGGCCTGGGCAGAGATGCTGACCTCTACGGGCTCACACAGTCTGCGTGGGACCCCTTATGATGGGGTCTTTGTTGCTCTCATCGTCGAAGAGCGGCACAAAAACGACATCCTTGCTGGGGGTTTTGATGGGATGTACACTTACTTTGCATCCAATGGTTTCTCCTATGGTTCCTCGCATCAAAACTGGAAGGGCATCAAGACCTTTTGTGATGGCAACAATCTCCTGTTTGTGCCCAGCGTGGGGCCTGGCTACATCGACACCAGCATCCGGCCCTGGAACAACCACAACACTCGCAACCGGGTCAATGGTCGATATTATGAAACTGCCCTACAGGCGGCACTCAATGTGCGGCCTGAGATCGTCACCATAACCTCCTTCAACGAGTGGCACGAGGGCACACAGATCGAGAAAGCAGTTCCTAAAAAGAGTGTCACACGTTTGTACTTGGACTACCAGCCGCACGAACCTGATCTCTATTTAGAGCTGACTAGAAGATGGGTTGAGCAGTTCAGTAAAGAGAAAGAACAATGGCTCATGTGAAGTGTGTGTATAAGGCCTCTTAGCTTAAAGTTCACAAAACTGTGGGGTGTGCGCGTTCGCTTATTTGAGAGGTTAGGCATTGGGGCATTCTGGCTCTTAAGTCAAGGACATTTGAAATGGTGCATATGGTACAACAGATGTCTCCAGACCTCCCAATAATTATAGAAATTTACCACACCCATTTAAACTGGCAGGCAGTGTGGTGGCCTGAAGATGGATCTTTTGCCAGATGTTACATGAAGCTGTACTGAATGCAACTGTGCAATGTTGACACCCCTTCACTAAAATAATAGATGGATTCTCATACATAAATTCCAGTGTCCAAAAATACAACTTTCCTGTAGAACAAATGAATTAATAAATATTTATTTGATTTTAATATATACTTTTATGTATTTTTTGTGTTAAATATGAATTAAATAGCTCTCAGAGTGAATGTATTCGCTGGCACGCACACACACAACCTGCAACAAATATCAGCAAAGTATATGAATGGTTAAATTTAGGTTATACTGTTATACAGCTACAATTTTCTATCTTTTGTTTCTGTTATAACTGAAAAGTTGTATTACTGACTCATAAGGAAAACATGCTGTAATGTGGTGCCCATGTGTTGCAGGGAGTTATGTTGTAAAATCTTGTGTTAGTGTTAAAAAGAGCATTGCATTAGGAACACCTAAATCATAATACAGATACAGACCAGAACCTTCACGTAATGCTGACACAAATCATCAGAATGGGAAAGAAATATGATCTCCATGATTTTACCTGTGGCATGATTGTTGATGCCGGAAGGGCTGTTTTGAGTATGTCTATAACTGTGGTCTGTTAATTTCTTGCACAACAGTCTCTAATGAAAACACCCAGTGAGTGGCAGTTCTGAGGGTTGATGAGGGTAAATCAACAGAGAGTGGCTAGACTGGTCTGAGCTATGGTAACTCAGATAACCACTGAACAACTGTGATGAGCAGAAAAGCAATATATCCAACCTCAGTGAGCACCGACTGTAACAGCAGAAGGCCATGTGGGTTTTCGCTTCTGTCAATACCATTCAATCATTGCTATGACAATCATCAGCATCACTTCATGGGCACAATTCATTCATCAACCTCTAATGGCTACCTCCATGTGATGCATCACAAGTTGTGACAGGAGTTCAATGTTCTACAGTGGCCCTACCAGTCACGGGATCTGAACTACACCTTTTGGGTGTGGTAGAATAAGAGATTTACATCATGAATCTGTAGGAATTGTACCATGCAATCATGTCTCATCCATTGACAAATTCTGACTGGCTTTTAATACCCTTTCCAACATGCTCAAATGTATCAGATTTATCTGAGCAATGAAAACATTCTTCTGCACACAGCATTTACACATTTCATCAACAAACAACAGCACCTGGGTGAACCGGTTTACCCACATACTGAATTAAAGGCATTTCTTTCTGAGCTGACATTAACTCCACCTCCTGACAGGCTGCCTGACAGCCAAGGGGTGAAAATGAGCCCATCTGCAGAAGAGATCCAAATATTATTTTTCTCTGACAAATCACACATGCAAAGAAAACACCACCAAATACCTGAAAAAAAGAATAGTGTACAATGTAGAACTGAATAAAGGCCACTTTTTATTTTACATTTATTTACATACATTCATCTAGATGAAATGCCACTGATACAACAATATTGTAGAACCATCTGAAATGTTTGCTGTGCGTTTTCATATTTAAAGAATATCTTTTTTGGTCATCAGTGTAACATGGTACAGCAGTAACTGCACCTTCAACATTGAGTCCATTCTTCCAAGTAAAGCAGCTATGAAGTACAGTACATCAAATGGGTCAATAAATACAGAACAAATAAAAATCTAAATTGTAATGAAAATGTAAAACACCTCCCTCTATCAGACACTGCAATAAACTATCATGGTTGTTGATTTCCAATGTCCCAAGATTTATTATTTACTGTAAAAGATGAAAAACAAAGAAATGTTATGATAGCCCCACAGCCAGGTAATGATACAACCTGATGAAATCCAAAAGATAAATATTCTCATGGCAAAGAACAATCCATTTCCTGAGATATCCGTGGTTGCTTTCCATTGGCTTTTCATTCCAGCTGGTCTGTGTCCATAATAAGGCTGGAGGGCAGTAGTGAACTACAAACTCATTAACTAACAGAATCTTCTAATAATCCATATTTGTTTTCAAGTACAGCAACTGTAACTGAAAAAGCACTGTGGAAAAACAGAGACAAAGAATTTCTCAAAAATGGTAAATGCCACATTGTATTTCATTAATATCATTAACATTTAATTAATGTTGGACTGCTTTTTTGTACAGCAATTTAGTTTTCAGAGTCATTAAAAATACCATGGAATATATTTGTCAGTCGAATCGGAATCGGAATCCTGGCCAACGATTCGACTATTCGTTCATGTTTTTTCTCCATGTACACGATCTAGTAATCAGTAAATCAATTTGCATACGTTTCAGATCTGATGTCCTCCTCATTTAGAAAGTCAGCAGAGTCACAGGAACATATTTCTGAACTAAAAGAGACGTGGCGTATGATGATCGATCTGAACTGGAGCCTGATTTAATTACAGAGTATAGTGTCGGGCAGCAGCTCGTATTTATACTAAACATTAGCGCTTATAGCTTATAGTCTTTTTAATTTCTCTTCTAACAGCTTCTTCAGTAAGATGACCCTTCGTCTTCAATCTCTCATATAATGTCCTGCTAAATAAAACTAAATTAGTCCATATTTAAATTATTTTTAGATGAAAAGAAGAATGGAAGACCTGAAACCGTTTACTATATTCCCCGCGCTGAAATAATTATTTCTCGTTTATGGGCAGGCATAGTAAGTGACTGTACTTATCCTTAAATAAAGATAATCTTAGCTGTAGGCAAATAAATAAACATATCTGTAATTTAGATTCTAAAATAATGGAATTATAATAAAACAAACGTCTCCGGTACGTTTTTCCTTCATCGCAAACAGCCATTATGTCTAAAACGAAAGTCAGCTTACTCGTTTGGAGCAGTGTTGGATGTCTGACCAAATGAAGAGCAGAATTATCTTTAATTTGTTCGGATTCTCATCTTCAGAAGCTTCTCCAGACTTTTTCTGAGACATTGTTCCACCCGCGTTTCTCAGCTTTACACTTTAGCTTCCTTCAACGGTGAACCGCCAGCGCACGTTGCCACGTGGATTTAATTTTTTAGCAAGCATGCATCATAGCCCAGCTAGAACTTAAATATATATTTATTAATCCCCTTGTAACAATTATTAAAATGTCTTTTTACATTCTTAAAGGTCTTGTGCATTTTTGTAAGCTTTTGTCTGTTTAAAAAAAAAAAAAAAAAAAAAAAACTTGTCACTGTCTCTGACTGACGATTCGACTTGTTGAGTTTTAGAGGGCAGCCCTACCTCAAACAATCCTCTTTTAAATACAAATACAAATCCCATATTTGCAAAAGAGTCCAGTAAAACGGGATTCCTTGACTCACTAATATTTACACCACCCAAAATGTACATACACCAACTGAGGTTATAGTGTAGGGGAGCAACAAAAATGAAAACGCCACAGTACATACCATTCCAACCTATAAATCCAATCCCCACTTTTCATACCCCTATCTATAAACAAGGCTTCAGTTGCCCTCCTACTCACAGTTTCTTAATCAGATGTTCTCTGTTTCAACTTGAATGCTACAGGCACCACTTCAACATTTTGGACAACCTACAATCTCTGTGTTTTCTTCAGCTTCTTAATTTTAACTATTAGTTGAAACTTACAGCTGTAAAGTAGCAGCATCATAGCAGAATTATTTTGTTCATCTATAACAGACTAATTTCATATTCTAAAAATAGTGATTCCTATTGTATATAAATATAAATAGTGAACTTTTGGATGGTGAGCATTGCTTTTTTAAAGTTCATCAAGTGTTCACTGATTTGTTAGGGATGATACTCACCAACCAGGTCTAATGATACGATATCTGCCAGGTACAGAGAGGTCTACGACTGTAGAACCCAGACGACTTTGGTCTCCAATTGGCCCACCATCCACTACAACAGCCAGTCTTGACCACAGATCCTCAAACTCCTAATTTTGTAGAATATAACAAAAGGGAGGTCAATAAAACCCTACCATGTGGATTTCCCTTGATGTAGGACAAAATGACTAATATGTGGCTCTTCAGTACTCACATGAACAGCAACAGTGCTGGCTTGCGTACTAACATTAGCGCTAGTTAGAGCAAGAGGTTCACCACACATCTGACACAAGCGTCTCATGAATCGATGGTCAGGGATACGGACTCCAACAAGCTAGAGGTCAGACAGAGGTAAGGAAACAGATAAGTCACTCGGCAGATTTGGTAGCAATAATAACACTAGAATAATTAAGTTAGATTTTCACCTTAGTAAATGGATTGAGGTCCATGTTCAGCATGTCAGACCTTTCAAGGACAAGAGTTACTGGTCCAGGAAGGAGATCTTCAAGAAGCCCTTCTTTTACAACCACTTTGCAATACCTGTGGACAACAACATTTGTTTATGATGCGGCAAGAGCTTTAGCATTACATGATAATGAAATGAAAATGTTAGAAAACTCATTTAAACTCACTTATATATATCTTGGATTTCTCCAACGCAAATGGCCAAAGGCTTATTGCCATTTCTCCCTTTGATATCATAAACTTTCTTGACAGCGTCTGAATTCTGAGCCAAGCAAGCCAGGCCATATATCGTGTCTGTAGGAACAGCCACAACTTGTCCATCTTTCAGAGCCGCTACTGTTGAGTTTAAGATCTGTAATTCATCTGTATTAAAAGAGAGAGAGAAAAAAATTCAATAATAGCTCGTGGAATTATGTACATAAACTTTACATGCCATAGAAGCAGCACATAGTCATATATACATATGTGAATACTGTTCATTCGCGAAATACGGCTGAGGGTTGTTGATTTCAGATTTGTAACAAGGGCTGTTATGTATTTTATTTATTACCTTTGGCATTAACATAACAGTCATGCGGTTTTATATTCAAACTTGGCCACAAACAGGCTGTTCTTGTTACTGGGCCTCTGTTCCGATTGGCTATCTTGTAGTGTGCCTCATTCAGAAGAGCTTCCAGAACTGAAACACTTCTTATAACCGTAATATGAGTGGGCAGTGCTAAACTGCTGTAGGCTGAATAGGTGGATATATGTAAATGAGTTGTTGTTTTTGTGACACTTCAGAAGCAATCAATTCAAAACAGCCTATTTTTGAAGCATAGCTTCCATATATTGACTGTACTGAATCTTTAACAATATATGCCCTGAGACTCCTTTAAATTAAAAAGACAAAGGAAATCTGTTTTTTCCATGACACGGACAGTCATGGAAAGTGTCATGGAAATCAGAATCAGTTGATCAGGCTTAAACAACTAATCATATGAGCTCCTGCTTTGTTAACATAAAAAACTGCAACCACACCAGCTCTTTCAGAATCAGAATGGAGATCCATGCCCTATTACCTACATCATGCACCACATGTGAATAAATTTCTTGAATCATTCTCAGGCAAATATACACAACTCCTTATTGAAAACACTGATTTATTGTAGAAACCAAAACTTCTTAATTTACATACGGCACTGTATAGGAAATCCAGAGCCATGGAAGATTCGGCCAGACTGTGCCAGAGCGCACAACGAGCACATAATTAAAAGTAGTTCCCATCTTACACATCAATTAATATTTTTCACTTTTAACATCAATGACACATTAGGTTTCATAAAATAATAGATATTAATTTATCTACTCAACAAAAATTAGCATTGACTCTTTATGTGAGAACTGATTCTCAAAAAAAAACTAACTTGAGTTATGCATGATGAGTAGCATGATCGACAATATTACTGCTGATAATGACAGCTGAAAAAACTGGATGAGAAATTAGGCTGAATCACAACTCGCTCCCTACTCCCTATATACTCCCTAACTACTCCCTATATAGTACACTACACAGGCAATGTATCTATGGTTTCTACACCGAAATAGTGCACTACATGTCAGATCAGACAGTCTTACACCTTTCGAGATATATATATATATATATATATATATATACACACACACACACACACACACACACAACGGAGCACTAACGTTCCGTTCACACTAAAGTTAAGGTCAATGTCGGTGTGATGACAGTAAAACATAGGCATCTCGGTGTTTATCTCTCTCGCTAGTCGGTCTATATCATATGGTATCAGACTAGTGGGCAATGTGGATGAACGCACCTTGTCTGTCTGCCGGCTGTGGCAGAGGCCCGTTTGAAGGCTGAGGGAGTAAGCGCAGTACGGTGGTCTTCATCTCCTTACACACAACTCTGACCCCCACAGTGGTGTTATCACAAAAACGTGATGACAAAGCTAATGTCCGAATAAACGCACACAGTCTCATAGAACCGCGCTGTTCGATAAGCTTACAGCGTGGTTCCGCCTGGAAACCTGAGCCGTGAAGTTCAAGCCTGCAAGAAGGTCAAATTTCAAAATAAAAGTCCTGTATTTACTGCGCGCGTAATGTTGTGAATGTATGACATCTGTAATATACTAGGCAAAAGTCCTAAAAACAGTTTTAATTTATGATTATTAAATAATATTCATTTTATTTCATTTTACTAGAATAATTGCAATATGTCGTATCGATTTGGCGTGTAGAGAAATGTTTAACATGTCGAGGTGTTTATTTTGAAGCTAATTGTAACACTATGGTCGCGCACACTGTATGACTTCACCTAATCATCTACTGATGAAATATTTACGTACTGGCCGGCAACCAAGGGCGTCACTAGAGGCTTACTGATTGAGGGCGCTTACCCTGTACTAGGAGGGTCTCAGGGCATGTTCCCACAGATTTTTTTACTGCCCCCAAATTGTTCATCATGAACTTAAGGGTAGCAACAGCTAGAACATTCATAAAGTGTTTATTTGGTCTAGCTGACCCACTGTAGGTCTGTCTCTTTGTCGTTTGCATTTAATCAATATGACCAACTATAGCCTATACTGTTGGTGGATATAGTCACTGTGAACATCCCCCAGGTCCACCATGATCATTTTACAATTAGGCGGGCTAACCTGATTGTTTTACAGCAGGAGCTCTAACATAATTGATCTACATTTTATCTGCTCTAATATGATTGGTTAACAACATAATAGCTCTAGTATGATTGGCTTACAAATTTGCAGGTCTGATTTGATTGGATGAGCCCATGAAAACCCATGTGTTTGGTTGATTTGCATCTCAAGGTTACGTGTTTACAAATCAGTACCGGCTGTTATTACTCCATTAATGTGTCAAAATGTGCACAAATAACTAAATGGAAACTTAGCTAATCATACGTTATTCCAGCTAGCCACAAATTATAAGAATAAAACTGTATGGTGGTGTCATCAGCAAACTTGAAGATGACGTTGGATGTGTGTCTGGCCACACAGTCATGTGTAAACAGGGAATACAAGAGGGGGCTGAGGACACAGCCTTGAGGAGCCCTTGTGCTCAGAGTCAGCGTGGAAGAGAAGCCGTTTCCTACTCTTACCACCTGGGGTCTACCAGTCAGGAAGTCCAGAATTCATTTGCACAGATGAGAGTTCAAACCCAAGTCTGTGAGTTTAGCAAGGATGATTGTGTTGAATGCACAGCATTGTCACATTTTTCTGTCCCAAGTGTGTAAAGGCGGCATGTCTAAAGGTACCTAATTAGCTTTAACCTGGTAGTGTTGTATTTCTTCCTGACTTACTGGAGGTGGAAAGGGTTCATTTGACCACAGTAAGAACACATTTGGGTACTTACCTCCAGCACCAATCAATGAAAGACAGCCAGCACAGCCACCTGTAGGCCATTAATTGCAAGCCTAGCAATTAGCAGGTCACGCTCAGACTTGGTGATGGCGTCACAGGCAGGTCAGAACTATCTTTATTTATTATTTATTTTTAAGGATGACCCCCAACAATACTGATTTGTGCATACTGTCCGTTAATTACTACAGATAAACCAAAAGGCACTGATAACTTCAACGAGCTGAGAAAGCCTCCTGAAAAGCAGGTGAGCTTTTTTGTGAATAATGAAACTCTTTTCCTAATGGGAAATTCCAGTGAATTTCTGCATAATTCAGTGACTAAAATGCTTACAAAATAATAAGACTGGTTTGATGTGAAATGGCTCATTGTAGAGAAACTTGCAGACTTGGGCTTCTTTGAGAGGAACCAGGGGTCACAATGTCTACAACACAAATATGGTTATTGTACTTACACCACCAGCAAACTTGCACTCATCTTAGTTAATAGAGGTAAAACTTGCTGCATAAAGCCCTTGGCCATGGACTAAATAAAATAAAAGCATTAACAAGAGCTTTTATACCAAAATAATGTTTCAGACATCAGGCAGCACATTCAATCATGCAACTTTGTCAGGGAGCTTTTAGCAATAAAGTGTAATCATGCACACATTTGAGATTCCTCTTTAAAAAACATGTCACAAAAAACTTCCCAGTGTGAACAGGATGTTAAAGCTCTGGGTGCGACCATGGCTGTGATGGAGGAGAAGATTGCCTTATGTGACATGGTCCTGAATGATCTGATAGCGATTCAGAAACTTGTCCAGGTAAATTGTGCTGCTTGGTATGTAAGACTGAACGTGGCGCCATCAGGAAAGATATAATCGAATATGACGACTTGTATTAATGTGTGTTAATCATTTGCAGGAAAAAGGCCTTCGTGATGCGGCATTTGAAGAACAGAAGAACTGAGTAAATGTCTCTATGTTCAGCGTATTTAAGCTTTAGAGTTCTGTATATGGATATCCCAATAAAAGTGAGGCCTTTAAACAGCTAACAAAAAATGGAGACAAGTCTGTCAGATTTCACTGATATTATATTGCTTAATTCAATTCAAAAAATTATTACTTTGCCATTATACATAATACTTTATACAAAACAAGCATATGAGAATTTCACATTATACATTCCTTAAAAATACAGATCCTTTATATTTTGTCCTCACACTTTGGGTATCAAAAGCAGTCTGTTGGAAGCATTTGTGTTTCCCCATCTGATAACCCTTTGCACTTTAGCTCTGATTTGCACAACCCATAGCATGCTACTGCGTTCTGCTTCAGCGAGAACTTTTGAATATTGTCTAAGAAACCTGGATGGAAAAAAAAGAACCAGTTGGTTAAGTTGAAAACTGATAGATGAACTCAGCAGTTTATTGTGAATTCAGCCCAGAAGGACCAATTCATACTCATATACAACTTCTCTCACAAAAGCAGTTAAATCACAACTTAGGGTAAATGACAAAAAACTTTGTGATTTGTCATTTCATTGCACTCTGGTGTGGAAAGATGGTATTGTATGTACAAAGTTATCTTAACCTAAAGTTAAACTTAACCCAAATTTAAAAAAAAGGTGAAATAATTCTTACAACAGAATTATCAACATTTAAAAACTGAGATCTGCCTGTTTCTTGACATGCATTAATAAAGATGTTTGGGGAACCACACGCCATTCATGGAAAGAAAACCATTAAAAGATTACAATGCCCATATGCATAATAAAATGCAATAAATTAGTCATATTAAATCAACAAAACTGAACCATTAAAATAACAACTAGCTACTGTCTACCCTAACCCTCCTTTAAAAACCGGATATTCCAGACTGCACAGTGGCAAGCCTTTGTAGTTTATGTTGAATATTCATTGTAATTAGACTCTCAAATCAGTTGCTTTGAACTAGTGATAACTTGCATAACAATGATTAAATAGTGAAGCAAAGGGCTGTTAGAATTTACGCAGGGAGCTGAAGCTGGACTGAGTGTTCTGGTCTAATAAAATATGGTAAAAGAGTAGATTTTTGCATAGATCATTCTATAACAGACAATATGGCCAAAATTAGTGGCTTATCTGATTTGAGCAAACCTTACATTTTACAAAGCACCAGGGGAAACAGAATGGGCATTCAACATAAACAGAATGCAGTTTGTGAACAATTTTCAGGAAAAGGTTTCTGGGAGAGGTGCTGCTGTTTGTAGCAAGCATCATGTTTGCACTTTCAAATACTAAATAAAAAGACAACTGATGTGGCACAAACATGGAGAATGTTTATCTTAAATCAACAGCTGTGGATTATTAGTGTACTACAGCAATCTTAGCGTACCTAGAATGGGCCGGCTGTGTTTAACGTACAGTGTCAGACAGTGAACTGTAGCTTAAATATAACAGACTGCAAATGTGAAATGTGCAGACATATCAGATCAACTAAGAATATGACCAAAAATAAACATAACATAAAATTATTTCTTGGCACTGGCTAGAAAAACAGACAAAAATCAAACCCCCAGTTTTCTTTTTATGCATGCCAAATTATAATGAGAAGCAATTTATTAAATGTTAAAGACGACCATGAAGTTTTATGACTCTTGTTATAGGCATAGAGGAGAACAAAACAAAAAACACACTTAAAGATCCACTCCATATCAAAACTGCAAGACTGTTTTGTTCTGCAGGTGATATTGGGGGATTATGGTACTCTTGCATGTCATAGTGCACATCACATATGTATATGTCAATATAACTTTAGGACTAAGGTCTAGATTAAATATAAACCCTACTGCATGGCAATTTGCTGACAAGTGGGCTGCAAAGAAAAGGGCAGTGCAGTGCAGTGTCATGTCTTCCATTTCAAACCCAAAGTGTGATCGCCCCTCTCAGTTCTATACAAAAATACAAATACAATCTAAGGGCTTAAACATTTATCATTTCAAATGTACTACATTATATTTACATTATAATCTGCTCCTTAAAACCTCTCCCTACAGCAGTGGTGTATAAACGGGGTGGTGGGGGCTTATGGGTGCAGGCAAGTTAACTAGTCGTTCTTGTTTTCTAAACCTTGGCTTAGTTGATGCACAAGCAGGTATGATGCCAGAGAGCACACTCCTACAGTCCTGATGTTCATTTTTATATTATTTCAGGGACAGCACAGACAAGTATAGCTCTGCTTTGATCACCTATATCCCTGAGCAAGCCACGACAGTGGGACTTACATGGGTCTAAAGAAAAGAAATGTAAGACAAAGGCTCATATCAACTCAGTAACAATAAAGCAGGGACAGGCTGGGTACCCCCTATTCCATCAACAAGCCTGACCTGCACCCCGAAGGCAAGAAGGACAAAAAATACAATGTTGGATGGGTTGACTCCACCAAAGATAACGAAAATAACTTGGTCCACCAAGTTCAGGTGAAAAAGAAGGCTAGGTTATGGAAAATGTGTACTGCATTGATCTAATCAGAGAAATTAAACATTTAAATAAATTAATATATAAAAAATTAAATACTAGTTACAGGTAGCCAACCAGACATACCTATCAGTTACACTTTGAAGGCAAGCAATTTGTCACATCTACCCGCTGACAGAAACTGCTTCAAGATTACATTAGAGTCACATTTCTTGGGCTACTGTAGTCTTTTCTAATAAGTTACGTAAAGTAATATACTATTTATATCTTACAGCATGGGCTGGGCTTGAATGACTGCATTAACTGCAAGGGCTTATTTTTCCCATTCAAAGTGCTGCATATGCCAATTAGGTTTTGATCCCACATTCAGAACTTTTCATACCAGTGTGGGTGGCTGACGAATTTTGTTAAGCTTGGTGAAGGTCTATAATATTTTGCTCAGTTCAAAAGCCCTCAGTGCTTCGAAGCCTGTACCTTTTAAAACCTCCCATTCTACTCTAAACTAAACTAAGTAATATGATTCATACTGACAAAATGTTTTATTCTTTTAAATATTTAAGATTTAGCATATTGCTTTATTTTGTAAAAAGATTGAACATGTCTGTTACTCAATTTGTTTTTCATGTTTATGGTGCATGTTTGATTAATCTTGTTTAGTCGCTTTCCCTGATAAGCTATTAGTCATTTGCCAGGTTATTAACTGTAACAGAAATAACTGTTACGTAGGTCTAAACAGACCCACAATACAACATAAGGGTGTCTGGAAAGACTATTGTGATACAGTGCAAAAGCTAAAGTAACTTCAAAGAAATGATAACCTCCTAACCTAATTGTTTTTAGGGGGAAAATTTCATTGTCAGAATATGCACAAAGCACATATTGAAACAAATTAGAATGCACTGCAACTAAAATACCAGTTCACATGTACGAAGCATCTAGGATTAGCTCCCCATGTATGGTAAAAAGAATAGGAAACAGCCAATCTCATCCTAGACAGATTCTTACTCTGAAAAGTCTGATCCCCTGGTTTATAGAGCGTGCTCTTATGCATCAGATCAAAACTGCATAAGGTATAAAGAGATGGTAAGGGCCCATTAAAACTCAATTTGGGAAAGGGGTGATGATCCTTAGCATTCTTTAGGTGGTGGTGGTGCTGCCCTCACCAATTGAGAATTCATCTGCAACCATGAGTAGAGCCTCAATGTTGGCCGTGGTCTCAGGGCTAAGGAGGTCCACCACATCCACATTGGCCAGGCTGTCTGTGGGAGTGCTGGAAGCCATGGGCTCACTGTGGAATGTCTGAGCTGAGGCAGAGGGATTTCCAGGCTGGATTTGTGTCTGGGGAAGGGCAGAATTAACCTTGGAGGAACAGCACTGTGAAGTTGTGTTTGCAGGCGCAGGCGGAGGCGGAGGCGGCGGTGGTGGTGGTGGTGGAGGTGGAGGGGAAGAGTTGTCTTTAAGCTCCTGCTGTGAGGAGGCAGCACTCTGACTAGAGCTCCTTTCTTTAGCAGAGTCTCTGCAGGCACACTGACACTGGCAAGCCTCCTCCTGCTTAATTATGATGACTGGGAGACTAAGGCCTATCTGCTGCACAGGGTTCCCTAAGACAGAACAAATAACTGACTTGTCATATACAGTGTGCCAGTCAGCTTCTCAAATATGTATTTTCAGCTTCACATACTGAGGACAACAAACTCTGCAAACAGATTTTAGCACAACACAATGTTTATTAATAAAATATTAATAAAATTGTTTGCAAATTTCATCGTACCTGAATGTCCACCTACAGGTATGGCTGTTGTAAAGAAAACTTTTTCCACCTTTGGACCCTAAAAAAAAAAAAAAAAAGCAATGCAGTTAATTTTTGGATGTACTATGCCAACGTGCTGCTCATCTTTCAGACATTTCAGTGGTGAAACCTGTCACTGCCAGACAAACTGATGAGTAGTGAAAAAGACAATATATTCAGGTGCTAATCTCTTGTAGCAGGGTCAGATGAAATTCTTAGGAAAATATATTTTTTTTTACACGAACAATCTAAAACATTCTGGAATCTTCTAAAATAAAGGGGAAGTTACTAAAGCAACATGGACTTTGTAATTTGTGGAATTACTGCACTTCCACTACACCTCAGTTCATCTTAAATGAGCTTTGTGCTCAGAGAAGGCAGCAGTGTTTATTTATGTTTTTCTTTTCTATGATTCAGTGGACTGACCGTGTTCGCAGACAACAGTTTTCTGAAGTGTCCCTGTGCCCAAGCCATAATTTTCCATTATAGAAACGTGTCTGTAAGGCAGTGCGATCTGATGATCCAAAGTTCCAATACTGGTTTCAGCCTTGTTCCTTGCATACAGAGACTTCTCTAGATTCTCTGCCGTTTTACTTTGCTATTTTATGTTGTGAGATACTGTTGCACTGATTTCTGAAAGACTCAAGTTCAAGACATTTTTATACTCAGTCATGTTACTGATCTGTTGCCACATAATATTTACTAGTTGTGAGATGTTCCATCAGATATTGTTCAGCATTACACAGACCTTTTAGCTTTTAGAATTTTTAGCTTACCATACTAAAAGTAATGTTCGATATGTGCAAATTTTGGAATTACCATTATTTTTAGATCCAATATTCATTATAAATTAAGGTCATTATAAAAACTCACCATTTGTATTTTATTAGCATATTGGCCCGATAAAGGTAAATGATGTAAATTGTTTGGCTCTTATAGTAGGTACAGTCCACAGAAATCACATGTTCCATATCTATTTTAGGCTAAAACTAAAAGGTGAGTCATGGCAAAGCTTGTCATGGGTCTAACCTCAACAACTAGAGATCTGGGCACTCCCAAGCCATCCCCTGAGGTAACAATCAATTTACATACTGCTAACCTGTGTCAGTGTACTGCAGCTGAAAAAGCATTTTGCATATGTGTGGTCTGACCTGCTGTTCAGGGTTCTGTTGTGCATTGGCCGCACTGCTGAGGATCCACTGCAGGTTCTGGTCAGACATGACCAGGCTCTGTGTGGGGGCGATGGTGATGGTGGGTGTGGGTGCCAGGCTGGCATTGCCTGCTAAAGGCACTGTTTGCGTTACACTTGCTGTTGCCGCTGTGGTGATGGCTGTCGCTGAAGCGGAGTTGGAGACGCTGACCACAGATGAAGCAGAGACCGGCAATGGGCTAGCGGCGGTAGGGGGCAGCACAGGCGTGTAGTGTTGGGTGGCAGCGGGTGCAGAGGAAGCGGGCACTTCTGGTGTCTGTTGTGAGGTATGGAGAACTGAGGGGAAGGTGGCTGACTGTTGAGGGGCGTGTGTGTTGCTGGCAGAGGCTGGCTGAGAGGAGGATGAGCCAGGCTGAATGGAGTTCTCTAGAACAGGGGTGTTAAGAGAGTTAGCAGAGGAGGAGGACGAAGGCAGCTGAGGGTAGGAAAGCAGAGCAGATGTGTCTGTCACAGTTGGCTGCGGTGGTGTCTCCAAGCCAAAAGCCTCTACTAGGTTATCTGGAAGTGCAGAAAAATTAGGTGAGATTAGAGTTTTGCCATGCACGAGAGTTGTGATAAACATACTTTGTTTGGTAAGGCTCAACAGATACTTGCCAGAGGGATGTGCGTCATCTTGACTGACACTGTTTTCAGGGCTCTGAAACATCAACTCAAATATCCTCACAGGAGTGACGTTATTAAGTTCCAAGCTCTGTGACTGAACAAACAATAAAACGAACTGGTGACAATTATGACATTAATGTTAATCATATAACAACATAATAATAATAATCATAATAACATAATGCTATATTATTTTCAGCTTTCGCACATAAATGCAATTTATAACACATTATAATGTAGGCTCAGGGTTTTATTATGAGTGTTTAAGAATGGACAACAATAAACTGTGAAATTAAATAACCTTACATGACCAGAATTCAAGAATGCTGTTCTGTACACATACGTGCTGTGCAAAAGATTTACAGAGCCTTAAAATTAGTTTATGAACTAATAAAGTGCATTTTGGTAACTAATGTACAATGTAACATTAGAATAAATACAACATATATACATTAAAAGTGAACAATATAGTGTTTTATAACTGTTTAGAACAATATAACTGTTTTTTGTTACAATGGCTGCACTCTGCTCCTAAAATAAATAAATAAATATGTTACATTTTATTCATAATTAATTAGCTGAACCTGATAATAAATGGTAACAATAAATTCTGCTCTACTTGAGGAGCAGTTTAGACATGGTTAAGCAAACACAATAACATATAGAAAAATCACAATTTATTATTCATGTGTTAATCATTACAATGTGTGCTTTTAAACAGATTTATGAGTACTGTCCAGATAAATAACTGAGCATATCTGATATTTAGATGATCTAGTAATTTGATATATGATTGAGGAATATTTATTTGTAGATATGTTTCTACTACATAGTCAATGCCTTTAAACTGCTACCACTTGTCACCGTGACTAATAAAATAACATGCACAGCTTCTAGTTGCAACTTTTTGCCAGTTTGCTGATTGTTTATATAAAGGAACAATGTACATTAAATAACAGTGACTCACATTGTTGACATTCTCTCTGAGATCAGAATCTGTGGAAATGAGGCTCAAATCACTGAGGCACAGCGAGTGATTTGCATCCTGTAATTAAAAACAAAAAGGCTTGTTAATTTGTGAAATTTGCCGATACTGTTGTTGATGCCTTCAATATAGCAAAGGCAACCTAAAATGTATGTTTTCTCCTCTTTTATTATCTCTCCTATTTTATTATCATATCCTCCTATTTTATATATATTTACACACTGCACAAAAAAATAAAGGGAACACTTTTTAATCAGAGTATAGCATCAACTCAGTTCAACTTCAGGGATATTGATCTGGTCAGTTAAGTAGTAGGGAGGGCCGTTAATCAGTTTCAGCTGCTTTGGTGTTAATGAAATTAACAACAGTTGCAGTAGAGGAGCAACAATGAGACACCCCACAAAGCAGGAATGGTTTAAAAGGACGAGGTCATTGACATTTTGTCCCCCCTCATCTTTTCCTACTGATTTTTCACTAGTTCTGCAGATGACTCGGGTCAGCGTCACTACTAGTACCATGGTGCAGTACCTGGACCCTACAGAGGTTGAACAGGCAGTCCAACTACTGAAGGATGGCACATCAATATGTGCCATTACCACAAGGTTTGCTGTGTCTCCCAGCACAGTCTTAAGAGTACAGTGGAGATTCCAGGAGACAGGCAGTTAATCTAGGAGAGCTGGACAGGGCTGTAGAAGGTCCTTATCCCCTCAGCAGGACCGGTATCTGCTCCTTTGTGCTAGGAGGAACAAGATGAGCACTGCCAGAGCCCTACTGTTGTGAATGTGTCTGACCAAACAATCAGAAACAGGCCTCATGAGGGCAGCCTGAGGGCCCGACATCCTGTAGTGGGCCCTGTGCTCACTGGCCAGCACCATAGAGCTCGATTGGCATTTACCACAGAACACCAGAATTGGCAGATCCGCCACAGGCGCCTTGTGCTTTTTACAGATGAGAGCAGGTTTCACCTGAGCACATGTGATAGACGTGACAGGCTCTGGAGATGCCGTGGAGAATGTTATGCCGCCTGCAACATCATTCAGCATGACTGGTTTTCTGGTGGGCCAGTAATGGTCTGGGGAGGCATATTCCTGGAAGGACACACAGACCTCTACAGGCTAGACAACGGCACCCTGACTGCTATTAGGTATCAGGATGAAATCATTGGACCTGTTGTCAGACCCTACGCTGGTGCAGTGGGTCCTGGGTTCCTCCTGGTGCACTACCATGCCCGGTCTCATGTGGCGAGAGTATGCAGGCAGTTCTTGGAGAATGAAGGATTTGATACCACTGACTGGCCCATTCACTGGCTCGCCTGACCTAAATCCAATAGAACACCTCTGGGACATTATGTTTTGGTCCATCCGACGCCACCAAGTTGCACTTCAGGCTGTCCAGAAGCTCAGTGATGCCCTGGTCCAGATCTGGGAGGAGATCCCCCAGGACACCATCCGTCGTCTCATTAGGAGCATGTGGGGGCCATACAAACTACTGAGTACCATTTTGAGTTGCTGCAATGGAATTTGGGTTAAATGGACGAGCCTGCTGCATCATTTCTTCACTTTGATTTTCAGGGTGTCTTTCAACCCTCTGTAGGGTGATCATTTTCATTTCCATCAAACAATGTGGCATCCTTTCGTTCCTAAAACATTACCCAGTCTATATGAGGAAATCCTCCTAATCACTCTCTGTCTCTGTCTCTCTCTCTCTCTCTTTCTTTTTGCTCTCCTCTTCTTAGTTAAGCACTAAAATATCTCTGGAGCGATCACATCAGAATCCCCAGGCACCTGAGCATCAGCGCCACCGTGGGTCTCCTGCCCTGTTTCATCGCCCGGCATGACCATAACCTTTACACTGACCTGCGTCTGGCTCTGATCATGAACTCTATCTATGGGTCGGCTCCATCTTGCAGTTACTCCCTCCTGGACTAATCAGACTGGATCTAATAGATATTCTTCTCCTGTTAGTTCTGTCTTTCTCGTCTCATCCGGGTTCGACCTAAGGAGGTTGGGTTCCGCCCTTGAGCCTGGTTCCTCTCGAGGTTTCTTCCTTCTCACGGGAGTTTTTCCTCGCCACTGTTGCCTCTGGCTTGCTCAAGCGGGGCTTGGACCCGGTTTTTCCCCACCCCCCATCCTCAAATGTCTGTACATTAACTTTGTGTTTTTTTTTTTTTCCCTTTTCTTATATATACACACACTGTATATATATATATATATACAGAAAATCAGTTTGTTATATATATATATATATAACAAACTGATTTTCTGTGAAGCTGCTTTGAGACAACGTTGGTTGTAAAAAGCGCCATACAAATAAACATTTATTGATTGAAAGATGATTTTTTTCCCATTGAGATCTAAAGTGTTTTCAAAGTGTTCCCTTTACTTTTTTGAGCAGTGTATATAGAAACAACTTATGACTTGCATGTATTGTAAAATACACAACTAAAGTAATACATACTGCTGACTTTCTAAATGAGGAGGCAAAACATATGCAAAATTGACTTACTGACTAGATAATCAGGAGCAATGTACATGGAGAAAAAAAATTAACGAATAGTCGAATTGTCGACCAGGATGGGCGAATCTGATTCGACTGACAAAATTCTGAGTCGGGTACAGCCCTACATACATATACATTGATTACACCTCGTCAATAAAACGTCATCTAGCTAGGAGCACTGAAGCATGTAGCCACTTTACAAATTACTCTTAAATGATACTTTCACTATGTTCATGAAAGGCCAACAATTATTCTAAGAGTACAAATCCAAAGTAACACTGATGGGACCTTATTCAACATATCCACTTTTCCCCTCCTACAAAAGGTGTTGGCAATGCAATATACAGTCTTTGGTGCCATTTTGTACATTTGCTGTAGTTGAGGCACAGCAGGTTTCTGTTTGTGTGAAACAACACTGTCATTAAACTTTGTGTCATTATGACTTTTCTTGATTTATATGGATTTTCTCTGCAAGAAATGCAAGAGAATGGCAAAGGCACTCACCTCGGAGAGAGGATGGTTGAGGTTAACTGTGTATGGTGGGCCTTTATCATGACCCCGAATGTGACTCTTCAGACTGTACTGTGAACTAAATGTCTTCTCGCAGCCATCACTAGGGCAAAAAAAGGGCTTCTCTCCTGGTCAGAATTAAGGGACAGAGAATATAGAATATAAACCAAATTATTTTTATATTTATATTTATAAACCTTCATCCAGAAAAAAATCCTTTTCTATTGCTATAGTGTGCGGTACAGGGAATCAAATCAGACAATTTTTCTCAACCTAAAACTCCACAAAGAGGAGTTGAACAAGACAGACCATAAAATGCTGGTGGACATGATAAACTAAACTGCTAAGGGGTTTTCTTCTTTCAGTGCAGGAGCAAAAGATAAAAAAAAATTATAGAAGAAGATAGAAGATAAAAAAGATAGAAAAAAAAATCTCTCTTACCAGTGTGTGTCCGCACGTGTGTTTTCAGATGGTGACTAGCAGCGAAGGCCTTACCACAGCCATCATGATCGCACCTGGTTAAAAGATGAGATTTCAAGAGCCTTGGAGCACAGCTGACATGTTGCATACATAACTATATACACACACACACACACACACACACACACACACACACACACACACACACACACACACACACACACACCTCATATCACTTACATGCACACTTTAAAAGCAAAGCTGCTGTACATTGCCTAACAATCTATATCACAGAACTTAACCAATAAATACTAAAACTGTAAAAACACTGTAACACTAAAGTGAGCAAATACACCACTGTAGGTAGACATTCCTAATTCTAAAAAGTAGGTACAAAGCAAGAAAGTAAAGAGGAAAAAAAACAGAACCAGAATTAGCTGGTACAAAGCATTTTGCATAAGCAGGAAAGGCATTTGAGATTCATTAACTAACAGGTGTGCTTATACTCAGAGTATGTAAGTGACTAAAAATAGACTTTAAGTAAAGCATCTGGGAAAATCTATATGAGGTAATTAAAAATAGCAGAAGACTGAAATGTCAGTCTCTTTAAACAGCTTCCTCTGACAAGTCTGTAAATGCAAACCAATAAGGGACCTCACCGAAACGGCTTCTCCCCGGTGTGAGTACGAATGTGCTTCCTCAGATCACTGAGTGTGGTAAAGTACTTGGTGCATCCTTCTGATTCACAGTTAAACGTCTTCCCTGTGTGAAGTCGCTGATGTGCTTTCAGCCTACGAATTTCAAATTGACAGGAAAAAAGTGAAGAGAGAGAAAAAAAAATAACCCAACATGCTTACATCATGGACTAAATGGAATATTCAGTGCTTACATGATTGCATATTACTAAAGATGAAGACCAATGATGTCCAAAGATGACTGCAAATTGCTAAGACGAACACTAAGATGTCAAAAATAATAAATTCTTCACAATTATTGCGGACATAAAATCTGATGCTAAAATGATATAGATACATATACAGAGATAAAACAATGGATATATGCACAATTTACAACATTAAAACATTCTTCTTATAAATCATGTAAAAAATGCACAGATTTGATACAAGTATCAATTTATACAAGTAGCAATTCAATTGTACTACAAACTACTACTAGCAAGAGCCATTATTGAACATTATGCTTTTATAAAATCAATCATATGGAGAGATGAGAAGGCAGAAGTACAAATTTAGTTTTCGTGTGAGTGTTCCAACATACAACATCTGCATGAAGAAGCATGATTATACTCCAGCTAGTATGCTTGTAGTTATGTTATCCGTTAACTTGACTAACACAGTGATACAAGCAATGAAAAGTCAAATCTGGAAACCTTTCATGCATAATTAATTCAGCAGCACAATACGCAGCAAAGTTTCCATCAACTCCAGTGAAAATCTATATAATTGTGTGTGCTTCTTGGTATGTGTATACTACAAGAATTATATGAGGCCAATCATTTGAGATTTTGCACACCGAGGAATTTGTCTTTTGCATTTAACCCATCTGTGAAGTGAAACACCCACATACACACACTAGTGAACCATCACACTTGGGGTTGGTGCCTTGCTCAAGGGCACTTCAGTCGTTTCTATCCATTGAGGGAATCAAACAAGCAACCCTCTAGCTACAAGGCTGGTTGTCTAACCTCCAGCCTATGACTGCCCACCTCCAGCCCACAAAGACCGGTAACCAGGTAAAACTCTCTGAACCTAGATGTTTGCAATGTTGACTAGCCTATTCCTTGACAGAAGGAGCTTCTCTGACAGTATGAGGTCCAGAACCAGAATCTTTTACTCTGTTCTGTTTAAATGAAATATGTACAACAAGCAAGTGCTCTAAAGCAAATCCTCTATCTAGGGATTAGGCCAAGGACACTTAATGGATATTAAGCACATAAAGATGCTTGCGTAAACTAGAGTGGTAGAAAGCGTAGATTATTTGAATAAAAGAAATAAAATGTAAGCTCAAACATGCCTTATTTTATTCCAAGAGTAACTAGTACAATAACTTTTGTATAAGTGAACAAGAAAGAACATCACCAAATCAAGGAGTCTTTGATGTGTGTTGTAAGACACACCACATTCTTTTTTTAAAAATCTCATAGTATTTTAATACCTTTATTGAACTAAATATTGAAATTATCTAACTACCTAACAAAACTAACAAAGCTGGTTCTCTGAGAACCTCCAATGGCTCTTAAGTTAGCCTCACCTGTAGAGAGTATTAAAGGCCTTCTCACAGCCCTGCACATCACACTCAAAGGGCTTCTCTTTAGTGTGGACTCGAACATGGATCTTTAGGCTGTAGGAGGTGAGAAAGGCTTTGCCACAGCCCTGCTGGTTGCACACAAAGGTATATTCACCACGATGCGTTTTCTGATGTGTCCGCAGGTTTCCTGCTGTGCTGTAGGTGCGCGTGCAGCCCTCAAACATGCACTGGTACCTCTTAACCTGCAAGACACACAGTTCTCATTAAAAACATTTTGAGTGAAGTTTTCAATATTTAATCTTAAGTACATTGACGTGCCCAAAGTAATGGGATACCGGTATGTAAATTAATCGTGCAGTGGCGTTTTATGAGAGGATGGCTAAACACTAACCAGCAAGCTCATGGCAAGGCGACATGAATTATCTTGAGTTTAAGCGAGTGCCCATCAAAGTGCCTATGTTCACACCATGACACTGAAATCTTTTTTTACTGCTTTGTGACTGTTTGCAGGCCTTCAAGGACTTCACCTACCCCCACAACAATGGGATATTTCAACAGGATACTGCACCATGCATCAGGCCCAAGCTGCCCAGAGCTGGAGCATTCTGGAGAGTTCTGTCAAATGTTTGCCCGACATGAGCCCAATCCAGCATTTATAGGATGTGGTGTAAAGGTCCATTTGCATACGAGATCCTGCACCTAAAAATACTTATAGTTGTGGGTGGCTAAAAGCGTGCTTGTTCCCAAGTCTAGACCACTTATTACCTGACATACATAGTAGAGCAGAAACAGTTCGGACAATATTGTATATACAGACAAAAGTGTATATACATTTACACACACATATATACATATATATATATGGTCAGTAAAAGATTGTTTTCCCACCATGCTGGTGTTCTGACAAACCACTACTTCCTGGGGACGTGCAGATTTATCAGAGTAAGCTAGAGTCACTCTTACAAAAATCATTAGCCCACCACGTTATGTTAAAAGCTGGCATATTTCCAGTCACATCAGTTTCCATCAAGTAAAATAATTCATTTAGTTTAACAAAACTATTAAATACTTGACAACTTGACAATGTTTCAGAATGGTTAAAATAAAATAAAACACACATTATTTTGTAAGTATAGTTTTCATGTGAAAAACATCCCATCTGCTTGTCCTGGAAACCTATTCAAACACAGCTTACTAACACAGCTAACAAAATTAACAACTTTAGCATGTTATTTTGCAATACATTTTAGCGCTTCTTAATTAGTTTGTAATCTGCTTGGTCAATAAGTATACCTGCTTTCATTGCTCATCCACTCATTTCTGACATTCACACTGGGCTGCAGTGAGGAAATTATATGAAGCCAAAAAAAACACTAAAAGCTTTTACAACTGCTTGTGCCCTTACTGTGTGAGAGGCAGCACAAGGGTACAGAATGCACCCAGGAGTTTTGCCAAGTAGGTGGCAAAAGGCCTCACTTTTGTAGTACACCATTGATTGTCCTGCAACACTCAGCATTCAGAAAGCAGACTCACTGCTTGTCCAATGTGCATACACGGTACGCAAGATGCAATCATCTTCTCGCACATACAAGCGAACACCAAGCTACACTGCTATTACCTATACCATAAAAAGGGGGGGGGTGCTTTTTGTGTTTGAATAAAGAAAATCCTCTGGTCCGATGGGATAACTCAATAGGTGTGTTATACATTAGGCTGTGAGCTCTTTATGATCAAGAACAAAAGCACACAGCATGGTGGTTATTTTTAGATTTTCATCTGCCCCCAAACACTGCTCTGATAAAGTCATTAAAACACATCTGAACCGACCTAAAATGGCCTCATCAAGACAATCAAACAAACATAACCTGAATTTACAGCTTATAGAACAAAGTGTTGTCATGTTAAACAAGTTAAAACAACCGTTCATATCACTTCCATGCAAATGTCTTTCATCATGACCACAGGACCCCGCTGTTTACAACAAAGATAAAGCACTCAAAGCTTGAGAAGTATAGTTAATTCTGTCAGCAATCAGTGGCTACCTCAAATAGGGTTTTCTCTGTATGACTCTGTTTAAACTCCCTCAAGATAATGTTAGTGGCTTCTTCTTAGCTAAATTAGATGCTGTTACTGCAACCACCATCATTCTTCAGAGCTTTCGACAGCAGCTTCAGGTTTTGGCTTGGCTATTTCAATCTTTGTTTCATTTCTAAACGAGGTAGTGGGGTGCAACCTATCTCCTCCCACACAGTGACAGGCCAAGAAAAGCTGGGTTGCATTACACAACACAGCGAGTCATTTGCATGTCCCTGTAATGCAAATAAAGATGTGTCCTGGCAACATTCACAGCATCAGATATGCTAAAATCTCAACATGGCAGTTAGCTTCGAAAGCCAAAACTACAATGGTATTAAATCGCAACAAGGTATTCTTATCTAGAACAAATCTTGTGCAGAGTGACGCACACACACCCCAACTTATTTTATCCTTGATCACCAACATTGCTCTTCATCCCTTACTATCCTTAAATCTTGACATCCTCTCGACCGGAAAACACTCTACATGCTTGCACCTCAGCAGATGACCAGCAAACACTAAAAAAGCTTTGCTCACATTTATTAGAAGAGATGACACACGCACATGCGCACACACAAAGCCACGATTAGGTTTAAATGGATGATTTAGCATGACACTAAAACATTAAGCCGGTGCTTTTTACAGTGGAAAATGTCATTTTATCAAAGGAAAATGTAGCTAATAAAAGAAAGACCTAGAAAGAGCTGAAATTTTGAGCTCAAAGACAAAGGGGTTTATTGCACCACCAGCGGTGAGAGTTAGGATAAAAATCTATCATATGCAACCATGTGGAAGCAGGGGCCCAGAGGGAGGATGTTCTCCCAGCAAACAACTGTTTCTCATTCAGAATGCCCCTCATCAACATGTTATCTAACAGACCAATGAAATATTAACTAATATTAAATGTTTACAAAGAGCAATGAGAAATGCACTTGTCTTTAACATATACCTGCTTAATTTAATCAATAATCTCTACTAGGCATTTGTGGAAGTTTCATATAGGTCATATAGCAAAAAATATGTTTTCCCCTTTTGTCTTTCTTCAGTACCTCTTTTTAGCACTTAATTCCAGTGACTTTTAAATTCAATAACTGAATCAAATCTACACATTTTACACATCTTCAACATCTTCAATAACATATTCTGTAACATCCTCACAGTCTGCCCAGCTGAAGGCCTTACCTCTCTCTGCTTGGTCTCGGGGCACTCTGAGTGCAGAGTGAGAGTGGCTCCTTCAATGTTGCGGGGCATGGGGGTGGATCCAGGGTTGATGATGAACTGAATCTGGTCTGGTGAGATGGTGTGATGCACATAGCCCTGCGACATGCTGTCTGGGTCAGCCATGAAGGCCAGGGACCCATCTTCATCAGCCAGAAAAGCCATGCCATCATCGTCTGGCCCGCAGTGGCCATCCTCCTCTCCTTCCTCATCCAGGCGGATAGGGTCCTGCTCTATGAGTACTGTGGTGCGATCATACACCCTTCCTGAGGAAGAAGAGGACCCGGGTATCAGGTCATCCTCCTTGTCCGAATCAGCCATTTTGTCCTCATCATCGTCCTCTCGGCCCAGTTTGTCAACCTCGTCTTCGTCCTCCTCAAAGAACATGGCTGTCTCAGTGAGAGGGCCATTCTCACCCATGATCCCGACCACGCCACTCAGTCCTATGCGCCTGTCTACGTACTTGCGTTCCCTTAAAAAAAAAAAAAGGCATTTAGAAGCATTTAGTTCACTGAGGAGTCAGAAGTGAAACATACAGTTACTTTGGAACTTTGGGCAAGAAATGCATATCCTTAAATGCAGACTTACCAGGTAAAAGCCAGTACGTACTGGCCTGTGAATTCTGGTTTAGTTGCTCAGTAACTACACAAGTTTTACACTACACTTGTTACTGGTAGAAGAACCTGGGACAATGCAGCCTGTTATTGTTGAGGAGCCACACATTGTTCCAAAACAAACAGGTGTCTGAAGGTGTCAGCGAAATTGGAAACCAGCTCAGGGACACACTGGACACCTCTAGCATGTTACAGCTACATGGGACAGTTGAATAAACATTAAACCTTTCTTCAATACAGGCACGAAGTCCTCCACACGTCTCTGACTACATACCATCCATCCGTATTGTACCTATTACAATTCAATGGCGTATTTAAACTCATTTGGAAAAAGGACAACTATTGATGTTGACTTCCTACAGTATCAGCGTTGACAGCAAAGCAGAGACGACAACTTCACCAAGGTCTGGCCAGCTGCGGACAGCTGTGTCACACCATGTCTACTGGATTCTGGAAGTTTCTCAGCTCGTGCCGACATTGACAACGACGGGACATTTACCCCCAACTTAACCATATATATATACACACACTCTCAAAGATGGAGGCGGACTGTCGTCAACTACACAGAAAAAAGTTTAACGAAGAAGTTTAAACGTTAACACTTCATAGTAACTTGAGTGCGTGTCAGAGGACAGTGACACTGCTTGGCGAAAAAGCCGTAAGTCACGCTGGCAAAGTAAAGTCGGTCGCCAGGCAGCTGGTTAGCTCCGCTAGCTCCAGCTAGCCAACCACCACTGATAACACAGCTAACTCTGAGACGCGACTGTCTTTCTACAGTATATGGTACTGCAGAATCAAACGAGCAAAAGTCTGAAAATAAGACGCCGAGCAATCGCTTAAACACGACGACAAAGTATGACACCCACACAGCATTATGCGTTTAAACGAGCAAGTATTAAAGAAACCTTCGGTGAGATTTGATAACGACAGCAGGCTAAGCGGTCAGGCTAGCCGTTAGGCTCATTCAGAAATGGGTATGTTAGCCAGCTAGCTAGCATGTTTTTGACAGTGGAGTGAGAGCTATGGCTAAATGTATAACGTTATTTGTTCACATGTACGATTCCAGTGGACATATGACACGTTAAGGTTTCAGAAGGACGAGGCAACTCTCACGAAAACGCTCCGAGACCGTAGAGGATTAAACTTGAGAATTATTTCAAAATCGGCGCGATAGATTGTTAGCTAGCTAAGCAACTCTGAAATTTCGCTGCTTCAGTTCAGCTAGCCAGCCAGCCAGCTGAGTGACGGGCTGTAGCAAGTACGGGTGGACACACAACTCGGGGGGCTGAGAACCATGAAAAAATACCAGTACACAACACAACATTACACCGCCGTGTCCCCGACATTAAACCGCTAATTGAAGTTACCTGTATTAAGTAGACGCCCTGTGCTTGAATAATTCTGCTTACTGGCACTTTCCTCCCTTCCCCTCCCCAGCGGTACCATGATTGAACAACAACAGCGAATTCCAGTTCCTCTTCCTGAAGCGTGCTGGGAAGCGAATAAGTCTATGCGCCGAGCTGCCCACACATCACAGTACAGTGATGATAATAATAATAATAATAATAATAATAATAATAATAATAATAATAATAATAATAATATTATTATTATTATTATTATTATTATTATTATTATTATTATTACTACTACTACTACTACTACTACTACTCCTACATTATTTACCAATAATACTAAATGACAAACTGAAAATAACTGTATCAAGTGACAAGAACAGGTCTGGTTTCCATAATTATATACTTTAATATAAAAAGAATGTTTTGTATTTACAAACTTTAAAATACAATTGATCCTTAAATTACAATTATTTCCATTACAGAGACAAGTCAGTGTTCCAGCTACTTTCCAATACACTTTTGTGTTTCATCTACTATTTAAAAGGCTTAGAATTAAAATATGGCAGCTGTGCAGCACAAATGTGATGATTAAAAAGGTCCTAAATAAAAATGAACAAATTATAACCAACTTCTTTAAGCGAATACTGTGCATTAAAACAAGACATTAAGTTGACAGTGATGAACGTTAGTGGGATTCTTGGACCAGAAAATGCTGGAAAAATTCTTGAGCTTTCTTCTTCTCCGTAATGTCTTGCTTTCCAGGGGACCTTAGCAACAAGGCAGCAAATATCGTGGCTGTAGGCAAAAGAGAAACAGCATTATGTCACACATGTCACAGCAGTGAGATTCATGAAATATTTAAAACAAAACATGATTTATTTAATTATTTTAGTCTAGAACAGGTTTTGCAGACATTTATTCAGCAGAATTCTAAAACCTTTCACAAAATATAGAATTTTATGTCCATGACAAACTTAATAATGATTCAAATGTTACAATTTTGCATGCTTCAGACAAAATATCCAATCATTTGAGCATGTGTGCAAAAATACTGTTCTAACTGTCTCCCTCCCAGTGTTTCAGTACTGGATTGTTTAGCATCGTGCTAAGTGACTGGGGGAGACGGAGGGCCAACCAAACTTCCAAGAGAGCTCGAAGCCAAGTGTGAATTATGAATCCAATTATCTTGCATTCCTGGCCACGTATGACCACTGAACAAATCTTTAGTCTGCCATCCCAAGTAAAATATATGTCCAGATTGTATCTAGACTCAAACCAAACCGGAAATGCAATTCCAATCTTTTCTAAAAATTCCAAGAGTTTTCCAGATCCATCGCCGCTAAAACTGGATTTCCAAGTGACTTTTGCATCACAGACAACAAAACAACAGGAATCCAGACTGATTCAAGTGTCGAGATTTATGAATAGTTGTGAATTGTAACTTCAATGCACAATGCACATCCAGGGACAAGGATCAAAGCAGACTAAGATCTTTCATTTTTAGCATACATTATATTGTATGTTCATTATTTATATATTTGTTTGTAGTTAATTGTACAATGATTATAATTAAATTTCCATTATATATAAACACAGTAATACATATAATCACAATTTATAATATACTTTGTAAAATATAAATAAACTATATATCCAATATATCTAAAGCATTTTTAATTCTTGCTATAGTCTTACTCAAACTTTGTGATTTGGGTTCTAATAATGGTCAACCAAATATTAAAATTAAAACTTTTAATAATTTACGCTGTACCACCACCACCCACACATGGTAACCAAATACAACTGTAAGCTGCACTGTACCCAGCAGAAAAATAAAAGCAATGAACTATCAAACAGAAAGGACAGACGAAGTTGCCACTGGGGAGGGGAATATATATATATATATATATATATATATATATATATATATATATATATATATATATATATATATATATATATATATATATATATATATCTCACACATGCAAAAACTGGGTCATTTCTGTACTTCTATATGTGGTCAAATTGATTTACTGTAGTTTGTTTAGATTGCGTTCGGTGTGTAATGGCCTTTACACAGCACTCTTGCTTTACAGCGTTCCTCCTGTCAGTGGTGCAGCAGTTACAACCTGGTGCCTGTATAAGAAGCCAGCTTTAGCCTTGTTGTGCTCACTGAAAATGCTTTTCAAGCTCTCATGGGAATAATATCTGTCCAAAATACTCTGAGTTGCCCATGTGTCTTGTCCAGACCGGAACCTGTACATAAAACAGGTGAGGGAATAACTAAAGCTGGTTTTGTCAGTACCTGTTTTAGGCAGAGATTGAAACTTTCAGTTTCATTTGGCGTCCAGCTCCCACTGCTTCTGCCTGTATCCTAGCAACACGTGTGCCTGAGTGGAACCGTGGTGTGGAGCAGGGAGTAGGGTGCGCAGAGGAAGGACTGCTCTTTACTTCTTCTCATTTTGTTAACATTTAATTATATTTCAGCTTACAGTTATGTCAGACAGAGTTTAGCTGGCCTCGACAGTCATTTCCAAGTCTACCTTACCCCGAGGCTGAGACAAGATCGAGTCCAAATGAGGTCCAGATCAAGACAAAACAGAGGCCATTAGTTTACTCTTGAGACCAGTCTCAAATAGTATAATGATACTTTGTCATCTTCATTACTGTTGAGATGTCCGACAAGCTTTATATTCTGGCATATCAACTGTGGACCTTACAATCTCAGCAGCAGATCCTTAAGAAATTCTTAGTACATATTAAAAGAGTGTCTCCAAATATAAGAAATTACATTGCAAATATGTCCACTATGCATATCTGTTTTCCTCTCCAAATGAACAAGTTAATATGACATTCAAAGTAGCTGTCTATTAGATAAAATGTAAAACTACTGACAAATTATCAACTATAATTCTTAGGATACTCTAACACAAATGTTAAACCATTTGGATCCCACAGTAGTTTCTTTCTGACAGAAAGAAACTACTGTGCGACCAATTATATCCATCTTTGACACAGACTACATTTAGATCGGTTATATGTACAGATTTTTATAATCAAAATAAATTTCTAGCAAAACTTGCACACGTTACATCTCTTTTTACAATAGTTCCCCCAATAAGATCATAACTTCCATCTGTTTATCAGGCATGTAGTTGGAGGAGCATTTAAGGTCAGCTAAACAGCCATGTGGAAGTAAATTTATTAAATCTTTATCTTTCATTTTTGTTACTTTAGATGCGTTTTTAATCACGTAGTCCGGTGTATGCCACAACACGAATGAGAAATTTAATACTGATGACAGTTGGAATGTTATTTCCATGTGCAATGACAGTTTGTTTTAATAGGGGCATTTCAGAGACTTTATGATTGAGTTAAAAGGACCACATGTCGTCCTAACAGCCTGATATCTCTGTTACTTTCAAGTTGCTATCAGTTCCTGTACACCATCAGTATTAATTTGTGGAAAACAACCGTAAGGAACTTAATTAGTTGTTGTAGTCAGTTAGTTTCGTATTCCTATTATTTACTTCTAGGAATTCTACATTTTAGTATGTACTGTCAAATTTCCCCTTTAGTACTAAACTGAAAGTTCTATGTTAATTTTGATCATTTGGTTTTGTTTTCATATTAAAAAAGGTAACACGCACCTTTACAACTAACTCAACTTGTCATGTTTATCTGCTTTTTAATAAACTGTTTTTTTTTTTAAATGGCAATCAATCAACCCTAACTTTAAATAAAAAGTCTAGCACTATTACTCAGTCACTACACAGTGTTAGCTTTTAGTTCTAGGTTCTTCTCATCTAACAGATCTTTCTGTCATTCAAACTAAAAGGCCATCTGTCTTCCTTCTGGTTTCACTAGTTAATTAACAGCCCACCATCACAAATACATCCTAAAGTTACTTCCATTCTCAAGACATGTCATCAGAAGGGGCTTTCACTATTCTCACTTCTGAAAGATGCAAGTAAATATGTTAAACTAATTATGATAATCACTAACCTAGCCTACACGCCATTCCAAAGGCTACTACTAAAGAGATGTAGAACTGTATAACGTTAAAGTTACTTGTTTCTAAAAAACAAAATGTTTTTACACTCATGATTTGTTATTATGAGGAGAGTGTAAAACTTTTGTCTTCCTGGCTGCTACTGCCCGCACAACTCATAAATTACTGCATTGTTAGGCTGTGGAATGTAAGCACAAGCCTTCAAAGCAAGGCTTTATATGGCAGACTGCAACAAACTATCACCACAAGCTGACACCTACAGCTTGGGCGCTTACACAGAAGAATCATGCATAATGCTGAAACAGGTGTGATAATGAGCATGCACGAATCAGTGTTTATGCATCACAACGTTGACATCAGACGCTTTGCTATTAGTCTGCTGCATCAATACAGATTAATGGATTGTTCTGACCCTAATACAAAAGTGTGCGAGTGGGGCAACTGAAACTGAAACTAAGCACCATTTATATTGAAACAACAGATTTTCTTATTTACAGAAAATAACAAAACAAATAAAAGGAATTACTTTTTAATGAAAATAAGCTTCTTCTTAAGTTCTGCTTTTGTCAAAATAAAATGTCCAAGTCCACAAAATCCAAGTGTCTAAGAATATTCAAAAAACTAGAAGTGAAAGTCTCTTCAAGACCTACCCAAAATATTGACATCCAGGCGGTTGTGTTCAGCGTTCTTCAACAACTCCCGGAGAAATGCCGTTACATAGTTAAAAACATTTTTGTGGCACTGAGGTAGCATAGAAATAATCTGCAGAAGCAAAAAATACTATTAAAAACCACAAAAACATGTAGTACACTATTCTGGTACACAGAACCCAATATCAACAAACTGAAATGTTCACAGAGGAAAGAGTACACATGACTGCATTACAGGCTGTTCCTGAATAACATTGTACCCAAAAATATCCACATGAAGATGTTAAACAAGTCTGAGACAACAAACAAACAAACAAACAAACAAACCTTTTTGCACTGGCTGCTGCTAGCGCAGAACTCCAGGCACTGCTGGTAAAGTAAGAAAGGGACCACTGGGTCAGGGAGGGCATCAAGGAAGAGAAGTAGAGCCTCAGCCACTGAGTGGTTACTTCCAGCTAGAAGGTAACTTGGTCAAGGATTTAAACAAACTAGAAAATACAGCTTCAACACATTACCAGCAATATGATGTGTAAAGCATGAAAGGATACGCAGTGTGTCTAGGGAGCCTGTGTCTAAACAATCTCTGATCTCCTCAAACTCACTGCGCAGGCCTGGCTGCTGAAAGAGGTCTTCCTGCAACAGAAAAATAGCTATTTAACACCGACTTTAAATAACAGTGTAATGATAAACAACAGGCTAACATACTTCAAGATTTTGATTAGGCCTCACAATTATAAAATATGCACTCTGAGCTATACTAGCTTGGTGTCTAAACAATTTCTGATGCTATCAAACTCACTGCACCAACCTGACTACTGAAATAGGTCTTCCTGCAATAGAAACACAGCAACAATGGGTTTTAAACAAATCCTACTTAAAACCTTAATGAGTGAAACCAGGCTGACATAATCCCCAGACTTTGACTTATTTCACAATTAATAGTACTGTATTGTGAGCTGTACAAAATCTTGTTAGCCTAAAGGGTAAATTATTACTTTTGATACAGCCAGACTGCCTTTCTATAGAGTGTATCATCAGTCCCTTAGCAGCTGTCCAAAGCTTCCTTTAGGGCTTTGTTTAGTTGTAATATTGCTCTGGTACAAATAACCAATGGGTGGTCAAATAAGGATAGTAGTGTTTTGGAGCTGTGACATGCACAAAAAAAATAAAAATAAGTAAAAAAAGATACACACACGCACGCACACTAAGAGTGTGAAAAAACAAACAAAAACAGCATGGCTAACATTCATTCTGACCTGTTTGCTGGCATTGCGGAACAAATGATCCACCATCATCCATAATTCTTTTGGAATGTCTAAAGTCTTCTCAGCGTCTGGAATGCTTGTTTCACTGGGTGACCTCAAACTCTTTCATGGAAAGTGTAAGGAAACAAACAATTCAACATTATATAGACACTTAAGAGAAAAAGTGCACTAATAAACTTTGTTTTTTACTTTTAAACCCTGACAATAAACAAGTAGGGTTGCAAAAAGAATCCATGCTTACTACTACACAAATATAAACAATAATTCTGGAGCAAATTAACTATTTTGCAAAATAACAGACTGAGCACAGTATGTCAGAGTACAGTGTCCTTACTAACACAACTATAAGAGGTGTACCTTTAGAAGCAGTAGCACCCAGTAACAAATCTTGTGTAAATTCACACAGCAACACCATGATTATTTAAACCAGGTAACCTTTTGCTATTAATTAATTAATTAATTTATTTTTGTAACTGGAAAGGCACTACTCAAAGTGAAAGCCAAATTGAGGAACATGGTGCAATTTTGTGTGTGGGAGGTGTGATGGGGTTGCAGTCTACATGACTGAGGAAGGGAAAAGAAATGGTTTAACTCACTAGTTTGCATATGGTGTCTAGGGGCATATCCTGAATGGGCTCCCTTAACTGACAGAGGGTATGGATGGAGGAACCAAAGCAGCTAGGCAAGTAGGAGCCAATAATTGAGATGAAATAATCCTTCCCCCTCTCTAGGTGCAGAATCAAAATGTCCTCAAGCTGATGTCGGCCGGAGTTCAACTCTGGAGCCGTGGAGCGGTTCACAAACACTTCCAGGTCAATGCTGACACTTTCTCCTACAGACAGAACAGAAGCTTTAGTTCCTATTTCTCACCACTCTATCCATGCTCAAGCTATTACAACAATAAGTCTGATAACTGCAGTAGGGCTTAGGGATATTCAAAACATTCCTGAAGTAATATTTAGACTGTCTTAATCTACACATAAACAGTATGGGCTGTGAATAATTTATCTGGACAAATAAACATTGGAAATCAGAAGAGTCCTTAGGTAGAGTCTGCTTTTTATCTAATGATACAATAAAATGATGACATTATTATTGGAAAACCACGTAGCCCATTAGCTCCTAATACAATCACTCATGTGTCTAAAACTGCAAAATTATGGTATTAGGAACAGCTGAAATAGAAATACAACTGAGCTGTGCAGACTCACTATGGTGCAGTACTTACCCTGGCCAAGAAAGCCCCTGGGTGGGTTGGCAGTGAGCCAGGGCTTGCAATAAGCTGGCTCATCCAGCTTCTGGATGAACTCAAACTGACACGGCACCTGACCATCATTGTAAACGGTCAGAGTCTCAGCTCGATGTTGCATGAACTTCACATCCTTGAAGTGAAACTGAATACAGATTTGAGGGCATAATTAGATCAGACTACAAGGAATGAACAGCTAATAATGCATCAGTTAAAAACAGGATTCATTAAAGTCGCATTATGTAAGAAAAGAAAGAAAAATATATAAATAAATAAAGCCTTGAGTAGAAGTTTAAAAGTAAGAGGTGGGTTTTGTTTTTATTAAACACAAAACCTGTAAGTTGTGCCTCTGACATTTTTTTAATATCAGAGGTTAAAACAGAAAGCTATCACTAACATCACATTTATTTGTTCAAAGAAGGGGTCATGCAGCTCTTATTATCATAACGCAGCTCTTATGATCTATTCAAATGGGTTTTCCATGGGGAGGTGGGGTAATGACAATAGCGTATGTAGTCTTAACAACAACTGACATATAATTGACATAGATGGCTTACGATGGCTTGGGGAAACAAGACTGACTATATTGACATTAAAAGTACTGTATGCTTTTTCCTTCACTTGTAAAGTTATACATATATTTTATAGTTTGCTTGCTTCCAGTTACTAAACTGAATGGTCTATATTTGGTTTAATTAAAAAAAACATGATTTTTATCTAGAAACGTATAATACACATAACTTTTAGATATGGCCACCTGATGTAACTTAAAAGCCAATTAAACAATTCCTACTATACGTGGGCGTGTTCAAACCACCTTTATACTAACTGTGAGGAATTACAGACTTAAGTACTCTCACCTCGCTTTGAGACAAAGTCACTGACGGAATGCACTCATTCTCTAGCTTGTCCAAAGACCGCACTATATCTTCAAATGTCCGTTTATAAGACTCTTCATTCAATACTTTGATCTAGAAAGAACATCAGTAATGTTAAACAATGCCATAACCCACAGGGCTCAGAAAGGACATACTAAAACACCACTGGCTTTCTTACCCCTATCTCCAGAAGAGAGCTCACAGGTTTGTGGTCACTGGTTCTCAGGGCCATGTGGCTCGTGTAATGTCTCTGAGAAATATTCTTCCCTTTCCATAGGATGCGATCACACCATGCTGGAACGCGACACTTTTCACTGTTCACACAAATACACAAGCACAACTGATACATTTGTACTATCAGAGCGTCTCTTTTTAAATGAAGAATGTAGGGGGGGCTCAGACAACAACTTGTTGTACCTCCTCTTCAGTCAAAGCTCATCCTTTGCATGCTAAACAAACACACTAATATAAAACCTCCTGAATACCAACAACACAGACCAAAAACTGACAACATGAATGAAATACAAATACTGACCTGGTGTCCCACTGGTCTGAGCCAGTGTCATACTTGTATGTCGGTTGGAAATCAATTTCACCCTCCAAGAACTCCACAAACACAGCTTCTTCATCCATTTGTCTCTTCAACTAAAACAAAACAGATCTGAATAAACTTGATTGTGATCTTGCAGATTGAACTACAAGTACATCTCTCCTCCAGTTTACAAAAAATCCAGTCAATTGAAGCCTTACCTGATCATGATTGTGAAGTGTTTCAAAATCTTTTTTTATTATTAGGTCTTTCACATGGTCAACCTCCAAGTCGCTTATTCTATAATTTAAATCTCCAAGCCATAGGACAGTGCTGCAGACAGAATGGTGAAGTCAGTAACAGCTAAAAGTACTTACACAACCACACAAAACGTCATGTAAGTGAACCCTAGACTGTGCTTATTCATTTATTGCTGCAGGCAAAATATGTTGAATATGAAATATGTTTGTTATTAAAATTACCTATGCTTCATGATGGTAAGAGGTAGATGTGTCATGTCTTGCTGCCTGAAGAGCATCCTGCTGCAGATGTCTTTGTAATCTTGGTTCCGTCTCTCATATTCTTCTACATGAGCTGCCAGATGTGAATTCACTACGCAGATGTCTGAATTGTGGAATCGGAAGCGAACTGCTACTGCACCTTTGTTACCCTGGAGATAATGTGAGATAAAGAAAGTGAGATAATGAAAGGTCAAATTGTGAATATTCCACTCTTTCTAGCTAATGTAAACTACACTATAAACTACACCATGTAAACTACAGTACAGAACACAGTGCCACAGCCCTTCAGGACTGAAATGGAGTGCCATCTAAACAATAATAATGAAGGGAAAAAAAAACAAAAAACGGTGACATTCAAGGTAGCAATCATTTTGTTACTAGAAGTTTTAACAACAGCAGTGCAATACATTTCAGTAGCTTAAGTCAGCACAAGAGCAAACAGAAAGCAAAAGCCTGTGCACATGACCTCACCATTCTTCCCATGATGCCTGTGCCTACAGTTTCTGCCTCCATTTCAGAGATGTGCTCAGCATGTTCCTTCTTCACATAAAAAAGTAGCATGATTCCCACCAGCCGTACCAACTTTACCTATCACATACAACACACCACTTAACATCTGCTCTCTCAAACAGCTTCAGACACTAACCACAATGCAACAGCTACATTTTAATATCAGTTGAGCGCAACTAAATACCAAGTGTTGTTGAGGCCTGCCCATGACTGCCAATGGAAATGTACTAAAACAGACATCTGATATTTAAAGCTCACTAACATATTATGGCTAAAATGTTAAATTTGTGAAATTAACAATAAAGGGAAAACAAGCAAAAAAACTTGCATCCATTGCTGAGGACTTGTGTTTAAAAACACATGTTAAGGACACAACAAGACAAGAGAAAGTCCTTACTAAGGCATACTTGGCATCAGAGTGGAGGCCCTCAGACACAGCCTTCATCCATTCTTGTTCCTTGGGTGTGTCATTGAAGAAAAACGCCTCTTTACTCAGGTCCAGCTCCTGAAAACTAATGAGAAAACCCAAAAACAAATATTTACACATATAAAAACAAGCCCTAATCTTAGTTATAACACATGTATGCCTGTTCATTTTATTGCTTAAGAGGATTTTTTCATTTGCCTGTGTTTAGACTTCCAAGACAACACCGTGAAATGTCCTGAGGGACCTAATGACTGACATTTGCATTTGCCCTACCCTATTAAATAGAGATCTGGAGGCTCAGGTGTGCAGCTCAGCCATGGACGAAGACTCTCCTTTGGTGTCTGCCCATTTACATTGTAAGTGCCCAGAAAAAAGCTAGGAAAAAGCAATAACAAACGTTTTAAAATTATAAACAGAATAACACTAACATTCCAGGATGACAGTTGCAGAATGCCTGTATGTTACTGGTTCAATAAACACAACAGACAGGACTCATGCTGTTATTACGTTTAAATGATGCATAATCCGGTCAATGAGATGCAATCGAAGCCATTCGGAGTGGTTCAATGTGAAATGTTTCACTGTAGAGAAATTTTATTTCTTTACAATCATGCCAGCAACACAACTATAGTCACTTTAGTTACCTCAAAATGACCAGTGAATCTACACGTGTCTTTACACATGTCAACTTTACATATGTACATACATATTAAACTGCCTTTTCTACAGGTCTGCAGTTATATCTGTATTTCATGTATTTACTGTATATATTTCTTGCCTCCTTGTGAAGTGAGTTATATTTATAAATTTCCATAGTTTACAGTACTATGTATAGCTCAGGGTTAACAGTTAATAATACTGCTGAGCCGGTACCTACCAATTTAGGTTTTCATACTGCACAACCCTGTTGTTTGTTTTGTATTTGTATTACAGTTTTACTGTACTGTTTTTGTGAAACTGCTACTGGCTGCTAAATTTTTTTTTTCCGGGTTCAATAAAGTATTCATCCATTCATTCATCCATCCATCAGCAATAGTAAAATAGTTCTAAATATAAAAGATGTGTTTTCAACCACAGCTAACGTTTTTGTGTTGTGTCAACACCACTGTGAACAATTTGCAGTAAGTTTCTCTAGAAAAGCCTTTCAAATCAAAGCATGGCAAATAACTGTTTACTTTTAAATGATGCATATATGCAGAAAATTAGGAAATGGTGGTACTTCCCTTTTAGGCATGGGTGGACACAAAGAAGAAAAAAATGCATGTGATTACTTTTTTGACTAACAAGCCTGCATAAAATCTAAAACACTGTGGAAAGGAAAACATGTTACATTAAAATCTGGATTGCATCATTAGTAGCTTTATATTAAAAGTTCAATGAGAACTACAATAATGCCTGTATGCATACATACATAAAAAAGCCCTCTGGCCTGATGAAAGGATGAAAAGTCAGCAGTACTGATGAAAAGATTATTTAAATTACACACTCATTACAAAGCCTTTTGACAGCATGTTTTGCATGTTATGTGGAAATTTTAGTTTTACATGTCATCCTAAAGGGGGCAGTGTTGCCAACTATTCAGCCATGGTTGTTTATAATTCCATATTACATATTTAATTCCTTGTGATGTACTCAGTAAAGGTTCAGATGTTTTTCACAACTGTTTTTTGGCATAGAAATATTTAAGTACAGTGTCACCCCTAGACCTTCTTTGTGCCTCTTTCTGCACTTGCAAAGCATTGCTTCAGCTATTGTGGTCAGATTACAAAACTTTCAGAGGAAATTAAAAATACCACCAAGAACCAAAAAAAAAACAAACAAAACAAACAAAGAAAAAGGCCAGCTGAGCACACCAAGGCCTTACCTGAAGTTCTCAATGTATGTGTAAGCATCCTCCTTCTTGAGTAATTCACACTTGATGATGTTGTCTCGCAGACCAAACTGGGGCATGGTGAGCATCTGGGCTTTGTTAGATACAGTATGTCTAGATGAGCGAACCAGCTCATTCCTCCCCTCACCTTTCAAACTCCCCTGGCTGTTGAAAAGTTCAAAAAATATACATACATTAACAATGTACAGTGAGCTGGGTTTTCAAATAAAATGATAATAATTAACTAATTAAACAAGTAGAACAACATTCTACCAGTTTCACTCAGTGAGATAGAGATAAGCAAAACTGAACATGGCTGTAGAACATTAGCCAGTCACAGATGTGTTAGATCTAGCCTATAGGTCAGAGTCAAGTCTTATGGTTATCATTGTAGGGTGGAGGCCAGATAAGAGACTCCGTCCTTTTCCCAAAAGAAGAAATAACATGTTCAGCTGGACATTTTAGAGGCATCATTTATAAACACTCAATAATATTTGATACTGCTCCTGCAGCCAAATAAGATCAATGATAACATAATTGAGCACTACACCCTGAACACTCACTTACATACCTTCTACACCCTAAACACTCACCCACCAACTACACCACTTACACAGACACAAACAACACACATCTAAGCGCAATTTAGCATCTCCAATTCCTCTCACTCCTTGGACTGTGTAAACCGGAACCCCTGCCCTGGACACCCTTATTATGAAAATGGTAATGTCACAGGTCAGACCCACTTTAAAAACTTTTCCCTACTGCTCATCTACTATCCTGGAAGAATACAAAGGAACCAAGGGGAGGAGAAGAGGAGAGAATAAGCAGAAATGGGACCCATCACAGATAATAATATAATTATAAGTAAAACACAGAATTTGAAGTACAGCTGGAATACTCTATAATGTCACTCTGAAATCTGGAAACTTCCTGGATAGCATACTCTCATGTATCCACCACTTGAGGCAGCTTTGGCAGATATTTTAAGCGCTATCTCTCAACTCCTCTGGTATTTAAACAGACGGTAAGAGGGCATCACAAAATAAGTTTCCAGGTCATGAAGGAGAGAAGGAAGATCAGTAGGAAAACCAGTAACTTTAAGGGTTTACGCAGCCTAAAAGTACATGGTCAACGTTGATCTTGGCCATAAGACACTAATGCTCCAATTTCCTAATCTTGATTTTATAAGTTAAACTTCACTGCTTTAATGGTTTATTTGGCACTAATTAATTTAGGGTGTTAAATAGGTCACATAAGTCAACTTGTCGGAAAACATATGCAACAAATCAGTCATACTGTATTGTGTATTGTACAGTGTATTGTATTGAGTTTAAACCTAACAAATCATGACCTTTGAATAATTTGCACTTTAAGAGCAATTACACAAACATCGGACATTTAATTTAGGGATAGGCAATGTGACAACAAAGTACTGTGGTATGCAAAAGGGTGGGGTAGCCATATTAGCTCAACAAACCGCAGAGTAAAGCTGAGTTCAAAACCACTTGAACAGTGCAGAACCACTTGAACAGTGCAGTTTTAGTAGCCTTAAATATCAGCAGCCGTTTGCTCAGAACTAAGGATGCTGTAACAAGAATATTTCAATTTGTGGTTTTCTTCAAGACATCCCCAGTGTCATAACTGAATTAGTCTCTCGCCTTTGTATTCTGGTCACCAGTTCATGAAAAAGCTAATAATTAAACTGAATGGTTCATATGTTTTACATATCATCTGTAAGAAAAGAATAATGTATCATATACATAACGCACACTTTAAATGGTACATTTGATTTCACCCACTTTTCATGGACGCTCTCTCTTGTGGCCTTCTGTGAGCTGGAATTTGTGTGTCTGTCCTCTTTGTGTCCTGTACTGTTAGTGGTATGGGACCTCTCTGTAGGAAGGAGATAAAACCATCCATTGTAAAAACCTGACTGTAGATTATAATGTTGTAACTAAATGACATTGTTTTCTGTGCAAAATATGTCACCCCAGCTATCAATGTTTTTAAAAAAAATCTACACGGTGTTTAGCACGAAGGTCTACTAGATAACACCACGTAGGCTGCATTCAATATAATTCAATAACACAACAAAGGCAAACAGACTGAGTACAGCCTTGTGGTTTGGGGAATGCTAGCAGCATAGGAAATGGAAAATACTACATCGCTCGGGAAAGCAGACAGGAAGCCATGAAGGTGATAAAGAGTGACCTATAGCAAGAAACCTTGGAAAAACATTTAACTTTCAAAATCAAGCCCACTTAACAGTAATGTTGAGGGCGACATGAGCAGTTGCATCATTATTATTACTATTACTACTATCATTATTATTATTACCACTCCTACTATTGTTAAATTATTTGTTTATTTATTTAAATCCAGGATTATGACACTGTTAAAACCATGTCATGAAACCAGCATTTTAATAACCCAAACCCGTCCACTCAGCACTGACAGCTTTACAGTGTAAACTTCAGACGTGCTTACGAAGTGAGGAAACATGCCAGGGCAACACTAGACCATGACAGTGTATTATCATGTGTAGAGTAATGTCTCTGAACAGATTCGCACACATACTGAGGTTCAAAGGTTCAGGGAAAACAAACAAACAAAAAACTAAAACAAGCGAACAGTCTTACCCTCACACTGGACACGATCGAGATCCAACTAAACCCAACCGCTAGCGTTTCCTCACCACTTCAAAAGCGTTTCACTCTTAGTCAACATAGATGGGCCAACCTAACAAGTCTTTTTACCTGAACTGCTACGAAATCCACCAGCCAAGATAAAGACCACACCGACCTAGGCTCCTCAAACACCCCATGTTAATTCGATTCATTTATCTGTGTTCATTTTTACCTAGTTAGCCAAGAGTGCTTTTAATTAGCCACTTAGCCTGCGACCAAGAAGGCGGCTAGCGCTCGGTCAGCTCCAGGCGCAAGTTAGCTCTACTGTAACTCAGCTAATTTTAGACCACAAAGACGACCCAGCTCTCAAATAGCAGACATACGACAACAGCGTGTACTCTGCATAAACAGACGACACGAGGTACTTGCTAGCTTACAAAATAAATAAACACGACGTATTAAAACGCTGGCTAAAGCGGACTGGTCCAGTCAGACAACTAATCATGACCCATTTAAACGAGCAAAGGAACTGTAACAGCGCACAGACAATTACAAGCTCCTGTAAAGAACATTTAACAGGGATAAGGAGGAAAACTTCTCACCATTAAATCTGCCAGCTTCAGACATTTCCTTGAAATCCCGCTGGCATTGTGGAGAGAATAAAGGCAGAAACCCGCAGGCTGGGTGAACATGAGCTGCTCTACCCACTGACAGGCTGAACGGCTTTCTCCCCCCACTGCCATGAGCAAAGTGCACCTACAGACCCGGGTAATCGAGCAGCAGATTCACCGATACAGGAGGACAGTCGTTTACTGCCCGGGCTGCTAATATTTCCAAAATACTTCACATTACACTGCGTGCTTTTTGAACAGCAGTAATGTTCAAAAAATAACCACCTTCAAGAAATTGTTCCCTGAAAAGTCTAATTTACACAAAAGGAATTCCAGTCCAAAACTAGCTTTTACTATGAAATCTGCTGCATGCATTACACAAATACACCATCAGATAAGAGGATTTGTCTTGTCTCCACCCCAAACCAGGAAATGTCACTTTAGAAACTACTGTGACTCTGTCTAAAACAGCAAGCGGGCATTTTTCACAGCTGATAATTTAATTTGGGCATGCTTGGAATCCACTATATACATCTGCATACATGTACACAATTTCATCTGAACAGACATAATGCTTCTAAAACCATCTTCATTGTTGGGCAAGCGGAAAAATCATAGTGCACCCTTAAAACTTGAAATAATCAGATAATGAAACTGAAAAACGTCATTCGCGTTATCTGTTTTTATCGACCAGTACTCTGAAGCTTTTATAGATTGAAGCTCTGACAGCTGTGGTCAAAGTTCAGACGGCTCATTTATTTATTTATTTATATTTTTAATACCAAGTCCACTGAGCTCAGGTGGAGGTCATTTTCATTCTGAGGGGTAGAGATATCTGCCATGACAGTGCAAAGTGGTATGCAGACACACTGGTTTAGTTCCTTATACGGGGGTTGGGCAAATTTTGGAGGAAATACTATTACTGTCTTTCATTTCGTCAGCTGGTGAAGAAACAGAGTTGTGTCTTATTGAGCCTGAAGGAAATGCTAAAACCGTTACCATAACATAAGCTAAAAACAAATATAAGCATGTAATTTTCACTCTGTCAGTTTCACGTTGTCTGTCTCAGGACAGTGTGATCAGTTAACATAGTGGAGAGACATACCACATCTCTGACATCACCACAAAGAATGAAAAAGTCTCATGTCACTTGGCTGCAGCCACACAGCGTTTCACAGAGCTTCCTTTGAGCAATCACCAACCATGCAGGTTCTGTAAGTTATACAGTCAGAAATGGAAATAGCCAAACGTTTTCCTGTAAAATGCTTGATTCTGGAACATATGCAAATTGAAATAGATCTTAAATAATAACAAATGTTTATTTATTTACAGTTGTTAAGGAACCATTGGCTGTGTGAATCTAATGCCTACACTGCACAGTAGTCATTTAGCAGACAAACTTACCAAACATGCTAATAGTAGAAGCCAAAACAATGCAAAGTACTTAAAGAGATATTCCAACCAATACCACATTTTCTAAGTAGTAAACACGGTTTTAAGTTCAGAGTATTGAAGAGACAACACAATGTCTCAGACATCAAGCACATCTGCCTGCAGTATGGTATTAACCAAGGCATGTCTCAAAGTAAGCCTTCAGACCACGCCGGAAACAACTGTATCACTACAGTGACTGTAGTCAAGTACACAAAAGCAAATCTAACTTTCCAAAAAAGGCTACTTTGAGCAATGCTATAGGAGAACAACTTTTATTTTCTTAAGGAACATTTTAATGAATGGTTCCTCAGAGAACATATTTTGTACCAGTGGAACCTTTCTACAGTTTAAATAACATCCATAAAATGCAAAGGTTTTAAAAATAGGTTGCTAAAGAACCTCATGAGAACATTATGAGAAGGTTCCTTAAACCTTTACAGGTTATTCACACAATACACTAAAGGTTATTCAGACATCTCATTTACAAACACAGGTCTTAAGGAAACTCAGGAAGCGGTTCTTCTATGGCACAGAACAAAAAACAAAAAAATTCTGGCACTCAGCAGGAAGGTCCCATGAGGAAACTTTGATGTTATTGACCAAACTAGCTACAGAATTCTTAATGCTCTATAGACGAGAAATGGAATATGACGGAAAGCCAGACATGAGAAATTAGCAGTGGTCTGCTTTAGGTGATAAACAAAAGCTGTAAAAGAATTTAAGCAGCCTTGGCAGTTAGCAAGGGTTATATTCATCTAACGTTGTGGAGGAGTCAATGGTGATAGAGAGGGCCAATGTAGGGGAGATCTTTGCATGTAGGTAAATTACTTCTATCTTCTCCAGTGGGTAGTGAGTAGTGGGTCTCCACCTGTTTACAGAAAGTCAGTTGGACATCTTGTGAGATGTCCGACGTGAATTGTTGAACCCAGAGATAAAGATGGGTTTTACAGAGAAGCCTTATAAGCTTTTCACAGATTCCTGTGAGCTTGTATATAAGGAGAACAGAACAGGATCAAATATAGAACCCAAATACAGGCTCTAGCAGTGAACCTACGCAATGCAAAGAGAGAACTCTTCCAAGTTAGCCATTACGACTGATTATGAAGATAAGAATAAGAGGAGTACTGCTGACATTGTATTACTGGATCCTGTGCTGCACAGTGTCAACGACTGCTGACAAGCTATGCAGAATAAGGACTGAAGATATGTAGTTCTCAGTGGCTTTATGTTTTTAAGTTTTAGGAGGCAGTTTTTTATAATGGTCCTGGTTTGTTTGCAAATCAGTTTGTGTCAAGGTGTTCAAGATGGCGTTTGTTTTCAAGATGGAATAGCTGTGCCATGACAGAATATTCAAATAAAAAAAGGGACCTGAGCAGAAATTAGCACTGAGGTAATCAGTAAAATTAGAATCTTCAAAGTCAGTGGAGTTCCTTGCATCCTAATTGGCAAAAGCTGTATTATCCTTATGCTCATAAGCAAACGTTTTTAGTCACGACCATAGAACTAGATTTGAGGACACTATGGCTGAGGACTGCAGATGGTGGTTCTTGCATGTAAGAAAGTGACTCCCTTCATTGGAGGTAGGCTATCATATCACATATGTGATGCTGATGAAGTGCTGTGTGCACAATGACTGGCACACATTTACATTCTTTTTAGTATAGCATGCAAATACCATCTCAAGGGCAAGGATAGCACTTGCCTCTTTTTATAATCTTGTTGGCTGATGCAGCAGTGGATGGTAATGATCCAGGCACTTTGGAACTTTTCTGGTACTTGGTAAGCCAGTCAAATTTTGGTGACTTTGGGTACTGCTCACAGACATCTAAAAAATGAAGAGAAAGTAGAAGAAATGTAAATCAACGGGCCAATTAAAAAGTTTTAAAGCATAACTAAAGGTAAGATTGTGGTACTGTGGTATTTCCAAATTTGTTTTTTATTTCTAAACTTGACATATCTATGTATGTGTAACAAAAAGACCATTATTATTCCAAATTAATTACATAACCACAAAATGTGCATTGCACCTATTCCCCAACAAACATTGATACATCATGAAAAAATGTCTGTTCTGCCTCAGTATTAGTCCCGTTAGCAACTGCTGTTTGCACACAAAGAAACTCTCTGCGCTCTCCTCGGACACACAGTAAGACATGAACTTCCTGTTCAATTCAACCACAAACCTCTAAGATAAACCTGACTGCTACTACTTACCGTGCATGTTTTCCATATTCTTTCTGTCAATCAAAATGTCCGCAGGGTCACTCTGACTCTCCATCTGTCAATGTGAGTTTGCTGTTGCACTGCAGCTTATAGTACCACAAGACTTACTACAAGTATTGCGAAGCACTACATAGAAAACACAGGATATCCTCTTTAACCAAAAACAACTTGCTATGTGTTTAGCATTCAATGTATACAATCAGCTACCTCAAAACTAATAGCAGGTCCAAGTCCATTACAGGCAAAGAGAAACTTCATTTTTGACAACTCATCTGCTTTCAGTTGGAGTATGGTTACAAACCAGTCTCCTCCCTCTTGTTCCTTATTCTCTTACCCCTCTCAATGTTTGACTCCTTCTCTTTGTTGTGGTCTTAGCACACAGATGCCACATTTGTCCACTGTCTGAGCGGCCTACTTACTGAGGACACAAGTGTTTTTGAGTCTGTTTGAGTTTCATAAAGAGACAAAATGGCTACCTTAGTCAGAAAACAATTACATAGCTTCACTAAGCCAGAGTTTTATATGGTACAAACAGGAAGATAAAACCTAATATCCAGGCAAAACTCTTTGCCTCTCACACACAGGAGGCATTTTTCTTACTTTTTATTGATCTGTATATTTATAGGCATATAGAATAGAATAGATAAAAACAGATACAGAGTAAAGAACAGTATTATGAAGTAAGTATAATTAGAATACTTCCGGCAAACACTACAGCTGGCTTTTGGTCTATCCACGGATATATGTATATAAAGCTCTCTGGTAAACAGAAGAAGGTAAGGCCTTACCACACCATGCTCTGTTGACCTCACTGAGGAAGAGACGTGTGTGGGACCCAAAAGGCAACTTGAACTCGATCACCTCATTAAGGAATGTCACCCTCACTCGAGTGTCTGCACCTAAAATAGGACACAATAATGACCCACTACGTCCTTTAGAAATGATGTTCCTTTAAAGCAGCAAAAAGTCCTGAAATGCACTTACCAACTACAGCAAGCTCATCTGGTGAAGACACTGGAAGAAAAAACAGACACAAACAAAGTTATAGCACAATCACACCAGTAGATGACAAACCATCAAGCAGCGCCATCATTTTAAAAATACACATATTCACACTGTAGACATTACCAAACTAGGCAGGTTTGGAATAACGTGTTCCAGGTGAAGTACAGTCATGTGCGTGCTGCTGCGACCTTGAACATTTTTAGCCATTCAACGAAATAAAAAGCTCGGGGAACTTTAACAAAATACACTGATTGTAGTTGGAATATGTCATTTCAGCAATTTAGGAGGTTGTTTGTGAGCAATAGGAGAGATGCTGAAATGTAAGTGACGTACTGAATATACAATATCATTACATACAAAGCTGGACTACGAGACGTGCATCTGACACGTCTGACCAATACCAATTTGTTTTATAACGTTAGTATCTGTGGATTACTTATTTGAACTTTTAAAATCTAGAAAATATTATTTCTCAAGGGGTGTGCAAAGACACATAGGGTCTATATCTGTATGTCATCTAACCCCACCCCACCAAATGTACTGACAGCCCATGCATATTATGTCCCACTTAAATCATTTCCTACATATATTTCATAGTGTTACTGAGCAACAGTTTGATAAACATAATAGATTATAAGAAAACCAACAGCCATTTCAGGGAACTTTAACATACTGCTCATAGTTACCTTCAACAACAGAAAAGTCGTATGAAATGGGTATTATTTCCTGCAGCATTACATCATGACCAGTGATCGCCATTCTTCTGTGTATAAACATGAACAACCTAAAAAAAAGAGAACAGAGAACACACTAAATCTTTATCAATAGCAAATTGTCATATGGTAAAAGACCTTGTGATGATCTGTAGCATAAAAGACTAGGCTGGTTCCCAAATATTAAAATAAACTAGAACTGAGTTTATTACAAGCATATGATACACTGACATCAGTATTAGTGAAGAGCTATGGGCTCACCAAATATAAATAATAAAACAAAATCCTAGGAATAATTATGATGAATAATAATACAGAAAACTCACAAACTGGAGATTTAGTATGCATAATTATAGATCTGCTGTTGTGGATGGTTTACTAAAGCAGTAGATTATGTGTTACTGTAATGTTTATCATCTTAGACACAATGCAGTTAAACGGTTACTCAACCCCGAGTAGATTATTGCTTTTATACAACTGCGTTTAACATATAACATGATCAAATACAGATAAAAAAGTTATTAATAATATTCAACATAAACGAGTAATCTGCCAAGAAATGTAGTTCCTGGTAGTTCTTAATTAATGTCTGTGGTATTAAGGATGAAGTTGTTTAGCATGTTTGCTATCTTTTAGCCTGTTAACTAGTTGGCCAGCCTAGTTCTAGTTTAAAACAATAAGCTGCCAACCCCTCAGTTTAACTACAATAGGTCCTTACTTTATCGGCCTTCTATGGCAGCAGCAAGTTTTTGTTGTGATGTGGTGCAGAAATACAGCTCAGTTTTGTGATGTCTTCGTAGGTGTATGTATATTGTGTATTTCACAGTGGCCTTTAATGCAGCTCAGCCAGTCAGATTTACTGTAACAATTTGCAGTGAGGAGAACTGACATTCTGTGAAGTAGGCCAATCAACACCTCTCTCTAGCATGCTGCTCTACAGCCATTACTAAGGTGTGCAACAGTTGCTGTTATTGCTTTATTTAAATGTTGCTCAAAATCTCATGGGCATATTGATTTACGCAGTGTTGTAAAGTGTTGTAAATTGAATCAGATCATTAACTGAATGTATTGTTATGCCCTAAGTATGATGGACTGTGAACCTGAAGAATATACAGCCCTGAGAAAGACTATAAACCTTTTATAACTGTCTGGAGTTCTGCATGACGGGCGCAGATGTGCCATCTTCATCAAAGAACAACAGTCAATTCTGCTTATGCAGATGTTAGAAACATTTCTCCTCACAACTACATATCCAAGTCCTTTAAAACTCCTCCTCCGCATATTAAAAAAAGGGCATATGCATAACTGTCAACTGCCTTACGCATGCTCCTTCAGATGCTCCACCAGACCCAGGAGTCTGCTTTCAGTCCCATTGTCCAGCAGCAGGAGACACTGGACAGCATGTTGAGGTGGTTAAAGATATTTACACAGCGAGTATGGCACTCATACAAGACAGTATTTCTGGACGTCAGCAACCTGACCCTGAACTAAAAGGTCATTGGTAATGTTGTAGAAGAGAGACCCCGTGTGGAGAAGTCCGGTAACGCAGTTTAACCCTGGCAGTAACTTGGATCATCCCACTGTTAACAGATATATACCAAGTCAAGCGATTTTTCCTGAAACAAGTGGAATAACATGCATATTACGAAACATGCACAATATTTAACGGACTGTAACGTTGGTGACAACACATGTGCTCTACTGTGCTCAAAGGGCCGAAGCCTCGGCCCGGGAGCTGCTGCTGCTGCTGCTGATGTGGAACATTTTCTCCTGAAGTCGCTAAAACAGTTGTTGACAGTTAGCTAGCTTAGCTAGCTGGTTGGCTAACGGCAGCCACAGAGAAATACAGGACACGCAAGGAAGCCTTTCTGCAGCATATAACAGACTGCGGTACAGGTAGGATACTATCAGGCAGTTTTCTCCGTCGTCCAGAGTCTCTTGAATCGCCACGGACTGGTCCATTTCGCGGGGCGATACTCCGGGACCGTTAACTTAGCTAAACGTGATTAGCGTGTCAAGAAGGAGAAGAAGAAGAAAAAGAAGAAGAAGAAGGGGAAACAAAACTTAAAGACTAGGAAGCCACGGCGGGAAGACGACACATCCTCTCTTCCAAACCTGACCAGCAACTTTATACATTCCGCCTGCGCAGTACAAGTTTAAACCAGGCTCAGTTCAGTCTCGCTGTCCGATCTAACGCGACTCCCATTTTCCAGCTGCGCTCTGTGCGCTGCTCCGTGGCACTGAGCGCTGTGACGTCATGCAAACCGGGAGTTTTTTCCTTGTATGTACTGGCACTGATTTATATGGAAGCCCATTTCCGCCTCTTAACCATACAGTATGTGCATATAATACATATGTGTAATATGTAACATATGTAATTATGACTACTATAATATAATAATAATAACAATAATAATGATTCTCTCTCTCTCTCTCTCTCTCTCTATATATATATATATACATATATAGATAGATAGATAGATAGATAGATAGATAGATAGATAGATAGATAGATAGATATAAAGGAGTAAAGGAATGAGAAAGTAATCCTGATCTCTCCTTTTGTACTCATATCAATGTTGTTCCAACATTTGCTCACTTACTCACTCACTCGCTCACTAATCTTCCTAACCACTTCTAAATCCAGTGTTCACTGGGCGGAAGACGGGAAACACTCTGGACAGGTAAACAGTCTATTGCAGGGTAGACACACAGATACTCAATCACTTACACACACACATTTTACACACACAGAATTTAGCATCTCCAATTCACCTGATTGCATTGGACTGTGGACTCTTTGGACTGTGCGTGGACATCAAAACAGATCCAACGTTTGAAAATGTACCTGACTGAAATTGTCCATAGTTTGTCTTCTGCACTGCCGTTTCCAAGTTTTCTCAGTTAGCCAGACAACTTCAACCCAAAGACGGAGACTGTCCAATAGGAAAGTCTCTTATCTTTTTCCCCTACTAGACAGGCTTAACTTTGCTTAAGTTATCTGGCTAAACTAAGAAGCTTCAGTGTTTACAAGCAGCCACAATGAGTAACACTTCCATTTAGCATTTACCTATATGTATTAAATATCAGATTTATTCTAAGAGTGCAATATATACTTACAAATTACACAATCATAAAACATATACAATGAAATAAAATCCACCAGCATCAAAATACACCAACAGTAGTGCCCCATGTAATGAGCTTTATCCAGTTAAATCAACTGCAGTATTCAGTTAAACTTAGTAAATAAATATATAAATAAATGAGTTAATGACAAATCTCTGAAATGCATGTTGAATTGTTGACTTTTTATTGCCAAAAGTGCAATTGTGCCCATCTGTCAGAGTAGATGTAGTTGCAATAAACAAATTCAGTTAGAATTAGAAATAATATTTGTATTGCAGCATATAGCCTGGGCACTACGCATTAAGGCAGCACACCACTTAACAGTCAGCACTGTGGAAGAAAACATTTTCACCAGTACATAGAAATGTTAGCATTATATAGAAATGAAACCTACAATCATACACTGTGTTATCAGGAGTTATTTAATTTGTACCATAAACTGTAAACATGTTTATACAATCTTACAGTTCAGAAAACATGTGCAAAAATAAAGCTTTTTTTTGTTTTTTGAGTTTAAGTTAAAAATCCTTGGTCACATTTGTTGCCTTAGAAATAGTGTAGTTTGTGATTAAGATCGCAAATGGCTTTTATTATACCCCCAAAGTACATGTTTCCTTTTTGCTTGGTTGTCAGCCCTGTGTATGAATAGCATTTTCAGTATACTGTCAGGCAGCCTTAAGCCATGTGAGAACATGGTTGTTAACACCAGACTGCAAACCAGCTGCGTTCTGATCATTCTTTAGGTTTTGATTGTCTGCGTTTGAAGAAGAACAAAGGCTGTTGACCTGTTGATTTCGTCAGACATCTCCCAAACATCTGTAAACAGTGGACAACAATCAAAAAGGAAGTAAACAGAACTAAATCATTTGCAGCCAAAACAAGCTTTGGTGCCATATTGTCATGTTAAACGGTAGGTGTGCGGAATCTATTTCATTCAGCATATGCATAATAGGATATTTCTCAGGGCTAGGCCATGACATGGTGCTGGTTGTCGCTTAATGTATGGATTATATGTGTTAAACTTTGTACAGTAAAATCATAGATATTTTCTTATTATATGTTCTCTCTTTACATAGCTTTCTATTAACAGACTGCATACAAGCTTTATTTGACATACACTTATACGTCACATACTCACAAAAACTGAAAAACTGATGCATTTCATTTGCTTACTTCAAATGAGAACACCATTTCCACATGAATCATATATATAAACACAATTTTGCTGTGTAGTTACTTGCATTTGGCCACAATTGTGCTGATGTATTGCATTCATGTGGTGTGTTCTATGCATCACTTCTTTCTGTGCCCACACACATACAAACACTTTCACACAAGATTTTATAAGGCTTCCTGCAGTTTTCTACAATTGATGCTGAGGGTACATAGGGCATGTTATGCCATCCTTATTAACCAAAGGAGCAGGGAAGAGGCCATCAGCAGCATGGGAGAGAACAGCCCTCTGGTGGCAGAGCTGGGCATGTTCACTGCACCAGTCAGCTTAAGGCAGGAGGCCGTGGTAGTAGCGTTACAGCACTCTAAGAAGCAGGTAGTAGTTGTAGATGAGCAAGCAGTTTCTTTCCTGCAGTCCTCACTGCAGCCACCTGTCCAGGTCACCACCGTTCCACTTGTCACCTTTTTCAGCTGAGAGAAAGAAAACATGGTAGACTGTCAAAGGTTAAATGTTGCTATACTGGAATATACAGTAGGTCTGCAGTGGAACCTCCTAGTACATCCAACATCTACCAGAATATAAACTGAAGTTTGTTAGCCACTATATGTATCATCACCAAAGAAGAACATGTATTTCCATTTTGCAATGGGTACTTTTATGCATTATTTGAACACAGCAGCTGCTCTCTACATTGTGACAATATTTCATGATGAATGGGCCAACATAAAAGGCCCATAATCACTTGGAAAAATGTCTGGTTTCGTTGACTTTCATTAAAATGTTTTGCTCTCTCATGTAAAGTTGCCATTTTGGAGATTAGTTTTTTTTGGACAGTGATGATATATTCTTTTTTAGAAGCTTTTTGGTCTTAGATAAAATGTTTAAAATGTGAGATGCATTCAGCTGCTGAAAAATTAATTGTGAAGGGCTAAAGTAGAAGCACCGAAGAGCAGATTTACTTTTCAGAAATATACTTGAGTAGAAGTAAATGCACAAAATCTAAGTTTTCCTCAATTGTAACCCAGAAATAAAGTGTTTGAGGTAGTTCAACTGTCTAAACAGTTCATAAGTTAAGCAGAAAATAGTCCATTTGGAGTTTTAATATTTTTGTTACTTTAGAAAAACACAATACAAGATCCACTTATTCAGCCTACAGCAGTTTAGCTCCGCCCCTTCATGCAGCAGTTAAAATTAGATGCAATATAGGGCAGCAAATCTGGGCAGGGCTTATTAGCATATATCATTTATAAAGGCCCAGTGACAAACACAACCTGTAACTTGTAAGAGATAAAATGATGTTTCACATGAATATGCAAAAATGAACTATGCTGAAATTGTTGAATATGGGCCTGTTTAAATACATACAACTGAGTAATTATGACTAATTATAATAAGTCTCAGAAGACACAATACCATTATGGTTCTAGCTACTTCACAGCTATATATATATATATATATATATATATATATATATATATATATATATATATATATATATATATATATATATATATATATATATATTTTTTTTTTTTTTTTTTTTTATTGCTACCATAACTTAACATAAAAAAAACATAACAGAAAAATAAGTGGGTTTATTTACCATACAGTAGTTCAGAGTAGGAGAGCACAGCACCACATTAGTATTGCCTTGATAGCAGGTGTCCCCATTGCAGCTGATCTTATGACACTTCTTGCCCTGTTGACAGAAAAATAAAAATATCAAAACATAGTGAATGTAGATCTTTTGCCATCTTTTGTAGTATTGCTACACTTTAAGCCTATTCCTAGGCATTATGAGTATAATGCTTCCTCTAAACCTTTCTAAGCCTTTTTAACTCTTTTAAAGATGTATTTTTGTTTGTTGTGCAAAGTAAGGTAATAAGCTTTCTGCGCATTCTTACATTGTTTGGAGCTGTGGTGGTAAGAGTTGTGGTAGTCGTAGTAGTAGTAGCATTTGTAGTGGTAGACTGTGTTGTAGAAGTCACTGCATAAGGGAGGAAAAGAGATAAGAACTGGGTTCCTAAAGCAGGCCTATAGTACATTAGCAGCACACATTAAAGAACCTTTCACATTAAACCACTGAAACATCAGATATACATTTATAGAGGCAAGGGCAGGGAAAAGTGGAATAAGCAGTACTTGACATCATGGTGGAGTTGTACAGGCTGTTAATGGTGGAGTTGAGACAGGTCTCTGAACCGCAACAGTCGAGCGAGCAGTTGATCTGGGAGGTGTTTGTACAGACCGCGGGGCAGGTAGCAACGCAGTTCACCGAAAACCTCATGGTGTCTTCTTTCCTCAACTTAAACAGCAAAGAATATTCGAATGTGCCTTTTAAAATATAGCCACTGTTTACATGTGGTATGGAATTACCTTTAAAGTCACATGCAAGACACATGCACACATACACTTAAACATAAACATGTATTTTCATACCTCGCAGTATTTGGCAGTATTTGGGCAGAGGGTGGCGTTGGTGTTCATGAATGTGCTGTAGCACATTGAGCTGTTACAGGTAAGAACTCGACAATACAGCTGTTAAAAATCAGATGAGAACCAAATAAACATCCACTTATCTGAACATACTCCTGTTAACAGTTAAGACTGTTAATACTCACTGATGTGTTTGTGCTGTTTGAACCTATACAAAATAAATAAATAAATAAAGGAATATTAATTTCAGATCTTTACTTTATGTTGTTGTATATTTTTGTGTAAAAGCATTTTTTGCATGTTCTCCTTAAACTTGTGAATAACCAGGTTACCTGCTGTAACGTTTCCTTTCAGTAACTCATTACCTGGGCTTAGAACTGTCTCATTTGTAGTGACGGGGAGATTGCGCATGGTCATGGCCGTTGAGCTTCCAGGATTAAATGTAGTGGCTGTAACCTGATCCGGGGTCATGGTGGTAAAAGTGGATGTATCAGTTACCATAGAAGTATCTGTCCCAAGTGTAGGTGTTGAATCTGTTGCAGTAGTGGACTGTCCCTGTCCACTCAATGGCAGACTCAGTTGCAATAATAAAAAGAGAAGGAAGCCTATTGAGAAAAAAAGTTAAAAGGTCAAACTTAGTAATTACATACTTAATATATATAATCACACACACACACACACACACACACACACACACACACACACACACACACACACACACACATACATATACATATATAATAATATATAATTTTATGGCAGCAACATGATTAGAAAAGTTGGGATAGCGGTAACAAAGGAGTCCTTAAGCTAATTAGGTTAAATGGCAACATGTGAGCAACAAGAGTATACCAGAGAAACTTAGCAGTTTAGATGTATAGATATTGGATGACCAATAAATATTGTCTTTGTACTATTTTTAATTTAATGTAGGTTTTAATGATTTACACATCACTGCATTTAGCTTTTATGTACATTTTATACAGGATCCCAACCTTTTGAAAAACAGCATCCTTTTAGACCCATAGAGTAATTTGACTCATATCTCACAGTGGAAGGATTGACAGAAACACCTATGGATTTTTTGGTGTGAAGAAAAAGTGGAACTTGACTTTCTCAAATCTAAAGTTTAAAGCGCTGCTTATGTAATGGTAAGAGCTTTGGTGGTCTAAAAGGTCTATATGGATTGTTCTACTGAACTGACTTTCATCTGACTTGCTTTTAGGAGTAGTCCCAGTAGAAAGTGCTCTATGTAAGAAGATTTTGCATATATTTAGCTTAAATCTGTCAGTTGCACTAATACAGCATTCCTTACACATGTTTTGCTCCTGTACCTTTCGGACTTATATTGCATATATTGTACATTTTCTTAATTTATATACATACATATACATTTTCTATTCCCTGGTCTTTTCTATCCTATTTAGTGCTTAGTATTTATATTGTAATTGTTTAGTACTTGTAGTTCGCGAGAGTAGAGTGCAAAGTTAGAATTTCATTGTGCAGTGCAACTGCTTGTTTCTCTGTGCATATGACAATAAACACTTGAATCTTGATTCTTACTAGCTTTGTTAATGCCTTGGGGTTAAATGGCATAATACTTGTAAATGGATATTCAAAGTAGAGAAAAACAGTCATTCTGTCGAACATAATTCAAGAAAGTCTTCTCAGGAATAAGATCATAATATTGACATATATATCAAATATTCTAGTGTTAAATTTACAAGAGTGCCATGACATTCATACTGTGTTGGCTGAATATTTTTATATATGCATTTAACAGAAGGAATCATTAAAATTTTAAAGTGCTATTGTGCTGTTTGGTAGATATCAATAGCAGTTTGAAAGGTTACCTTTTGAGCAGGGGCTTGAACCCATTCTTTACTTTGGACGTAGACTGTAGTGCTTTTGGTAGCTGTCTGCAAACACAGAGTCATATTACAGATTATTGATACTCTTGCCATGTTCATTTTCATATTTGCCTTGATAAAGGAACATGTGGTTGTGGTCTTTAATTTGGAAAAAGGCTGGACACATTAAACAAAACATATCTATTAGTTGTACAAATAATGTCTAGGTCTTGAAAGGGTTGTTGTGAAAGTGGAATCAAATCACCTTTGCATATTCAAAACAGCCAAGCAACACAATCCATCTGGGACAAAGTTTCCATTTTTATTAACCAGAAACAATAGAAAATCTCCCCCTGTAATTTTTCCTCCTGTTTTGTCACCAGATGTTATTGTTAGATAAAGGCCACACATTTTCTTTTAGAAATTCTCAGTGAAATGTCCACCTGCACCAGGGATGCTACTGAGCTCGTGTATCAGCATGTACTGTTGTGATTAACATGTCTCATGTTGGTTGGTTAAAGCGTTCAGCTGCATTGTGCTCTGAGTAAACATGAAAAGTTATTGTGCTCCCAGATCTAAACGGTGTACTTGCTTGTGGATTCAGGATCCAGACAATGCTGTTGTTCCATGCTCCATTAACAATTAAAACGCAGATCTGGAACAGCAAGTCACTGCATAGAAATCTACTGGAAGACATTTCATATCCATAGCTACCATAATGGCTTGCTTTCAGTGGGACCTGTTGCTCACACACAATTAACAACTTGTTTGTTCTCAGAGAATCTCTAGGGAAAGTGTGCGAAGCAAGGCTTGTTACCCCTGCTCTCCAGAGGAACATGCATAACCCCTTCAGGAAACCATCCTGGAAACCACCGTCTGTCAACAGGTCCTCCAAAATAAGCTCTCTCTCATTCTGTTTCTCTGCCTCTTATTTTTACAACAACATGCTAGTGTTCAGTACTCTACAGTTTAAAGGAGAATTAACTCTGCATTATTCAGTAATTAAGTTGTAATAAAGCCTCTCAGAGTGGTTTAATGTGATATTGTGCTTCATTTGCAAAGAGATCTCCTTTCTTTACAGAGGTGTTATTAGGGACAAGGGATCCTGATGTCCTCAATGCAAATACATTCATTTTATTTACCATCCAAAACCACCAGTGAACCTACATCTTTTACACTTTTAAGATTGTTACCCTCCAGGTATCTGACTCCTATCACTGCTATTTCAACTTGGTACGTTTGCCTAGAGCAGAGCATTTTAGACATTTTATGATTGCTTAAATATTTATTTAATAGAAGGAATCATTTAAAAACCAATGTTCTATTGATTTTGTTTGCATGTAAATTATTTAATAATGCAGAATTTTTGAAAAATCTCTGCAGAGAATCTCTGCATAATACAAATATGGTAAAGTATGGCAATTCATGTAACCAAATGCACTCCCTGGGGTTTCCGCTAATGTAATCGGTTTATCATCAGTTTGATTATTACATAATCCTCAACATTCATGTTTAAACTCTGCTTTAGGAAAAGTAAAAAATACATTAGACAAAGAAAATATGGAGATTTTGTCACCAGATTGTTAGAGATTCTGGTGTGTTGAATATTCCTGTGTCTACTGTAGCACCTGTTTGCAGTCATGGCAACATTCACCATTTGGCCGCAGTGATCTGGATTTCTCTCTCTTAGCGCTTTCCCACATCCAACATGGCACAAAGTTAAAGCAATTTCTATTAATGAAATATATCCTGCAAAAGTGTACTTACTTTTATCCAGAATGAAGGAAAGTGATGTTTTGCCTGGGAATGACAGCTGCTGCTGAAGTGAAGAGCGTCTGTGCGATGCCCTCCTCTCTCTCCTCACCCTCCTCTCTCCTCCCTCCCTCCAATCCTGCTGTTGTCTTTCTGCTGACATCACACTAGAGGTGGTCTAATTAGTGGAAACTTTGCACAGCTTGCCATCCTGATTGCACATTTAGTCAGGAGGGGAGGGACGTAATTTGGACAGCTAGAAGAATTTGCCCACTCAGAGGGGTAGATCTCACTGTTCTACACTGACTAAATTACAAATGGTTTAATTAAAGCATGTTTCCATTATGAGACACGTGAGTGCACTGTTATGCAGCCATTCGGGTGTCATGTGATTAAAATGCTCCTTGAAGTGTTCTTTAAGAGCTTCTGCATCATTTTAATATGTGCAATATTGTATGTTATCCCACCAGTGGATTAGTATTATAGCTCCATACTGTTGGAAAGGAGGCAATAGTGATGGTCCTACCAACTCTCAAATTGTTTCCCTGCTAATACTAGCAGCTCTGCCTGTGCTTATACCCATGGCTTTGCACTGTTTGCCAATGTTTTTGATTGGTGTTAAATGGTGGGTATGTGTGCTCATGATTTAAAGGACAAAGAAAACCCAAGCACAACACTGGTTGGGTTTTGGTGAAACGTTTTTTATATACCTTCATTTAATTCAGCAGAAAACTAAGCATTTCCTTTTTTATATGATCATACTGAAAAAGATCATAATTACACAGCAATATATGCGCTTAACCTACCTGAAGTAACAACAGTCAACTCCCCAATCCCACCACCCAATTAACATGGCTGGTCATGGTCACAGTATTGTACTGTTCACCTCTTACTTTACAGGAGTTGCTTCAAAGTGTAAGAGTGAATATAATGTAGTGTTATATATGGACTACTGCCCATCCTGTGTGGTCGAATGCTGCTGCTTCATCTGCCCTGGCTGGGTGCCCACTGCTTATTTGCATTTTTGACCAGTTTACCTACCACAGAGATCCATGCTGTCCTGTGCTATGGGGAAGCTTATCATCCCGCTGACCCTTCCGAGGAGTCTGCTTATTTAAGCTTTTTTTCTTTCCTGCTTCACTTATCAGACATTTCTTCCTCTGCTTCACAAAACACAGCTTCTCAAATTCCTACTAATAGGTCATCACTGTGTGCTTTTAGACAGAGTTATGAATGAACAAGGTTTCTAACTGTTATAATCTATTTAAAGTAGTCATTGGTTTTACTGGAGTTTCATACTTTCAGGTCTGTTTATTATTTATACCCTCATAGGACCTTAACAGTTATCTATTATTCAATATTTAATATAGCATATAATTACATACAAAGTCCTGTCTTTTTTTGTACTTGTTTTGATATCCGGTCTCAACTAGGATTGGGTTTCCCTTTTGAGTCTTGGATACCCTTAAGGTTTCTTCTATTTGCTTCCTTTCCTCAGGCACTTTTTCCATGCCTGTGTCATCCTTGGTTTGGTTACTGGGGGCTTGGACTGTACTCTCTGTAAAGTTGCTTTGTGACAACATCTGCTGTAAATGGTGCTATATAAATAAACCTTGCCTAGACGTGACTTGACATGAGTGCACTCATTTGAGTCATGCTTCTTCTCTATCTCAAACTCCAGTGGAAGGATGACTGGATGCACTTATTTTGCAATCCCATATTCCCTCTGGTTCTAAGGTGTTTCTCTGCATACTGGGATCACATTTATTAAGGTGAACATGGAAGTTCAGTACTCTAAACAAAGTATACCACAGCCTTAAAACTGAGCTTTTTGTCAACAAAAAAAAACACAAAAAAAAAACTTGGGCATTGTTTTTACCTCACTCAGTCAGCAGTATAGAGTATGAATAAGGTGAAGGTGGAAAAATCATACATCAATGCAAAACAAACATGCATATTGGTGGGAGATATTTTGCTTTCAAAAATTTGGCTGTGAATTTACATACTGTACTCCTGGAATTGTTTGCTCCACTTCACTCATTTTCATAAACTATTTGGGACTTGAGGTCGTATGTGGTGCTGGATTGCATTAAAACCAAAATCAAATCACTTGTTAATGTCTCAAGGCAAATTTATTGTGATGCCTATTCATACTTTTTTATGTAAATCTAATGACTGAAGTACCCCGTATGAAAGCAGGGGCTGTTTTTTTGTTTATCATTTGCACACAAACGGGGTGGGAAACAGAGAGAACAGAGAAATAATGTTATAAATACAGAACTAAAATGTGTATTATCAAGTGCAAAATAGTACTTCTAATGTATTTCCATATTTCCAAATGATACGTAAAAAAGAAAAATATACTTTACTTTTAACGTGAATAAATGTTTAATGTGAGGAGCAAGACTTGTTCCATGTAATTTTGAGGCCATTTCTTTTCCACTCATCATTAAATCTGCACACAATGTGGGCAACAGATTATTTGACAAAAAATCAAAAAATACTAAAAACAGAAATTTGAGCGTTTGTTCTAATAGCAGAGAAATTGCTTTCCAGATAACCTAAAAAATGGCTTTGTTTTTGTGGTATGAGATGTGATGACTAATTGGCAGAACGAATACTTACACAATATGCAAGTCGTTTTCTGTTGGAAATGTTATTGAGTAAAAATACAATTTTTCAGTTACAAATCTACGTACAACTCTTCCAAAACAATAACTAAGCACATTACGGAAGTGAGATTAATTAAATTGCAATATATTAGTTGTTTAAACTGAAAGAAGTGGCATTACTGAATCAGGAGGGGAAAAAAAAGCTAAAATATGTAATGTAAGTTGTAGCAAATGTTCTCTGTGAGTTCTCCTGATCATCAGATTTATCTGTTGTCGAGAAGTTCCACATGTTGCTTACAATAACATTTCCACCAGAAAGGTCCCAAAAAAATCCCCAAAATAAACAGTGTAAAGGCTGATAAGGTAGTTAAGGTCAGTATGTTGCTTACATATTAATTTAGGCATTTAGCCAGCTAAGTGAAAATGTTGAAAACGAAATGTACCTAAAACTGATTTGGCTGTTACAGTGTTAACTTTTTAACAGATGCCTTCAGAATATTGCATGAGCACATTTTATTGTTATTGAGAGCAGCAACACCATTTATCCCTCAGAACATAACATAAACACAGACTGAATATGAATCATTCAGAGCTACATGATGAATAGAAACTCATGAGCAAGGTGAAACAGGACGTGACAAATGGCTAGCATTAATAGTATTATTTGAATACAGTGAATAGTGTATGGTTTGCTCTGTCCCTGTAGGCAAACATTACAGAGTGGGTGGAGTAGCCAGGCATGCTCTGTGTTTCTCCTGGGTTTCTCTTGGGTTTCTCCTGGAAGACTCAAGACAACGAGATGGTGCATCTGGCTGTGTTGGCCTAATGAAGCCCCTGAGAAAGAACCCTCAGCTCACTGTGTTTACTTGTAAGATGACGTTAGACCATTCCCATTCTGTACACCACGGAAACATTGTACAAGCAGCATAGTTTTTTTTTTTATTTGTTTGTTTATAGTAAGTGAAAAATCCATCTAACCCTACGCCCAACCTTAACCCTAACCTTGTGAATTGTTACGTGCTGCAATGTAATAATTATATGCAGCAATTAATGTATATCTATTCACTTATAAGTTACAGAAGCCTGGGGTTCAAAGGGGTGCAAACACTTGAATTGAACTGTTGAATAAAGTGACATTAAAGCAAACATTTAACCAAACACATTTTATTCACTGCCTTGGCATCTTGATGTTCTAAGATAAATGACAGCACTTTGTCAGTGTGTACCATGGTATGGCTTACCCTGCTGATGGCAAACAGCACATTGCCATTTGAACAATTCAGTACAACCCATTATTACTGTCTGAGGACTCACGTTTCATTTAAAAGCCATATATGAACATGATTATCTTTTTATAGTGAATTGGTCAGAATTAGACAGATGCTTCCATGCCATTAAGCAATAGAAACTAAATCTGGTATTTACCATGGCGAACATACATCAATTTAAAATTAACATTGTCAAGCTTTTCACGTATTTGCTTGACAAGCAGTGAGCGCTTTAACAGAAATTACAGTTGATCGATTTATTTAGTGCACATAATAATAATAATAATAATAATAATAATAATAATAATAATAATAATACTTTATTCTTATACAGCTTATATATATATGCCATAACCTATAAATTAACAATGTGTCAATGAGTCCAATCATTCTATTAGAAATTATTATTTATCCATCAGCCCTGTCTGGCATAATATCCTGTAAATATTATTTTTCTATTTTACATTACATTATAACTGAAAACAAAATAGCAGAAGCAAAAATATGAGTTTTTTTTTTTTTTAAAGTCTGCTGGCTTTATTAGTAACATATCCTTCATGAGTAACAACAAACACTTAGGTTGAACCCCCATGAGTGCACTAATGGAAGATTAGGCATAGGCCTCTGTAATGTTGTTTCTTTCAGATAGAATTCAGAAAGAGATGCTCCTGCCATCTTGTGGCAACTTTGCACAACCACACGAGCTTCATTGAGGAGACCGAGAGTGTGACGGGCCTCATGACGTGACTGCATTTGTGTCTAACAGATCACAATTCATGCATGTATTCTGATGGCTTTTGTGCTGCTTTTCCTCTGAGAGTCTATGTAACACGCATGTCTAATTCTAGTTTGAGGCGGATTGAGGATTTAACACAGAGCGCAAGGCCTCACTTCCTCACAATGCACAGTTATTTAGACTTGGATAAATAGGATCAGAGACCAAAATTAGTATGTGTAGAGACACAACTGGTCCATGCAGCTCAGTGGTTAAGCAGATTAGATAGGATTTACTGTCACGCTTGTCTCGTCAGCAGCAGCTTCAGACGTAGCAACAGGTTGCCCGGCGCAGGCCAGTGTGACCAAAAGCTGAATGGAGAAAGTTATCTATCCTCTGAAGGAATCCTCAAAAGCTTACAACAACACTAGGATCTAAGCCAAACGTTCTTCAGTCAAGGTATTTATTCATTGTGTCTGGTCTAGTGATTTGATCTGAAACAGGTGTCATTGTTGTAGTGTAGTAAAACCCGTGTACTTGTTTAAATGAAGGGGGATTAGAAAGGCTGTAATTACAAAGTGTAAAAGCTACAAGGGAATGCAGTTGTTGTTTTTTATCCAGTTAAAGAGGATCAATAGTCTGTTCCTTGTTGCAAATGATGAACATTTACCAGATCCCATTTACTCTTCACAATTAGGGTTTAAGTAAAAGGATTATGTAGTCCAGGAATATGTTTACTCCCTGTGGAAGGTTGCTCATATGCTCATGTCTTATTTCCAAGCATGATTCCATAAAGACATTAAAAGGTTCTATTGGGAACTGAATACGATACTGCAATCAACCAAAACACAAAAAAACTGCATGTTTTTATGCTTAGGGATCCAGACATAGCAGTATCCGTTTATATTTCAACAAAGCTGTACTTCACTCTGTGATACTGTTATTTGATTTGTTGTTGGTATTGTTTACATCTGCTTATTTCTGTATGTATATTTTATGCAATTTCTCTCAGACCAGAAATTAAATGTTGTTTATTTATTTAAATAATAATTACTAACAATAATGGAGAGATTTCAATAATTTATGACATTACAAAAAACCCTGAACTGCCAAACTGTAATGCCAAGCAATGACTACTTCAAAGTGCCTGAATCTCCCCTTTGTCTAGATGGAGAAGCAAACCCCAGTATTAAATATGATGGGCTGGTGTTTTCCACTACACTGAGCCGTCCTGCATCATTTTGTTATTCCAGTTATATTTATCTCTTTAAACTTGTGGTATAAAAATGGCTCTCTAGTATGTCCTGGTTAATACTAAACAGCCTCACACTCCAATTCTCCCTTGAACACAGCATTCCCCCAAAGCTGTTTCATTTTATTCATGGAAAGCAGGAAAATTGCAGCACACATAAGCATTTCATTTTTGTGTCGTAGTTACATAGACCAGGCAGAACTAGCGCAAAGTCAGGCCGCGTGTTTATGCTAGTTTTTTTCACATACTGTAAATAGACACTACCACTTAGTGTTGTTGACTGATCTCTGTTTTGACTGATTTTGAGATTCTGGCAATCATGCAGCAATAAAAATGCCCCAAAATGGTCACATATGTCCTGTGGTCAGCGGTTGTTTGGACTCTGAAGGGCTTGCTATGCACTTGGAGGTATTTCTGGGTGAGTAAAGTCAGTTATGTTTTATTAATTACCAGTTCTAATACGGTAACTTCTGTCTTTATGTTGTTGTTTCACACTGCCTGGCCAAAGAAATGGTCACCACCCAACTTCATGGAAAAGATTAAGGAGGGTCAAATTATTAGCAGAGAATTATCGAGCAGAGAAAACATCTAAGGAGACTGCTGAAACTACTAAAGTTGGGTTAGGAACTGTCCAACGCATTATTAAAAAGCAGAAGGACAGTGGGGAAACATCATCTTCGGGGAAGGAATGTGGACGGAAACACATCTTGAATGATTTGGTCGGCGATCACTTAAAGGTTTGCTGAAATGAAACCTTGAGAAAACCACTTGTAAATCAGATTAACCGGCAAAACGGCTTCAATTGCTAGGGAAAAATGTATGCAACTCTGGACAGAAATAAACATTGTGAAATTGCAGAGGGTTATGAAAACAATGCCACAGCGAATGGTTGCCGGGACCAAAGCTGAAAGCGGTCCAACACAGTATTACAGTTTGTGACCCTTTTTTGGCCAGGCAGTTTAAATAGCCATTTCTTCCTCTTGGGAAAAATTAGTCTTGTGGTAAGCTGCATCATAGGCCATGTGGTTTGTGTTATAGGTGAACCCTTACTGTGCCATAAGGTCTACAGCATGGATATCTCATGAGTCTACAAGTGAGGCACATACTGAAGGTGACTGTCCTGGTGCCTCTTAGTGACACATCATGTATAATTGACTGTTCAGCTGTTCCTTGTAGCTCGGTTAATATAATACTCAGAAAACATCCAGAGTAAAAATAGCAACCTGGTTTTCATTTTTTTCTACATTTTAAAATAGTTTAGATGGTCATGGATATGTAAATGTGTGCCTGTGCATGCAAAACAAAAAATGTCCTTTTATTTGGAATCACAATAATTCTATGATTTTAATTACTATGGATCACTAAATATTTCAGCCTGTCAGTTTCACTGAGTGAAAATGTGGTGGGTACAACTTTACATTAACATGATAAACATCAACTTAATCGCTTCCTAATAGTTTGCTAATGATTGTTAATAATAATATGTAACAATGTTTTACATAATAGTAACATATATTTTATTCACAAATGATATCATGTGAATTATTATTAATTTTGTGAGTAATCAGTAATTATTCTGAATTGTGGAAATCTACTTTAGTTTCTTAGTAATTTACAAATTCGCAGTATTTACATATTCTATGACAAATTACATTTTAAGAATTTACTTAGTTGCATAAAATCATGTTACAGTAATTATGAATGAATAAAAAGGAAGAAGGTTTCTTTATTTCTCAGTTAATCTTCATGAACTAACTTAAACAGAAAAGAAAATAATACAGCCTGTCTTTTGAAAAGTGTGGAAGAATACATGTCTGGAAAATATTTAGGAGACCACCGCAAAAAGATCAGTTTCTCTAGATGTACAGTTTATGGGTTTGTGTTTGACCAAAACCAGCAGTTTTGTTTTATTCTATACACCACTGGAAATATGTTCCCCAAATTGATAGAATTAAATGGATATGTTTATTTAGAAAAGGACTAATGACGCCTCAAGATGTGCATTTTACCCCAGCCACTGCTCGCCAGTCTTTCTGTAGGTCACTTGAGGTCATCTTATTGTGATTAAGCGACATTCAAATGGACCTTCTGTTCCTTACTAAGAACCTGCTGTACATGTGGAGATGCTGATTTAAGGTCTCTCTTATTTATTTATTTATTTATTTATAGTTTATTTATAATCGTATTACAAAACGTAACTGGCTTGTTCTGAAACATCACTTCATTAATAAATGGTGTTATTCTACTACCTGCCCAGCAGGTGGCAGGATGGCTACACTATAATAGTCTCTTACTTGAAATACCAAATTGCACCTTCTAAAACACTATTTTATTAGAATTACTTTCTAAACCTTTCTAATTAATTACAGAATCAGACAAACAGTTCAAACAGGTGAGGACCCATCAGCATGAGCGCAGCAGTGCCCTGCACAAGAGGTTACTCAAGGCCGAAGGGGAGATTCACGATCTGAAGGCTCAGATTGCCACTCAAAGGACATCATGGGAGATGCGGTTCACAGAGCTGCAAAAAAGACAATTGGACCTGAGAGATCAGGTTAGACATAACATTTGTTCAAAAAGGCATTAAAAGCCGTCTGCTGATGTGATACAAGGCTGTCATTAGTGCCAAATGACCCCTTTAATGGTAAAACTTTATTTTTTGTTCTATTTATATTATATTGTATCATAAAGTCTTGTTTTCATTTTAGTAATGTCCAGACGAGATACTTCTCAATGGTTCATTTGCCATGCATTAAGCTTTATTTACTATGACTTGTATTAGTACATAATAAAAGGTCTGCCATGTGAATATTAGTAATCATTACATAACTAGTTACAATAACACACAGTAAACATGTTAGACTTTGTTTGGCAAATAGGTTGAATAATCAGATACAAGTTTATTATTTTATTATGATAGCATTTGATTGCTGCCACAACAGCTTCCTGACCATTTAAGTATTTAGTTTATTACTTTACAACTACTAAAAGTATAATAAATCACAAATACAGTTCTATAGTGAAGCATTACTAATTAGCAAAAAACACTAACCAAAGCTTCAGTGTCAGTTTGTGTCCTGCAGTTTAAAGGCTAAAACTGCTGTTTCTTTTGGGGAATATGGAACACCGCTTGTAGTATTTTAATTCAATATATTAATCCATGCAGAAATAAAAACTCACTGGAACACTATCTAGAAATCAAATGGTATAAATATAATGTAAAAAAAATTGGGTGATACTCCATACTTTAGGCATTTTACAAAGTAAGGTCGTAACAAAATGCTTGTTGTACAACTAATAATGCAATAATAATGCAAAAATTTCTTAACATGTACTAATATGGGTCATAACAAATACATAAATAATATATACATAATACATCTAAACCATTCAGACCTGTCTAATTTTAATGAACATTAATAAAACCCAACCATGTGTTTCGAAGTTTTAGCAGTAAATGTTCTTTTGTGCTTGATTAGACATAACTGAATACTATGGCTCAATATCTCAGAGCCAGATTAGGCCTTAGATCTACAAAGGATTTACACTGGTGATTTGCCAGAGGCTTGGCTTTCTTGTGTCTGAGAAGCCCGGCCGTATGTGTGTACATTCAGTATTGTGGATTTTACTCTGGGTGATTACACACTCCCAGTAGATGGTGCACAGCTCACTCTGAGGATGTGACATTTGTCATGTAAATGTCCTTTTTAGCTGCACTCTGAGATTGTGGTTAGGTCCAGTGCCCTCCACAAAGTAACAGATTCTGAGGAATTGAGTGAGGCCTACTCAGAGACTGGCTTAGAGAACGGACAACATTTCGAGGAGAAAGAACACGACTGTTCCAGTAAGTCATTTCAAGCATAAAAATGATTTTCCATGACATGACATTCATTGGACAAGTTTCAACACCCACTCATGCCAATAGGCTTACGGGAAGCATTTGATTCCTGTTGCTTCCTGGTTTCTGTCAGGTGGCCTGAACCAAATTCACCAGCTCAGAGGGCCGGATATGAGATTACTGCAAGATGGTGTTTACTCAAACAGTCTGACCTGCAGTCAGGCCACCTATTCCACTGCCGTTGACTCCAGATCCACCTCTGCAATGTCTGTGAACACTAGGTAGAACATATTTCTCTCTATATCTTAGTCTAGGCTTCTAGTCCACCAGTATAAGCAAAATCACAAAACAAGCAAAGACCAACAGATATAACTCACTGATGACTTTTTTGTTGTCCATCAAACACATTCATATTCATCATATTCTAGTATAGTTGGGTTCATTGCTCTTATTCATCTTCTCATTCTGGTGTTTTCTTTTTCACTCTTTAGCGCTGGCTCATGGAGAAGTGGAACTGGCCCCCATCGTGTCTTTGTACCTCATTCCCCTATGGACCTGCAGACAGGCCATAGGGTGCGAGTTCTGCTGCCCTCTGGTCGAATCAGTACGGGCACCCTGCGCTACCTGGGAAAATTGCAGGGCTCACCAGACATTCATTTGGGTGTGGAGCTGGAGATGCCTGAGAATGGACAGCAAACAGGCACCTATGAAGGACAATGCTACTTTGAATGGTAATACATTTTCAGCACATGAAAAGTTTTGACAAAATGAGACTGAGAGGATAATCACTGTGATTTATGTCTAGAAATGAATAAACACAAGATAGAAAAATAGAATTAGCCTTTTGTCTGTGTTTATTTTGTTTTCTCTTTATTTCTGTTTTTCTCTAGCAAGCCCGGATGCGGTGTATTCGTGGCATTCAGCAAGCTGCTAATGGCCTGGGAGTAGACATATCAATTAAGGCAGAGAGGTGCTATAATGTAACCTACAGACATATGCACCAACTTGTGAAACAGTTGTAGGTGCTCATTGGGAAAACACACTCAAAAATAATTAGCATTCTCATTTCTTCTATCAAATGGATATTGCAATACTGGTGTTTGTTGCAGTGTATGATGGCTGTAAATCCAGTTAGTAATTAAAAGCTTACCATGGTCTACTGAATAATTGATGTTAGTTCAATTAAAGATGTTTAATATCAAGAGAAGATGTCCTTCCTAATGTCATACAAAACTCACAAAGCTGTTATTGCTCCACCCACATAGGTTTATCTGTTTTTGGAGTGTTCTACCCCAAACAGTATTGTGATGGCATATTCATCATAGTTGACAAGAATTTGAGGGTCCTGGGCCCAAAGCTTAACACGACCACCACCTGAGATGTACTTCCTTTATAATTCAAAATTTTTGCAGATCCATATTTTGAGATATATATTGGGAAACTATTTGCTTGCACACTCCAAATACAAAAAAACAAATAGATTATATAACAGAATTTTATTTTAATGAGCATCTATGACCATTGTCATAGATATTCAGTTCGTTCACAAACCCTACAGATAAAAAATATTTAGATTTTGTTTGCTATTTGTTCTTTCATACTTAATTATTTAATGGTATTTGATGAAGTGCTTATTGTATGCCGGAAGAGCATATTTTGGTGAGAGTGGCACAGCTATGTCTTGCACAGCAATTTGCATACCATACTTGCATACCAAACAAAACCTACAGCTAGTCAGCTGGTTGATCAGTTCCTTGACACAAAAAAACAGCTCATAAACTATTACAGCAAAGGGGATGGAATTTATTGCTCTGTTCTTGAGCCAGGTTACACCAAACTAAGCAGTGTTTTCTTTTCCCGACATAGCCCTTACTTCATATTGTGTGGCAACTCATATTCACAAGCTCATTTACAATCATGTGACCTTCATTAGCCTTACCACAGACACCTGTGAGTATTCTCTAAGTTTAACTGCACAAGAGGCCACAAACAGTGTCATAGCCCTGCTGAAAAAACAGCACAGACAATTTATTCAGCTGGTTTCAGCTGGTATAGTGCTGGCTGAGCTGGTCAGCCAGCATGTTCATTCTGGTTGACCAGCATAACACAACATTTGTTCTTTTGCTGGTGATCAGAAATGCTGGTGTATGCTCATGCCACTTTAAAATGCCAGAAGTAAGAGCAGTTCATTTTCACTATCTACATGTAGGAGTTGATGCTATCAGTACTACATTTTCAAAAACTGCACTCATACTCCAAATTTAAAACTAATCGTCCAAGATTACTTTACAGTATTTCATTTTTATGAAGATCTATGGCCATTACACTGTTTGGACCCATCCATCCAAGACAATGGTTCACAATTTTTGAACAGCCAAGATGCCCAACATGCCCAAAATATAAACAGACATGTACATGCAAAATACCGGATACTGGCATTGGCCCAGAATTTCCATTTCAGTGCATCCCTTATATGACCAAAAATGGTACATGGTAATTTATTATCAGCAGAACATTTTTATTATAATGTAACTATAAAGGGTAGTTTGCCTGACAAATTATTTGTATTACTGCTCTGTTCGACTGGTTTGTGGTTTGGGAAGTATATATAAATGCTACTTTCTCTTTACAGTCTGTTTGTATGCATTTAATCACACCATTCACCCTACAGCACCTGCATTGGAAAAAAAAAGGAAACAGGAACATATCAGTGAAGAACAGTGCGCTAAACAAATTGTGAGTGGATAATTTACCTACAACTGTTTTGCATTTTCCTGAGCATGCCTTTTTGCTGGGAGTGAACAACTTAAATCTATGTAAACTTCCTTCTTGGAAAGCTGCAATTTTTCCCCAGTGAATTTCCCTGTAACTGCTCAGGTGTATTTCCTGTGTAATTTCCACAGAGGGTGGGAGAGATAGAAACAAAAAGGTACACATGCACAGTACATAGTTTAACACTTGACTGCAGGAGCTTGGCTTCAGTTTTAGAAACTGTAGAGGCATTTTTTTGTGAGAAGACTCTTTTTCTTTTCATTAGAGGCTGAAATTTAGATCTACACGTGCCTTCTCACCAGCATTGTGCTCTTGTTATGCGCATTGTTGTACAGTAGCAGTTTAACTCAGAAACAGGGTTGCTTTGACTGTGGTGACATCATGAAGGTTGCTTTCAAAAAAGCATGAAACGAGTGAATTAATATTAGCAAATGGGACCACACATGGCCACAGGAGGTCAGTTATTGTTGTCATATGGTAACAACTGTACCTCTTCACTAAAACCACTAAAGCTCTCAGAGGAAAACTGTGAAAGCACACTTAGACTGAGATAGTGCTTGTATTTATTACTGGGTACATGTGTACATGTATCAAGACATGTGCATGAGGCAAAGTGCAGAATTTACATATGGTATACTTGGTCTGAAATGTACTTTGCATATTGTGTGATTGTGAGGTCAACACAATTTTTCACACGGTGTAAAGCAGTGATCTCACTAATCCACATTCCACTATATCTGCTAATTATTTGCTTTAAAAGGTACATACAACACACTAACTAGCATAGCATGCCTTTATTAGAAACCTCAGTTAAAGACATTGAAGACTCAGTGTATGAAAACCAACACCGTTTATTAAGAATGTTCCTTCTTTTCGGTTCATGTTTTTCCTAAAAGTCCACTAATTTTTAAACATTCCGGAATAATGAGATGATTAAGATGTAAAGTCACTCAGAGAGGTCTGATATGAAATATTCTTTTCTTTTCAGATATCAGAGTACATAGGAACATTGTGTGTAGTAGAATCAGACACTAAAAAGCTTCATAGAAGGAAATTGCTTAAAATAGTTGCTAACTCATTTCCAGATTCCTGGGACATTAATATAATTGAAATCATTTAAGTAAATCTTATTTAATTTATTCATGGCCATTCAGGGCATTGCAAAAATAAATAAATAGATAAATAAATAAATAAATAAATAATAACAACAAACATTTGTTTTGCATTTTTAAAGAGCCAAGTGCGCTCATCGATTACAATTTGATGTAACATCTAGCATTACGCAACCAACAGATTTAACCCCCAAAAATTATATATTAGATATTTTTTTATTAAATGCATCAGAACATAGATGTGTTTTAAGTTGGATTTAAATAAAAACAGACTACTGAATTTGTGTAGGGAGATATTTCCAAAGGTGAAACCATGTCTGGAAATTTACCAAAGCCATGAAAGTTAGAAGGGGAAACAGGAAGCAGTCCAGCTGTAGAAGATCAGAAAGTGCACATAGGCTGAAGAAGGTCAGACAGATAGAAAGGAGTGAGACTGTTGAGAGCTTTATATGTAAGGAAGAGGGTTTTGAACTGAATGCAGTATTTTATAGAAAGCCAATGGAGGACTTGGAGAACTGGTAAAATGGGGTGGTGTGATCGTGTAGTTGGTGAGCAGCGGAGTTCTGAACTATTTGGCGTTTATGATGTAATGAAGAGCTAAGACCTCCAAAAAGAGAGCTGTAGTAGGAGTGAAAGCATGACTGAGAGATTTAGCAGCAGCCCAGAAGAAAGACTGGATTTTTACCAATATTGCATTGGAGAATGAAAGAGGTTATAACAAGGTGGCTGACATGAGACTCACATTTAGGTGTAAAATCAAGGATTTCAGAACACAGAGGAAGGAGACAAAACAGCATAATCAACTGAATGAGTAAAGAAGCCAGTTTTGCACCAGTGAATATAGAATTTAGGAGAATAAGTCCAGCCTTATTACTGTTTAGCATTAATAAGTTGCATTTTATCCAGATTCTAGTTTCCAGGGTGTGCAGTAACTAGTTACATTTACCTTCATACATGTAACACATTAATGGATTTGTACTCTGTTAAGTATGTTCTAATTGCAAAACTTTCCTTTCTACTCAAGTATACTCAAATACAGGGATCAGTTACATATTACCCACTTTTACTGATTTACTTAATTACTTTCTTTTGTGTGTTTAATTTCATGCTGTTTTGTTGCTGACAACATCTGTACTGTTTTGACACACCTCTGACTTCTCTAATCATACAAACTTCAGTTCCTATGCTGATAGATGCTGGAATTTACTAAAAAGTTCCACTGCAGGTCTATAAGTAACACAATACTTAAGTAATGTTTTAATCTGACACTTTTATACGTTTACTTAATGTGCTTCACATGAAAGCACTTTTGCTTTTACTACTATTTTTAATCAGTATTTTACCAAAGTATCAATGAAAGTCAGGTTTATAATGGCATATGATCTGGCCAAGTGAAAATATGTACACACTGAATGAAGCTCAGAGTACTGAATCTTGCGAGACCCTTTGAGTAAAAGTGGAAATGGCGGTGCTGTGGTTACAATCTGTTAGACATGAAGTGAAACAATCATGAGCAGTATACACAACACCAAGCTCAATCAGTGTTGAAAGGAGGATGGAATGGCTCACCGTATCAAATCCTGCGCTTTAAATAAAGCAGTATAAGAATGCTACCAGAACCAGCATCTGCAGATTGTCAGCTAACCTAACCAAAGCTGTTCCATTGTTTTAAAAAAACACTGACTAAAAGAGGCCAAAAAGATTGTCTGTTTCTAATTAGACTTTACGCTGGATTGCAATGACACACTCAAGGACTTTTTCTAGAAATGGAAGGTTAAAAATAGGACAATTTCTATTTAAATTAGACAGGTCAAGGCCAAGCATTTTAAGGATTTGGATTTACTGCAGCTATCTTGTAGGTCATTGGAACATGGCCAGAAACCACTGACCCATTAATGATATAAGTGAGATGGGGGACCAAAGCAGACATACAGGCTTTAACTAGTAGAGTGAGGAGGGGACCAAGGAAGCAGGTTGTATGTTTGGAATTTGTAATGATTTCACTAATAAGAGATTCAGTAACAGGACTGAAAGCAGGGGCATGGGGAGGATGTGGAGTAATCTAATGGCTGAGGCTACAGAGGAGAGAAAACTATGGTTTTATTTTGAGGAGATTATGAGAGTATTGTTAATTTTACTAGACTTAGCATCATGTAAGGGCATCTCTATAAACACACACATGTTGTATATAAGTCTCATAAAGCACCGGAAGTTTTGATTTCTTGTATAAAGCTGACTATTAGCTTGGTTCATGATGCGTGGTCCAGTGGTGTACCAAGGTGCAGAGGTGGTAAAAGAAACAGTACTGTTTTTTCAAGGGGGTGAATACACTGAAGGACTCAGAGAGAGCCAACTTAAGCATTGTAGCATGATCCTCAGGAAAGGAAGGAGTGGAATGGAGTGGAAAAGTCCTAGTGAAAGATTGGATAAGGGTCTACAGATGTAATTTGGAAAGAGATAAGCGTTTTAACCGACTGTTGAGTTACAGGGCCAGTGATAAGAATAAGCTTAAGGTTAGATAATAGAAACAGAAGAGAATAGACAATAAGAATCTGAACAGACCAGCCCAAGACTGTGAACTCATCATGTGTGGTCATATCTTCATTAGTAAAAAGTTGATTTTGTGTTTAAGAACTAAACATTGTAAACAGTGTGTTCACCCTATTTTAGCGTAGGAGCTGTAGGTGCGTAGTACTGCTACTTCCATCAGTTCTAACATTTCAACAGTTCTAACAGTCTACATACTTTAGCTTTAACAGTTCAAATACTGCATTTATTACATTTATACACTGATGTTTCTTCATATGCCTGATTTTATTAATATGCTGCAGGGGAATTTTGTTATTTTTAATGTATCTATTTAAGAACATTTATATTTATATGTGTAAATGGTTCACTCTGTGCACTAGCAGTGTAATAGTTATCACTGTTTATGCATTAAACTGTGCATGTGCATGTTTGATTGGTACCAATTGTCTAAGGCTTACTGATGGTTCATATGCACAAATCTAGTAGAATACGTTCTATAAACACTGTCGTTCTTATCACCACCATTATAAAGGAATCAGTCAGAATGTTTTTTTACCATGATTTTCAAGGCTGCTTTGAACACCCTTTTACATCTCAACCACTTAATTAAGCAGAAATGCTAAACTATCAGTAGAATTACCTTGAACCTGCTCTAAACCGATGCTTTAATCTCAGACGTTTTATGCAGTTTATGCATTAAGCACCAGCATAAAACACTGTGCATTTCTCAGTCTTTTATTAATGAAGAGTAAACTGTGAAAAGAAATAATCTCCATTGCATTGCTATGACAACCAGCTGCATAACTGAGAACTCTTCTCCATTGTTCACATTCATCCAACTCATAATGATTCACCGTTGACAAGAAAAAAAAAAACACATAAAATATTTTCAAGTAAGTACATTTTTTCAAATAACATAAGCACACACAACACAGGACACACTCACATTTTGAGTAAAGATGCAGTAAAGTGCTTCATAACTAAGATATGATCAACCTCTGTATTTATAATATAATGAGGACACTTTAAGCTTTACATTATCAATATTTTGTTTTGGCATTAAGGTTACTTGGATGCATAACCGTAATGGCACTGTGATTCTAAGCTGATTAATATTGCAATTATATTTTTAGTGTTCCTGTGAAGAAATAAGTCTCCATTACATTCCATACAATGTCATGCAACATTGTAAACACATGTTATGAGTAGGATGCCTATATCAAAATAATCATCAGCGTAATGATTTTTAGTGAATTACAACATTATGTTTGATGCTTGTTCCTATCTTTTTACAGTCAATAAAACAAAAGGAAGCAGTGTATAAAAAGAATAGTTGCATACAGTTGTTACTGTAGTTATTATTATAATAAGTCATATAAACAACAGACAGATACATTTAGCAATATCAACCATCTGAGGACAATGATACCATACCATACAGACTATTAGAAATATTAAAAGATGCAATGTGCATCAACAAGCATGGTTGATACAGAAGGTATGCAAATATACAACTTGACTTACTTGTCATACATAGTAATCACATTTACTATGTGATGTGACGTTTGGGTATAACTAACCACAAAAGCTTCTGGTTCAGGACAAACAAACCAGAATAAAACAAGAGAGCATTAAAAGAGAGATAACAATCACATGTTCGCTGAGATGTCTATCCCTATATTTATACCTAAGATTATTTACATGTCAGAGAAATTACTAAATTACTACTTTCTGATATAAACAATTACAAGTCACCTTTGGACTTGAGCTTGACAATTTTTGCTGCAAGTTGTTGGGGATCTTTTATCTTTGGGAACATTCCCATGACTTTGTCCACATGATATGGGTTAAAAATGGCATACAGTTTCTTCCTGACTTCTTCTCGCTCTGCCTCGAAGGAGACCGTCTGTGGACTGACTGTGGCCTGGCTGTTTCCGTACATATCAGCAGGTCTATGGAGACCAGTAGTGTGGATAGGGTCTGGTAGGCTGAAAGCTGCCCGAGTCCATAGAGGCTGGAGTAGATCAGACCAACCCTTCTGAGTTGGGTGGCTAGGCTGGAGCCCGTCCTGCTGGACATAGGCGGGCAGGCTGTAGTGGTGGATCGGACCAGGCCTTGGGTAAGGTGCTGTTCCATAGTTAAAGAAGTTAGCTGGACGCTGGGCAAGAGGGCACAACTGATGGTGTCCTCCTCGTCTAGCTGAATCAGAGGAGCAACTACAAGGATAAGAGGAGTCCTGCTGGTCATAAGACGGTCCTGGGTGTCTAGAACCTCGCGATACCTCTGATAACTGACTCTCATAGGAACCAAGACCAGAGTCTGAGCTAAACCCAGAGGGAGAGGGGTTAGGAAAGAATGGACACTGCAGATTATGCCAGTTCAGGGGTGTGTGGCTAACCGGGTTTGAGGCACGGTTCTTACAAGAGTTTAGGTCATCCCAGTATGGCGGCATGCCATCACTGAGCTGGCTCCTCAGAAGTGAGCCTTTGGGGTCCAGGGTCAGCTTATTTTCCAGTTCCTGCTCCAGGGATGGAATGTAAGATCCAAAGACATGGTCACACTGGTACGACCCTCTGAGAGAAGCTTCTACTCCTCGCCCATTCTCTGAACAGGAGTGGACAGGACTAGACAGTCGAGCATTGTCCCTCAGCTCATCTGCCAGAGGACGCTGGGACTGGTTGGTGCGTTCAGGATGGTAGAACTTACATTTAATTCCATATGTGCATTTTTTTCCTGCAATAAAAAAAGAAAGCAAGTCCAGTTAAGTCATCACAAATCCACACTTCATCTTTTTGATTACACCCTAATCAATAAGACATTAGTCTGTACAATTTAATATACAGTACATTACAGCATTATCAAACAACATAACTTCAGCTTCGACAACATAACTTCAGAAATAACTTCAGCTGGGTGTGCACCTGGCTGTAAAAAAACTAAGAACATCAATTAGTGTTAAGCCGGAATATCTCCTAAGTACACTATTACTTATACTTTTTGTGCAGTGAAACCAATCACATTCGGGGGAGATCTCAAAATGAATGATAAATAGAAGGAATTGCAGTCAGGAGGAGGTCTCAAAACATATGAAGGGTTCTGTTTCTGTTGCTAAATTCCTGTTCAGGACACTTTGACCAAAAAGACATTGTTATTCTTTGAAACTACATTTTGATTTGAAGTATACTGCTGACTTGACTTTCTGTGGCACAAACTGGAGATAATGTGCAATAAGAAAGAAAGAAGTGTACCATAAGGACAGAGCTGGCGTTTAGGATCTGGTGATAGAGGTTTCTTTCTGAGGAAATTGTCTAAGTTTGGGCCATGACGACCGAGCGGGTCATCTGGTGGCATGAACCTGTGAGAAAGAGAATAATAACACTCAGACTTTTCATGATCTTCACATGAAACGGTGATAAAACGTGATAGCATAGACATAAATAAACCAAAGCACTTCAGAGCAGACTGGTGCTACTTATAGTACTTATAACTAACAGCTACGAAATACAGTGCAATGGCCAGCAATAGTGAATCAGAAGAAAAGCTGATTAGGAAGCTGTAACACATACTTGTCGTTGACAAAAGAGTACATGAGCAGCCGCTCCTCAATGCAGCGCTTCCATTCGGGCCGTTCACTCTGAAGGTCGCGGTATGTGTCATTGGACACGATGATGCCATCCACTTCATGAGCAAGTTTGACAATGAAGCGATCATCATAGCAGACCACACGCTTGCCTCCTACCCGGCGTGAGGGCGTGAATACGACTATCTTCTTCCTTTCCAGCTCTTCCAAAATGTGCTGATCTGGAATTAAACACATACACACGGTCAGCTGTACTAAATAATCATAACACAGTGCCTTATTCTGTGTTCACATTATTTTCAGGGGGAAACTGCTGCTGCTTTGCTGTGTTTGTGTCCTGTGGGCATGTTGTCTGCAGACATTTGAATATAATGATAGGAACCAGCGTAAAATAACAGTACACAGGAACTTTCTTTTGTCCATTAAAACCAAAACAGAAGTGGGGAGTGCTTTATACATAAGCCAGGAGCTGAGAAAGTATAAGCACTGTGAACACGTTGTCACACATGACACACTGTAATATGAAATATGAACAACGTTTTCTGGACTGGTTTATTTGTTCTGTTCTGGCACCAGTATCGCAGCTATTCTGTGGGCCACATTTGTAGGTTTCATTGTGTATTAATGTAAAAGCCCGATAAAGTTGTCTAAATTGTAGCTATACACCATGACACCTGGCAAATGGTGTGTGGCTTAGTCAAGCTGCACAGATGGTGCTGTGCAGATCACCATACAGGACTTGAGCCTGATTGAAATTCTTATCAACACTCTTAATATAATAGAGTTAGACTAATGTTGGCTAGCTGACTGTTGTTACAAGTGGAACTGTTTTACACATCAGCTTTATTGTGTAAAAGTAAATAATGTAAGCTGTAAGTAAACTGTAATGCACAAATTGGTTTAGCCGTCATGGTCTTCAGTTTTCCAACTGTCCATTTTCCAAAATAGTTTTTTTCTTCTACAGTGCTCAGGGATGACGTTTGTCATCTTTTATTTTCAAGTTATTGTCCTCTTGACAAGTACATCTATAAATCAAAAATGAAACAACTCTATAACTATTCATTTAATCAGAGTGGTTAAAAAAAAAACTGACTGACTGTCTAAATGCAGTCCAGAGTACACAGTGAGCACAATAAAGTCCAACTTTCCCTACTGAAATACTGAACCTATTACACAAGATACAAGCAAAGTACAAGAGGGTTGGTTGGTCGATTACTTGCAGACAACTCCATGACAGATTTATCAACAAGTTTTTTTTTTCTTGACCATCACAAACGAATACAAAACAATAATATCGCTATTCTGTTTTACCCAGGACAGGATTCGCCATGTGTACAACAAAAAATGGACCAATTAAATTAAGACAAATAGTAAACACTTTTGAAAAGCAATGTGCATTCTGTACAATAAGGAAGTAGCCTCAACTAATTCTTGCCTGGAAGCAGATTAAAGATTCACAAAAAACCGGTTGAGAGTGACACAGTACAAAAAAAAAAAAAAACACTCTTGAACTTCCTGGTGGGGAATTCCCAGAGTGGCTGCAAAGAAGGTTTATTCTTCCTGATAAATCAGAGTGATTCTGGAAAGGAAATGAATATGTTGTTCATTGAGCCAAAAAAAAAAAGCACCTGCGTACACACACGGCATCTGGGACAGAGTTTTAAATAAATGCAAAACAGAACAACCAGCATGGGCTAAGGGGCTTCCATGTGCTTTCAGCATTTGAGGTTATTACTGTGTTACTACAGACTAACCATATCTGAGAACATGCTGAACTCAAATCAGTTGTTGAGCAGTTTATTAGCTATATGCTGACACCTGAAGACAGAAACAGTTCAAGCTCAAATAACCAAACATTATGAATGACTGCCCTGTAAAGATGCTATAGCACCAAGTCACTTCATCATCCAATTCAGATTTAGTTTGTTTTGTGAAAGCTAACAACTGAGGGAAAGAAATCCAATAACTACAGTCAAACGTAATGACTTACGGAGGGCCAAATCGAGAAAAACTATAATGATGGAACTATTAATGAAGTCCCTGGTTAATGTAATTAGTGTGGTCATATACAGTAAGCAACACAAACACATTCATATGTGTTGTTCTCCAACAGCTGTTGTTGTGCTTTTACCAACCCCGAGGCAGAAACAATCTAGAAAAAAATCGGAGACGCAAAATCTGATATGTGTTTTTCCATTGCGGCGTGTAAGGTTTTGATGTTCACAGCACACAAGATTCTCGGATGAGTCATGTTTCTGAGCAGGACAGGGCGTGTCTTTACCTGAAATAGGGACGTCAGGCCTGGGCTGCTCTTTTCGCCACGAGGGCACAAACACAGTGATGTTCCTGTGTCCTCGCTCAAGGAAGTAGTTCACTGCCAGCTCAATTCCTCGGCACGAAAAAACTTCCTTGTTCCCATGACTTAACGACAGAGAGATGAGAGAAAAAGAGAGAGAGAGAGAAAGAGAGAGAGATGAGAGAAAGAGAGAGAGAGAGAGAGAGAGAGATGAGAGAAAGAGAGAGAGAAAGAGAGAGAGAGAGAGAGAGAGAGAGAGAGAGTGGATGAGTGTTAGAGGGGGAAACACATTCAATAGGAATATTTGCATGAAGCTAATTTCACTGTTTCGGTGTGCTGCCAAACACCTGTCCATTCAGTTGTCTGGCAGCACTTTTCTGGAAAGCAAGCTAAGACATGACATGATTTGCATAGCTTCTAAATACCACACAACGCGGAATGCGGAGAACACAAAACACATGGATAGCCCATTGTTAAAGAATGTCCTAGAGGTAACTACGAAACTAATATACATAGGGCTGAACACATGATCACCAAAGCTCAGTGATGCATTACTCGTGATAAAATGAACACCATGTTACTTTAATGGTCTAACATTTGCTATAGCACAGTGGCACTGTTGTACAACAACAAGTTATAAACACAATTTCAATTAACATAATTTCAATAAGTGCATTGTAATGAGACATTAGCTACAAAATTAGAATGATGACAAATGAATACTGTCCAATACTTCCATCCATTTTAACCCTACTCATCCCCTCACTCGTCAGAAGTATAAACTGTTTATGTTTAGAATCATGGCCCAGTCAAATGCTGAAAAGACTGCGTTTCTTGGCTTGTCATGTATTTGTTGGGTAGCAACTCATGTGTGGATAATTTACACTTTAAATGTGTGACTTCAAAGCAGACACACATTAATTACAATCAAAAGAAAACAGGGAAAACACAAAGGAGTAGACTACATGAGAAGAGAACAATTATGTTTGTGCAGTTACGTCATGTACCCAATGAAGTCAGACTTCATGCGGAACTCCAATACAGTACAAGGATAACTGGGAAACAGTAAAAGAACTCACAACGATCTATATAATAAGCAAAACAGGTGACAAGAGGAAATTAGTTTTGGATGTGCCATAGTAAGAACTATCTTCCTTTGTATTATTTGTTTTATAGTATAGAAGTATAGTGTAGCACTTTGAAGTCTCTGAAGTTCTAAGGCTGCTTATTACAGAAAAGTGTCACCATAGTGTTAAGTTGTTTAAGTCTCAAGAAATACAAAATAATTAATTTCAGATGTTCTCCAGTCATTTCACTATAGAGCACTAGTGAACAGTGAATAAGCAAAATATTCTGACAAGAATAGGAGTGTAAATGTCTGACCTGAATGGTTAGATATGTCCATAAAACTTATTTATGAAATTATTCAATCTACCATAAAACCTCAATTTTCACCATTATTCGACTCGACTGAAATATTGTGGCACCTCAGAATTATTTGTGACTGGAAGGAGTGTTTCTACGGTACTGTGACACCTACAAAGGAACTGTTGATTCTCAAGTGCTTGACAAGCAACTACATTAATCAACTCACCTCATGGCCACATTGCTTCCATCAATCACAATGGGTTTCAGGTCATTGTCTGGCTCAGCCATATCCTCCTGCGGTGAATGCCGAGGGTCCCGAAGGCTCTCCTTCTTCCTGTTGGTGCCTCCTCCCAACTGGGCCATGCTAGAGCCCCCTTCATCGCTCTCCTGAATGGCAGTGGGTGAGGCCCTGGCTCCGACCCGAACCAGCTCTCCCAGCACCGCGTTAGTGTCTGTTCCCAAGCCCAGCTTCTGCAAGGCTGCCTGCACCTCCTGCAGAGAGTAGCCCAGCTTTCGGAAGAATTCCAATTTCAGCTGGTACTCTATGGAGGGATGATGCATTGCGTAGCGCGACATGGATTTGGTTGGAGTGGCACATTAAGACAGTTCCAACTTCACCCTCATATTCTGAGATGTCTCATTTGCTTCAGTCTCTGTCAAGAAGATGAGAAAGCATACACATGTAATTAACGTTAGCAATAATAGTAGAACAAGAGATGGCAACAAAGGGGGAAAAGGGATAATGACGTATTCGATAGGTCCCTTCAGAGCAAGTCTGACACATTACTTAATCAGTTACTTTAGTCCTCCATGGGGTTTTCTTTATCCAGCCGGTTCAAAACAGGTCATATGGGACATGTTTCCAGCCCTGCTTATGGAGTATGGACCTGTCTTGTACATTTTAGTGCTTTCCCTGCTCTTGTGAACAACTCAGGAGGGTTTACCAGTTAGCTGAATATTTTGTATCAGGTGTGTTACAGCAAGGAAAACACCAACATGTCCAGAGGAGGAGGAACTCCAGGACTAACAGCTGTGTATCCATATAGGATAGTATGTAGGGAATGTATGTATATTCCTTGTTTATGAATAAGCAGAAGAGAATATTATATGGTAGCAAAACTCAACGGTCATCCGTGAACAGAATTTCAAAGCAAATCCCAAAAATTCCAACACGTTTTGTGAACGATTTCAGAAATGCCAGGCCTGCTGCGCATTCCAAAGACGCAGCCGCCACTTCAAAATCATTCGTCCTATGGAAAAACTGACGTACAGCCGGCGTTAACCCAGCATACGGATCGGAAGAAAGCTGGACTACGAGGTAGGAAGGTGTAGGCAGAAAGGCGGCTTCGCTGTAAGGTGTGCGGTGAAGTCTATATGCGAGTAAGAGCTGGCGCGCTGTGTGAAGTAAACCCTACCGTGTCGCCGCCGAACTGCTGAATCCAACATTTCCTTTCTCTTCTAAGCAGCTGGTGTATAAACGTTGTACACCCAGAGCTGAACAATGTCCTCTGAGAAATCCAGACTCGGGATTCACGACTGTCACGACTCTCACCCCTCTGGCCTCTGCTTATTCACTCTTATCCGCTTCCTGGTTCAGACACGTTACAGGCAGGAGGCAGGGATTTACCTGTGTTACCTGACACCACAAGGCAGAAAAAACAGCTACATATGGCACATAGCAAGTAGTTTCCTTATTCCTCAAGTCATGATGGTCACGCAACAGTATGATAACGACCAGTAAGAGCAATAAACACTATATCTAGTAAAACTCCTTAAGAGTTCATTTTTCCTTGAGCCAACTGCAACAGTGTTAATGCATTACAGTAACAAGTACATCATAAAACACACTGATAAAACCGTGCACTGGGTGAGAACAGCAAGTTTCCGCTCACATATGACTCCACAAGGTGTCACTCTGTGTGCTAATGACTGTGTGTAAAGACATGTTCCTTACCAGAACAGATGTGGACCCCACAGCAGGTTACAGAAAACCACAATGGCCTGAAGCCAAAGTATATGCTAGCCTTGCTATTTCCTTAACAGATAAGGCTGAGATGTTAACATTCTCTGTTAGAGAAATGGTTGGGATGCTTTTCAGCAGTATTCATGTACAGTCATTCAGTCATTTCCCAAAAGAAATGTCCCAGAAGGACTTGAGGGGAAAAAAAAGTTCCATAGACCTATAATAAAAGTAAAGTGTGTTTTTTCACTCTTGCAGCATATACTGTGTGTGTGAATGTCACACACACACACACACACACATATATATATATATATATATATATGTGTGTGTGTGTATATATATAGGCCGCATGCATATATATATATGCATGCGGCCTAGTACACTTAAGCTTTACAAAAAAGCTTATTTATTTATTTAATTTATTTATTTATCGTATTTCTGGTGCTGGAACAATTGGCCGTTTGTTTTGGCTGTAACTAGCTATTGGTTTTGGCTGTATTTGGCTGTTTGTGTTGGCCGTAACTGGCTATTAGTTTTGCCTCTATTTGAATTAGACTTAAAAAACTAGCAACTCAATGCTACATTGAAAATAAGAGGCAACTGGCTATTCAGTGCAGTGAATCAGGCATAATTATGCTGCTACATTTAATATAGGTGAGGTAGCTGTGTTCAAATAAAGCATGAACGCACTTAGCTGGCTCACAATTTTTAAATCATACAATTCCATCACAGCAAAATAAAAATAATGTATTGGACAAATCGCATGTTGGGAGCAAAAACTGCCAATTCCGATACTGAATGATTCCTATAGTGCATCCCTATTCCATTGAATGTATAGTTTTCACTGTATATGAATAAGTATATGAACATTTGTTCAGAACTGAAACTGGTTTTGCAGGTGAGGCTGATCATTCTATGCTATTGAGTTTCTGTTGGCATCACTGTGTGCTCAGTAATTGGTGTGGTTATGTGGCTGTTCTGCAGAGGTGAACAGGCTGCGTGTGAGGTTGCTAATGTCCTCTGCTCTCTGGGTCCCAGGTTAATGGCGTGTACTGAGTGAAGTTCCGGATGCTGGAGAAACTAATCAGTGGAGGTTGCCAGTCCACTGCCCCCTCTGAGGTCTAGTGTCGTTGGTCCCAGGTGTCTCCTGGACTGATATTGCTGCAAGGCAATGAGCTAAAGCAAACAGAGATGAGTTTCCTCACTGACCCCCCCCACCAGCTCTGCCATGTTCAGCTACCATGGTAACCCTACCCCAGGCCCTCTGAGAATCCTGATAGCTGAATGGGACATGTCACCTTCTAAGTGTACTGTTACTGTGGCCTGTCGCACATACACTATATGTCCAAAAGTTTGTAGACACCTGCATATGCTAAGTTCTTATTGAAGTCAAGGGTATTAATAGCAAACATCCCCCCCCTGCTTTTCTGCAGTAGTGGCCTCTGCTCTTCTCAAAAGAGTATACACTAAATGTTGGAACATTGCTGTAAGGATTTTATTGCGTTCAGCAAAATGGGTACAAAAACAGCTAATGATGTTGGATTATATGTTTTAGAACACAAACACCACTCCAATTCATCCCTGCTTCACAGGTGGACCTAAATTAGCTGAATTTAATATTAAGAAAGATTTTTCTGACATATAGATTTACAATTTTTTTTTACCAATCTTTACTCTACTATTGCAATCAAAATCCAGATTTGAAAAAGTTTAAATGTTCCTCTTGGATGATCTGGTGCACAGCAGTGTAAATTTGCATTTGCCTGTGTTCAAGTGCACAAGCATAATAGCATGAAAAATCATTTTCCCATGATTTCCATAAAAGGCTGAAAAGTAAAGAATGAGAGCCCTTTAACTCAAGCTATCTGTCTTTGGGCTGCTACTGTCAGAGTGATTCATGATTTCCAATTTAGCCACAGTCTGAATTTAAAAGAGATCTGGACAGCACTAGGACAGTACAGTTCATTGTGTTACAGTATGATTCAAACACCCGCTGACACATGTTTCAAATGAACACATCCCCTGCATTAATCTTGGTCTTCTTTTACTCATTTTGCCACAACAGCTCGCTCTGTAACAGTGTATGTGTTGGCATTTTCTGTACAGTTGCGTAAAATGTGGGAAATCCACACCTTCCAGCTGAAATGAGTGTTTGGTCTTAGGTAATGGGAAAGTAGTCATGTCATAACCCTTTTGCAAATATGCCCTTTTAATGCCAGTCATGTTTTACATTTCAAGCTTTTTTTCTGGATTTCACCAAATACTTTGATTTCAAAGTGCGCTCATATAAACTATAAACTGAGGTATTTACATATAGTATTCACAGATTACTGATTATCTGTTGAAAAGTGCAATTGTAACCTAATCCAAAAGATTACTGTATGAAAATACATAATCAGATTATTTCAGTTATTTCTCAGTTAGTAATTAATTTTGAATCACTTGCCTTTAATTAAACATGTATAATTAAACAAATAAATGAGAAACAAAAGCAAAAGGATAGAATATACTTAAATATGGACCCTCATGAACTGGTCACCGATCTTACATTTAGCAGAGTGGCCAAATCTAAGTGGAGCTGTACCAGACCTGCATAATTGCCGTGTAAAGGTGACAATGGCTCGGATGTTCCAGGACCTCTTTCCGGAGGGCAGAGGTTGGAACAGGGTATGACTGTGTGTGGGGTCTGAGGATATGTTGACTGCTTTCCTCAGACATCTCTTGTCGTATATGTCCTGTATGGGTGGAAGGGTAGTTGCGGTGATGTGCTGTGCAATACAAAACCAAATCATACACTTATGAGACTCTGCTTTCTTTTTACCTTTCAGACAGTCAGTTAATATTAGCTTACTTTTTTCTTAAAGTGTGGCAAGTTAATGTTCACAAAAGTCTGATTTATATATGGTTAAACTGTAGATGTATATGGAGCAACAAATAAATATAACGAGTTAACTTCCAGATCAGCCTGCTGTTGTAAATTCTGGGAAAGTGGAAAACCATGGTACATGACTGACTCAGATATCTTCAGGAAAACACAGCAGATCTCCACTCTGTTTATAATAATAATATACTTGCTGAAATTAGAATGACTGAATACACTGTAAAAAAACATGGTACCAGAATTTCGACCCTGCTTATTCCCCAAATGAAAGAAAAATTCTTTGTATCTACACAATTTGTGTAAAACATTTAGCATTTAAATGGCATAATTCACCACAAAGGACGTGTTTACATGACTGTGATTTGATTGTAGTCCTGCTGGTAATAACCCTGTTGTTTTATAATGTAACTGTAATATGACTACTGCAGTTTTATTGTATGCGTACAACTACGTTCTTTTTATATCTTGATTACATATCCTGACTACATAACGTACGTATTACATGCAGTATTTTAATACTCTGGATACAGCACATGTTTTTTTCACTAGTGTCATTGTGGGAACAGTAAAAGTTTAGTGGCCCTGCAATAAAAGGAAGTGATAGTAATGGATTCTGACAATGATGACACTACCTGTTGAAGACTGCTAATATAGTGGCATTGAATTTGGTCAGGTTTCCTATTAAAATTCAAACGCCTCTCTACACTGTTTGTCTCTGATAACAAGTGTTTAGCAGGAACCAATTTTAGAGTCGGGATGGATTTTTTTTTTCTAAGCGCTACTGTGCTTGTGGAAAGAAAGTAAATGAATGTGACATTTAAAGTGTGACCGAGCAGTTTATACAGGTTTTTTGAAAGGCTGAAACAGCTGCCCATCAAGCTTTTAAGGTATTTGGTCCGTTTTTAGCATTTTAGGTTCATTATTTGTTTAATTATGGTACAAAGTGTTATAATTTACTATATTACTGGTGCAGGGGACAGTCAAATATAACTGACTTTTAAACTGACAGGGAAAAGGTCAACCATATGATGGTATCTAGGTCTAATCACAATTCAGCCTATATAGATGCACAGTGGTTTTGCAGTGTAAACAGTCTGGCATAATCAAGACAAGCCTTGCACATAAAAGTAGACCAATTGTATAAAGCACACTATGATTTCTGGACACCACTTGAACAACCAGTAGTTAAGCAACCATAACCCATTAATGAATTCATTGCTACACTAATCTGGGATAGAGCAAAATGACTCTACGGCATCAAACTCTTGAAATGTTATTCTTGTCACAGTGGCTTTGCAGAGTAAATAGTCTGGCATCATCACTAAGGCACATGTATTTTGATATGCTGATGTTGCTCTTATTTAGACACTCTGTATGAACTACAAGCTAATTTTAAATTGTTTTTGTATTAATGCCAATAGTAAAAACAGCTAGTAATAGCAACACAACTGAAAATATAAAGGAATGATTCTGAATAGCACAGTAGCATGAGCTGGGTGACTGAGTGCTGTAGATTGTTGTTTTTTAATAACCACTCAAAACGATTGCTAATGGTCTGGAAACTCAAGGGTATGTTCCCAAATAGTTTGTATAAGTATGTGGGTGTGAAGGGCTGTTTCTGGGAGCTTGACCTATCATGTGTCCAAACTCGAGTGAAGTCAAAGTGTATCTGTATAACACTTTTTACAACAGGTGTTGTCTCCAAACAGCTTAATATAATATCCAGGTCCAGGTCCCAGTGAGCAAGCCAAAGGCAACAGTGGCTAAGAAAAAACTCCCTAAGAGCAAAAAGACGAAACCTTGAGAGGAACCAGGACTCAAAAGAGGAACCCGTCCTCGTCTGGTCAACACCAGATACACTGTAAACAACGATTCCGTGTTTAACTGAAAAAGTAAGTAAGTGACATGTTTGCCTAAACGTTTTGAGTTCTTTGAATGTCAAGTTAGTAGCACAATTATATGTTTTATGTTATGTATATATATATATTTTTTAAATTTAACTAACTCAAAATTTTGAGGGACCTTTTGTCTAATGGGGAAACTTAATTACCATAGCTCGACTAAACATGTAGGTTTTTAGCCTAGACATAAAATCTGAAACAGTACTCGGAACATTGATTGGAAGATCTTTCCAAAGCTTGGGTACTAATAGTGAGCCAGCATCTTGTAATGACAGCTTATATGATGCACATTATCGTTAAAAGTAAACAGAAGAATTTTGTACTCAATATGAATTTAGCTGGCAACAAACATAGTGTGGATAAGACTGGGTTGATGTGGTCAGATGTTATGGGTATTGTAAGGACTCTGGCTGCAGCACTGCGGACAAACTCAAGCTGGTCAAGGTATAAGATGCCAACTTTTATGCATCTTGTATGGACAGTGCATTTCTTAACTTATCCAAATTGCTAACATGTTTGGATAATACATATTTTTATGACCTTTAGCATGTCATTTGACTACATCTCCATTGCCTTATTTCAGATGTGCTTGAGTGCCAAAATTTGTGTTGTCTAACTGTTTCATCATATTCGCCCATTTTGCATTTTGTCTGCTGCTTTGTTTGTCATTGTAAATACACTAATACTAATAACAAAATTATCTGCGTCTTATTAATTTTAGTGTTTGAAGTTTGAAGCCTCAGGCCTGGGGTGTTTCCACGGAGCTATTACCAAAGTAGGTTTATATGCACTGTTGCAAGAGAGAAACTTGCATAAGAGACTGTTGCAGGCCAATTGCAGTTGGGAATAATGTGGGAAGCATTTACTTGATCAATTGGGTTGTGAATGATTACAGGCTAAAAAAGTGCCAGGGGTGCTATGAGAGAGCTGTACTTAGCATCAATGATGTTGGGTAGATAGGGAGAGGCCGGGATGAGATTGGCCCAGTGTATTAGTGTAATGAATAATGGCATTGCCCTCCAATCTGACAAAATGTCACATCACTATAGAGGGTATTTATTAATAGCTCTGTCACCTAATGACAGAATATGTAAATATGGATAAAATGATTGAGTGAAAAAAGACAAAAGAAAACACCTTCCTGCCCTCTGAATAATATCTGCCTGATACCGTGCTTTGATAGCACTACAGCACATCATAATATTCAGAGTTTTAAAAGAATGACAGGAAGCCCAGAGCTTATACTTACCCTCCCCGCACACACACAGCCCTCTCACACTACACCTTTAGCCAAACTGAATCTGACAGACAGCTTTTCAGTTGCCATTTGGCGTGTTCTGGGCCAAGTGGCTGCCTTGCAGATGTTTCCTAAGCCTCAGCAGGTGTATGGCACAGCATGAGCAGTGGCCAGTGAGGACTCTAGCTTGAATTCTAATTAATCAAACCTATCCAAGTTGACTGGGGGTCATAATGGCCTGCTTGAATTCTCTGCATGTCACCTAAGCATGGTGGCCACCAACACACACACACACACACACACGCACACACATACACACACACCATACATCCCCTCTGTATGACAGCAGCCCATGCTTAGTCGAGCAGGCAGTGCTCCAAGGTGTTCATTACGGCTTATATCAGAGAAGTGGAGTAAAACTGGCTGACCGTCCCCCACGCTGTGCTGTTTATCGCAGAGAAAAAATACAGCGGCTGTTCTGCCGCTTCTTTTGAGGTTGGATAGTGATTCATATTCTCTCTCTCTCTCTTTTTTTAGAGATCATTGTGAGAGAGCCAAGGCTCTTCTACACAAGCAGCATTGAGCTCAGTTGTTTCACCCAGAGCTGGCACGCTGCTTCATCTGGAAACAGTGATGAGAACAGCATGAGAAAAGACTAGTCTGGCACTCACCTAGTCAGTCATTGAATTTGCAACTCTCGCACTTACGAGAATCATATAGCACCTGAGCAGGAATAGCATGACATGTTCAGGCTTGAAAGGAAGGCTTTCAAAAGTGCTGACATTTTCTCATTGAGCTTTCAGCCTTAAACTGTAATTCAGCACTTCTTCTTAGGGAGTGTGAAAGAGCTTGAGAATGATGCCATTTAGTCTAAATCAGAGCATTCATGTAGAGAAAACACATGATAATAACATGGTAATCTCACTAATGGTAAAATCTCAAACTACGGATTAGGTCAGTGTTTCCTGTAATGCTTTAAATGGTTCAGAACATGGAACTTTTTCTTGAAAATTCCCCTTTGATGTAGTAACACTGTCAATGTTTCACTTCATACATGAAAACTGAGCTGCCAAAATGAGCTAAGAGCTGAGCTGTTTTGAATTCACTGTTTCTGTGATGTTATGTCTGAATTGAGAAAAGTTTAGAACAAGTGAAAGGTGAAACGACTGAATTGAACTTTGCGTAAGCTTTCATATGTTGGTTTCCTCCATCCTTGCCTATCCTGCCAGCACCCTGCAGGAAACTTTTTCTCAGCTGCATGAATGCCAGTTATACACATGCGGTATCTGCAGTGCCAGGTGCCGGTGGAGTGGAGGTGCTGACGGCCCTCAGGCCTGGCCAACCTCACTGCAGCTCTTCCCCATTAGTCCTTGGGCTCTCTGCTCCTCTACTTCCTGTCAGCATGTAGCAGAAGCAGAGCTATTTCTCTCTGTACTGAGAGGAGCTGCTTTGTGTAGCCAGTATCAATATTATTGCATTAATATCACTTCTCTTATTAATGTAATTCATTTCTTCAAATAGTTTTAAAGCATCCTACCGTGTATACAAAATATTGGTTCCTTGGTGGTTATTAGCTTGGACATGTGGTTCTTTGCATTATGGAGAGGTTAGACAGATGAACTTCTTCGCACACACACATCATGTGCCAATTCTGGCAACCAAAGAACCCCCTTTGGCACCTTTATTTTTAAGAGAACAAGTTTCTGAATAGAGCAATTGGAAAAGAACTGCTGCCTATGGAACTATGACAATGATCATCACGAAAAGACCAATAGAAAGGATTCACAATGACAAATATGATAAAATCCCTAAACTTGCACATACATTTAATGGACATTCCAGGCAAAATAAAAACGAATCATCCCTGCATCTGTTGTATCATGCCTATATACCTCATATAGCAATGCTACATGATTCTGTAAAGTACGATTTTCTGGCTTAGAGACTAAGAACACCTCATTCTGATAAAATATTTTAAAGGCAAAAGTTTTAAAATGTTTTTTAAGGTGGATACTGAATGGTAAGCTGCGTGATTTTTTAAGCCAGCTGGCCAATTTTTCACATGAAATATTAGACCTAAGAACCAACCAAGGGAAAGGGGTGCTATATCACTAATGATAGCTAGACGTATATATTAGCATCTATATCAGTGTCCAGCAGTGAAGAATTTGTTGAGCTTCCCAAGGATTCCCAGTGGCTGTGTGATGTATTTGCGTAATGCAGGATGGATTTTGTAGTGAGAGGGAACATTGGTGCTCTGAAATCCCACAATATATTTCCAGGATATACCCCATACTGCCCAACCGATTTAAGCCAAGAAGGCATTTTTGATGATTTTAAACATTTTTGAATGAAACTGCTACAAAAGGAAACTGTGCTGCAGTTGGTTTTGATTGGTCTCGCTCTTATTAATGTCACTCGACAAATATGCGTACCTGTGATGAGCTGGGTTGTTAACATAAATACACTGACTTGTTTGTTGGGTAAACACACTCTATGTTTAAAACTTACTGCTTTCCCATTGGCTCCTGGTCTTATAGCTTTGCATATTAGGTGTGCATTTCCCCATTGTTTTACTTACATGTTGTCATTCCACTCCAGGTTACATTCCCCTACATGCACACTTTCCTGTTTTGCTTAACAGGTTGGCTTGGTGTTATTGGCTAAAGGTACATGTTTGTTTTTTTTGGTTGCTAAGTATAGACATATACTAGCTGGATAATGAGTAGCCAAGAAAACTTAAACATTTAGCATTTGGCAAACCGGTCAATATTAGTTCACTAGAAATGATAAAACTGATAAAACATATAAGCAAACTGAGAAAATAGGTTTAGCTAACTCAAAAAAAAATGTTGTCTGTTAAGTCAATCTAATGTGAAAGGTTATTCTAACATCCATGTTTGTGTAATTTAGGTCTGTTCAAATTTTGTGTTTACCAATGCAAAACTAATAGGTTGATTTTATCAAGTAATGGGAACTTATTTAGTGTGAATGAAGACATAAAAGGATACAAAATTGTGAAAATGTGAGACTGAGGGATGTAACACTGCACGACAGAATAGTGCACAACACAGCAAATACTAAAAACTAACCTTACATACTACTCATACGCAGGAATGTTCCCCTAAAATTCAGACAAATTCAGAGAGGTTTTGTTAGTGAACTGGCAACCAGCACAACTATACCAGAACATATGAGTGATGAGGGGCATTGCTGAAAAATCTCACTCCAAGTCTCAGATCACACACACACTGGGACTTCCCTTGACACTGAACATGAAATTACTGTTACAGCTCCCCATAGAGGCAAGCGATGGTGTGTGCTGTCAATGAGAGAGAGAGCGAGAGAGAGAGCGAAAAGAGAGAGAGAGAGAGAGAGAGAGAGAGAGAGAGAGAGAGAGAGAGAGAGAGGGAGAGGGAGAGAGAACCTGTCTGATTGATGACAGTCTTTAGAAATGACATCCTCTCTCCAGCACTATGAGGATACAAAGAATAAAAGCTGATAATTGATTCAGAGCACACATCTAGCACACATGCTATCTAGATTCTCTGTGTAGTTTCAGGTAAAATCGCATCATTATGTTTGGCTGTAAATCATTTATTGGTACTGAAGACCTCTCAGCTAATGAAAACGGTTCCAGCCGCCAGGGGAGTGCTGTCGCTCCCCCTTTTCCTGGCAATTCTCTCGATTTATTGGGCCTTAAACTTCACTCCGGGGTGTGCTTTCCTCTCTCTTGATCTAAAGAGCCTCTACAGAAACAATGACTCTCGCTTATCGTCTTACTGCAAACATGCAGCCGTACATCTCTCGTCTGCCACCTACTATTTGTGATGTCTCAGTTCTCTCCCCATTTACTGCCAGTGGATGTCTTACAAATGGCAACTGTTTTAGATGATCAAAGAACAGTCTGGCGTTCGTACTCGGTAAAGAGATATTTTCGTCTCCGTGGGAGAAAACATGGTTTGTCGCTTCTCACTTTCCAGTAAAAAAATCACTATTGAGGATGAACCATTTCATCATGAACTGAGGTATGTTTTTTTTTCAGACTGAATCAGTTCTGTATTTTTCCAGCAGGTATTGCTGTGTGACAGTGGATGCTTCTACATTCAGCATTAAGGCGCAACCACTTAGTGCATCCAAATCATCTGGGAGTGTATGATTAACTGAGCAAACATTGATATAGCAGTGAAATATAAATAAGGGTGGTGGGTCCAGGGGTGCATGTGGATTTCCCATGCATAAGCAGTCTTATTGTCCCATATGACAGGCCTGGATGTTTCAATTACAATTTACATGGAAAGGGCATTTCAGCAAAGAGATTGATATGTCAGTCTAACAATGTCCAATTAAAAGGGAGAATGCTTCCGTTATTGCTTTATTAGAATGGCAGCCCCCTGGAAACTGTGGAGAATACAAGCCCCTCCCTGGTTAAAGGTGGTACTCCATCAGGCGTGAAATGAGTACAGCGCACATATAATTCATATTTCCCTGTGGTCTGAATAATTTTGTTGAGCAATTATCTTGTGAACATTTTTTTCATCTCAAAGGTGAGAAGACAATACTGTCATCTGACCCTCTATCAGTGTGGCTTATGATATGTTGAGCTGGCATATTCTCCAGTTGTGAATAAAGCATTACGGTAAGGCAAATAATATGTGTTCAATATACAGTATGTGGAGGAAAAACATGAGTTTGTAAGCACCGCTTTATTCCTCCTGCTTTCTCAACAGCATTATGCATAATTCACCCCCCACGCCTCAAAAAAAATTGGGATTCCAAACTTGAGTTTGAATGGCTGTGGGTGTCTGAGCAAGTATTATTGGTTGGAACAACACATGCTTTTTATAGGCGGGTGTGAAATTGAACTTTGCTATCACTGCTGCTTTGAAACTGAGTCTAAATGAAGAGTTATATAAAACATGGCCTGGGGGATGTTGCCATGACCCAGTTAAATCCTTGTGGTAGGTGAGCACCCTCTACACCGACAGAGACTTCTCAAAACAGAGAGTAATGGTGGAATACATTAATACAAATGAAGGACTCTCTGACCTAACTGACAAATCAATGGAAATGAAAATGTGCAGTAACAAATAAAAAATGAGCATAGCTTCATTTAACCTATTCAGTAGCTGCTGCTGAGAGGCCTCGAGAGCTGAACCATATGTCAAACATGCATACTGATTGAATAACCACCCACCAACTCTTTTAGCGCTGTAGTTAGTGTGTGCCTAATTATTCAGGTTGGAATACTATTGAGGAGTGCTAAGAGCCCTTCTCTCCCTCTCTCTCTCTCTCTCTTTTTCGCTCAGCTCAAATTTTGGAGCACTGCTTTTAAAGTTTTGCATGTGTTGGCACTATACTATCCATCTCACTAAGCCAAAGCAAAAAAAGTAAACACGCTTCCTTCGACTTTTTCCTAAACAGCCCCATCTCCCATCGTTGCGATAGCCTTTAGTCCATTAACCAGTCCCCTCTGTAAAGGATGAAAGCGTTGTAGGTGACATTCCAAAAGTGATGCAATTATTCCACCTTTCACAATGTTTAACAAACTGCAGCAATTGACTGGTAATCACTGTATCTTCATTAATCACTTTTTATGGCTGCTTTTTATGGCTCTGTCCACTCGAGAGGTTAGGCGGAGGTCTTTCTCATTAAAGTCAACCTGTAATGAATCACATGAAGTAACAGACTGCAAATGGGAACCTCTGTGACCGTCTCTGGGCTCGTCCATCTTTCTGCTTCATCAGTAACACACAGTGGTTTGCTGGGTTTAAAACTGTGTGCTCAACATGCATTTCCAGCAGAAAGCTTCACTGTGGAATTGGTGATGCAGCCTTTTTAACATCACTTTTTTTCCGTCTGTCCTGAAGACGCCACCCATTTTCTTTCGATTTTTGTTTGACTGATTTCACACATTCACCCTAGTGCACCAACTAGATCACCAGCATGTAGGCACTGGCTTGTTGTATTTTAGACTTCATATACTGGACAAAGATAGCTCTTTTGTCATTCCCAAGAACACTTCTGGTTTCCATGTCCAATTCTTCTTCCTCGCCACACAACACTTTCAACCAGTTTGATCTGATTTTTGGGTTAATGTTGTTACATTGTTGACCATGCCATCTGTGATTATGACACGATTCCTCCCT